>CM077297.1:5626353-5696353 GCA_039654925.1 Anguilla pacifica | reverse complement strand
GGAAAGCGATCGTTGGACAGAAACGCGTCAGCAGCTGTTTCCGACGAGCTAGTTTCACACAGAGCTATAACCGCAAGATTCAACGAGAGAACCTTGGAAAGAACAAGGCGGTCTGGGATTCAGCCAGTATTTGTACACAACAGGTCTAACAGGCAAAAAGGAATAGTTTTTTCTTTACAAAAACAGTTTGCCGAGATAAATTTTGTGATTGCTGAAAAGGTGTCATTGTTGTGTTTACTTGTCAAAGTTAGGGACAAACGATGACTGACAAAAAAGATTTATGTTATTTATTTGACCGGGACCGTGCACATTAATAACATTTCTGTTATTATGTGCCAGAGTTAGCAAGGAAGGCTCATTTCCATCTCTGAGAGTGGACATCCCTTGCCAAACGCGGTCCTGCTTTTCAAATGAAAACAAATAAATAAATAAATGAATATGAAGCCGTGTGTTCCTGTTCTGCTGCTTCAGCCTGGAGCCTTCCAGCACCGTGGAGATGGGGTCGTGAACTCTCAGACGCCGCTTGCCGCTGCTGTCGAAAGAGCCCCCGAGGACCCATAGTTTACCACTTCCTGTTTCTGCCACAGGATAAACCCGGACGAGCAAGAAAACGAGCAGTAACTGAAGACACTGCCGTGTACTTTAAAGCAATATCATGAGGTGACACGTTCATACGGCACCCCAGAAAAGCCGTCCGTGGTAATATCACATCATGTACAGGACTGTTGCCCTTGACTCTAAATTGCCTTTATGAATTTGATTTGCGGCCGCTGTCTGTTCAGGACTGGGCCGATTTGGAGAGTTCTGCTTTCTACGACGATCGGAAATAACAGCAGCACCTGTCCTCGTCGCCAGTGTTATGTTCAAGAACGAGGAAATCGATGTTAGATTTAGGCGAGAGCCGTGTTTGCTTTGCTTTTCGTTTTCACATTACCCAGACCACCCAGTCCCACCTACGGTGGCCTCTTAGCTCCACAAAACCGCAAAACATGAAATACGGTAGCCCATAAGGCACAAACAACTGAGTATATTATTCTAACAGAACAATCACCAACTGAGAAGGTTTAAGCAAACACAACAGCACCAGCATCGGCGTCCTTAGCATTCACAGCCAGTAGCGGCGACAGCTGCAGCTACGACAACGTGCTGCAGCAGGTGTGCAAATCTCCAGTCCTGGAGGGCCTGTTTGTCTGGTTCTTATTCTGGCCAGTTATTGTAAGCTTACTTTTCTAAACGGCTGTTTACACCGGTGCTGGTTCACTCCTGTATGGGATCACAGTCACATCACGTCCGTCCAGCACCCATGAGGTCCGACGCGGTACGTTGGGAGAATAAGGGTGGACTGTCACCGTGCTGTAGCTTGTGACTTTATCAGAAAAGTCTGGTCAAATGAAGAAAGTAGAAGAAGATATACTTTTATTGAACCCTGTGGGGTAATTAGTCCTCTGCATTTGACCCTTCCTTAGTTACTTAGGAGCAGTGGGCAGCCACAGTGCAGCACCCGGGGACCAACTCCAGTTCTGAGGCCAGTGCCGTGGTCAAGGGCACCTGCAGGAGCGCACCTAACATGCATGTCTTTGAGTGTGGGAGGAAACCGGAGTACCCGGAGTAAACCCACGCGAACACGGGGAGGACATTAAACACATGGGCTCATTTAAATTGAGGGAAGCTGAGTTCTCTTAAAAGGCCAGGCCCTCGCTGTGCACCCCTTTAATGGCAACGGCAGTATCCCCGGCAGGCTCGACGGCCCTGGCCGCCACAGCGAACGGCAGGAGCAGCCACAGGACGGCGGTGATGTAATGGTTTCCCCCCTCCTGGTTCCCCTGGTGCGTTTTCGTCCTGAGGAGCGCAGGCCGTTCTCTCAGCGTTCCGCCTCGGCGGGTCGGGGGAGGGGGGGGCGCGGGCGTGGGGCGAGATTTTGGTGCGGTCGCTGTCAGCCGACGCCGGCTCTTCTGCCAGTCGCTCCGCTGGGCCTCGTGCTCTGGGGGGGGGGGGGGGGGGCTCACACCCCCCCCCCCCCCTCCCGCTCTCCCTCTCCCCCTTTCTTGCCCTTTCTCACTTTTCCTCCCTTTAGCTCTGTTCCTCTCTCTCTCTCTCTCTCTCTCCCTCTCTCTCTCTCTCTCTCTCCCTCTCTCTCTCTCTCTCTTTCCCTCTCTCTCTCTTTCTCTCTCTCTCACTCTGGCTCTTTCTCTCCCTTCTTCTCTCACTCCTCTCCCTCCCTCTCATTTTTATTGTAATGGCAATAATTGTGGCGGTAACAACGGCAGTAGTAATAATAACCACAATAACAAACTACTCTATTTTTAGGCCAATGTGATATACCATAGAGACTCTTACTGCCTCCTTACTCTCTCCCCCCCATTAATCTTGCTCTCTCTCTCCTTCACTCCCATCCTCTCACACCCTCCCCTGTTTCTCCCTCCCTCCCTCCCTCCCTCTTTCCGGTGCGTGCATGATGAACTGTTGCTCCACACATCTTCTGGGGCAGAGCCATGTCATCCCACCATCCAGTGCGAATGGAACACCGCACTGTAATCCATCAAATACATGATTGCTGATATTTCTCCAGGGGAATACATTACCTGGTAATAATGTCTATGTGTGGGTGTGTGTGTGTGTGTGTGTGTATATATATACTGCATATCTATATTTATGATATAAAGCAAAATGAGCCCTGTTGGTATATCAACATTTTTGTCATCATGAGATTCGTTTTTTCTCTCCACGTGGTCCTCCCTGCGATGTCCTCTGCGGGTTCAGGTGTGTAATGGTGTGCAGCCTGTTACCGCCATTATTTGAGCTGTTGTCCGCCAGCTGGACGTCTGCAGTTTCAGGGCTGGAGGACTGTGCCGCTGATGCAGCTGACCAGGTGGAGTCGGCGGGAGAGCCTGGCTCTTTTGCTCCCGTGTTATAAAGGGTAGAGCCACATGTTGAGGGAATGGGCTGTATGCTCAACCAGGACTATGAAAGACCAGAACATTGCTACGATGTAGAAACAATCTTTTATAGTGATAATGTTAATGGGAACTTGTAAATTTAGTCTCTACAAAGGCCTTTTCATTACACTAGTATTAGTATAGCAGCAGTAATTGAATTTTAACTTACATTTTGCAAAATATGTTCAGAACATCAGAACTGGAGAATAAATACTAAACTCTGGGGGGGGGGGGGGGGGGGGCATTTGTTTTAAAGACTAGACTGTTGTTTTGGGCTATATCTGAACAAGCACGAAACCGTCCAGACCCACAGCGCACCTCCTGCGCATGTGTCCTACAAAGGTCGTGAGTGAGTGAGTGAGTGAGTGAGTGAGACCACATTTTGTGGCGCATAGCCCACAGCGCATATGTTGAACAGCGCATTAGAGTAACTATAAGAATTTTAATACCTCTGTCTTTTTCAGTCGTCGTCTGAATTTCAGTAACTGACAAAGCTGTGATATTTAGAAATATAAATGACATTATGTGTATCTTGTACGGCAATGCATAATTGATGAAAAATACCCAATATGCAGTACTGAGAGTCAGGACATGGCAGTGGTCTGATAGATGGGTCCCTTTTACGGTTTGTAAAACAAGGCAAATGCTGCCGTGTCTTTTCAGGGATTTTCCCATTGGCTGAGCTCATTCAGGATTTTATATTTCTCCCCTGGGGCTGAGCAGATCCAGGAGTGACTAACTAGCTCTGCTTGCCTGCATATTTCCCCTGGACGTGTAGCAGACAGATGCAAGCTGTCCCTGGTGTACTGACTGTGTGTGTGTTTGACTACATTAGTGCGTGTGTGTGTGTTTGTCTGCATAAGTGTGTTTGTGTGTGTGTGCGCCTGTGTTTGCATAAGTATGTGTGTGTGTGTGTGTGGTGTGTGTTTGTCTGCATAAGTGCGTGTGTGTGTCTGCGTGCTTGTGTGTGTGTGTGTGTGTGTGTGTGTGCTTGTGTGTGTGTATCTGTGTTTGCATACATATGTGTGTGTGTGTGCAGTGTGTGTTTGTCTGCATAAGTGTGTATGTGTGTGTGTGTGTGTGCGTGTGTGTATGCATTTGCGCTTGTACGTTTGTCTGTATTTGTGTGCGTGCTTGTGTGTGTGTGTATGTGTGTGTGTGTGTGTGTGTGTCTGCATATGTGCGCATGCTTGTGTGTGTGTGTGTGCGTGCTTGTGTGTGTGTGTGTGTGTGTGTGTGTGTGTGTGCGTGCTTGTGTGTGTGTGTGTGTGTGTGTGTGTGTTTTAACTCATACTTGCCCCCCTTCCTTTCCATCATGAATGTGTCAGGGGAGATCATTCACCTAATTGTTCATTCTCAGGTGTTGGGGCAGTAATCTGTCCCTTGCTCAGTGTGCTGTGCACTGAATCTTTTAGTCCAGCTCTAGATCTTGCCAAACAGACCTCAAGCAGCAATAAAAATAAATGGGCTTGAGTAAAATATGACTATTCTGTACCTCCGAATAATCCAAAAGAAAAAAACATTTTTAAAAAATGTTTATGTGGCTAACCCAGAGCTACAGTATGTATTGCCCTTATTCTCTTGGAAAGTACGTCAAATACTTACTGTGAATTTGCAGAAAGTGGGCATTCGGTGACTTGGGGGTTATTGAAATCACAAAGAGAGCATATATTTGTTTTGCCAACCTGGATCTGGCTAGAAATAGCTGTACAAAATAAGTATTGTATCTTACTGAACCTGTGTTTAGCAGTTGTCTATGACCATGAAATGCACTTTTTGTACGTCGCTTTGGATAAAAGCGTCTGCCAAATAAATGCAATGTAATGTAATGTTTTTAATGTTTAGTCTGTGTTAAACTGTCGGCTCTCAGAGAAACGGCGATGTGGGGACCGGTGTGTCTTTGGTATATCGTTTCCTGCTGTGGTGCAGATTGTATGCCTCTTCCGTCCATGTTGGAACCCTGGCGTGTGCTTGTTTGCATTTGAGAGGGAGAGGAGAGGGACTTTGTGCTCTTCGAGGAGGTCTTGATTTACCCTTGAGGATATTCTATTGAGGCCTTTCCTTTGTCAAAACTTTTTTTCGCTGGCTTGTGACATCAGCTGCCATTGTGACATCACAGGAGCATTCTCCGGCCAGTCTGGAATGATGATGCGGTGGAGAGAGGTGGCGCTGGCAGTGACATCACTCTTCGCTGCACCCTCGTATTGTTCCCCATTGGGGTGCCTTCTGTCGATCGATCCCGGATGGCTGCCAGCCTGGAGATGCAGGGGCCAGTGGTAGTTGTCCCCTCTCTCAACTGAAGCCCCAGTGCAGCTGATGTGACTTCAGCTCCTATTGGTCTCTGTCAAACTCCCGCCACAGGCTCGACAAACTCTGTGGAGGGCGGCTCCACTCTTCTGTCCACGCAGGGGTGCGCCGCGGCTGGATTCACCCCGTGGATGCACGAGGTTAATTGGACTGGGTGTTGGTTTTAGAGGAACGGGCGTAGTCACCCAAAAAAAAATTAAGGAGAACAAGAAATGTCATGGAAACAAGCAGTCGCCATGGCTGCTTCTTGCTATGTTCAAGTCTCGATGTTTCTGGGGAGAATGAAACTTTGGGAATCCGAGAGAGAAATTTCTGGAATGGTTTCCATTTTGGTGCGATTCAGGGGCTGCATCACTAAAATGTGAGGAGGGAAAAGAGCTGCCTCCTCTGTATGGGAAAGGGCAGTTGTTTGTCCACAGCCTTGGTTTGGATATCTCAAGTCTGTTAATCTGCTGTGGTTTAGCAGGTTTTTTTCCCGGGTAACTTTGCACCTCAAACCCCCCAGAAATGTTTCAGTCAGAACGCTGATTAACAGTGATGATCGGGAGTTGAAGGCTTGCTGAGCATTTGCTGTTTGGCTCGCTCATTGGCTGACTGGATTGCTGGCTAGCTGGATGACTGGTTGGCTGGCTGGCTGGCTGACTGACTGAATGATTGGCTGACTGGTTGGTTGGCCAGCTGGCTGACTGGTTGATTGGTTGGTTCCCGGGTTGGCTCCCTGGCTGACTGACTGGTTGGCTGATTGGCTGGCTGACTGGCTAGCTGACTGGTTGAGTGACTGGCTGTGTGGTTGGATGGCCTGCTGACTAGTTGTTCTGCTGGCTTGCCGGTTGATTGGCTGGCTTGCTGAGGGATGCATGGTTTACATGTGGACTGGAGCACTAGCTCAGAGTCCATGTGTATGCTGTGTAAGCCTCCTCAATGTTGTGCTGGAAGGGTACTTTGAATGGCTCTCTGTATTTGTGTGCATGTGTATGGCCCATTTTTGTACGTGTCTGTGAATGGTGTTTGCGTGCGTGTGCACTTGTTGAAAATGCTTGTTTTAACAATCCAACGGAGGCCTAGTTCGATCGATCAAAGGTGAGCGCCTAGGCGATGGCGGCGGGGAGATGGGAGCTGGCAGCCAATAAAGCAAGCGGACGCCGCTGGGTAGATGGGGCGGGTTTCAGGCCGGGCTGTGGCAGATACCCCCCCCCCCCCTCCTAAATCACACTCCTCGTGACAGCGGCTTTTAACAGGAAGTCAAAGCGGGGCAGTTTATAAGAAAAGGGGCCCCACGGCCCGCCAGGAAGTTGTGACGCGTGAAAGCCATTAACAGATTGGGGGGGGGGGGGGCGGGGGGTGGGGGGGGAGTCGAAACGGGACATAATTTATTGGATGAGACATCGACAGGGTGCTGGCCGAGATGAATCAGCCAGTTTTTTTATTTTTTATTTCCTTCTTTTTTCCTGTAACTCTGAAGCGAAGGAACACGCAGGCCTCTCTGAGAGGTTGCGCGGGCACGGAATTTAATGGCGCTCCAGATATTTGGCTCCTGCGTTCGTCCCCTCCTCTCATTTCCTTAACGACAGGAGGTTCCCGTCCTTAGCAGGAGTTTCCAGCGCTGAGTCACAGTACAGAACGTCCGTCCCCACGGTGACGTTCGTGGCCACGGCTGTCAGTGAATTTTCAAACGATGCGTTGAATCGGACTTTGTGTGCTTCGGTAGTAGGGAGGGACTTTTTTTTAAAAAAATGAAAGATTCAACAAATCATCACAATAAATATCAAGCATTTTTTTCACAGTAGTTATTAACATAAAATAAATAAATGAAATAACATCAGTAATCACAGGTTAATGTACAATCTTCAGACTAAATATATCAATTATTAACTCCGTTGGCAGACTGTACATGTAGATTGTAAACAGTGTAAAGACCAAAAAAGTAAAGAATATTAGTAATTGATTAATTAGTATTAAGGGCAGAGAAGCTCACTGTTATATCTTATGAATATGGGCTCTCTGAGGGAGTCTGAATGCTAGGATCTGTAGCATTGGGGAGGCTGGAGTTGGTTTGTGTTTGGCTCGGCTGGTGAGAGATGGATGGCCTGATCAAGGTTATTGTTTTCTTGGCTCGGACGCAGGTGCAAGATAACGACTCATAGCGCTCAGCGAAAGGCTGGGAAAGTTCATTACGCCTAATTGCTTTATGAGAGACGTGGACCTGCTCTGTCAGCACCGCCGTGGCGGGTCAGGGTTACAGTGCTATGGTAACAGGCGGGTCGGGGCAGAGCACTGCTAATCTGAGATCGGCGTCCGTCCGCAGGGGCGCCGTAGTGGGGGGGGGGAGTGGGACCGACTACCCAGGGCCCGAATGAGAGGAGGGCCTTCGGAAAAGCCTGGAGTGATGAGTGAGAGACATGGATCAAGAGAGGAAGGGGGGGCCCACAGACACTGCTTATGTATAGGGCCCAGAATTTTGTGCTACACCCCTGTTCGTCCGTCCTATCTGGGAACGGGACCGTAGGGGTCGTGGTGGGCCATGCCGCTGTATTTACCGCGGGCGCCTCCTCTTGCTATTGGTCCGTTTGCCTTGTGGCTTGAACCCGCGGTTCTGCTCGCGGCCGCGAGGCTGAGGCTCGACCCGCCTTCCAGGAGTCCGCTTGACCGCCGTGGGCCCGAGTGGATTTAACAGCACCCAACCGCGTCACTTTCGCCAGGCTTTTGCGGAAAGGTGGATGGACTGCATTTATATAGCGCTTTCATCCAAAGCGCTTTACAACTGATGCCTCTCATTAACCAGAGCAATTAGGGGTTAGGTGTCTTGCTCAGGGACACTTCGACACGCCCAGGGTGGGGGATCGAACCGGCCGCCCTCCGACTGCCAGACAACCGCTCTTACCTCCTGAGCTATGTCTAAAGGTGCGAGCCTGGCGCTCGAGGTTGCCCGGGGCGATGGTCGTCGGCCACGGGGGGGGCGTCTCCGCCGGCCCGTTTCCCAGAGTGCATTGCTGTGTGTGTGTGTGGAGCCGGAGCGTGACCGTCCCGAGGTGAAGCGAGGACGACGGGTCTCTGATCAGCCGGCGAGCCCCTGTTCCCCCGAAAGCCGTCCCGCTGCTATCAGTGTGACTGTTCGCTGGACTCGGCCGGTTTTGCGTCCGCATTGTGTTTCACTGAATGCCCCGCTGCGCCTTCAGGAAGCGCGCCATCGATTCATTTCATAGATTTTTCGCGAAGGTGCCAGGGACATAAATGTGCACAGAGCAGATACACCAGGAGATGAGAATTTAAAAAAACCAATGTTGGTGTCGCCATAAAACATTCTGTCGCCATAAAATTCAAATTGCAGTGCGATTACCTGCACAAGAGTGTTTTCTGGGGTTTGATCTCCATCCAGGTATAGAGATTGGCTTCTGTGCGATGCACCGTTTGATGATGAGTCAATGCAGCATCAACAGAGTGTCAGGTGTGTCTGGGAGGCGGGTGGATTAGGAGAGGGAGCGCACTATCTTCATTTCCAGGTACTGGGTGAGCTTCGATTTGGGCGGGAGAGAGTCTGTATGCGAAGGGTAGTCTGCTTTGTGGGAGCTTGTGATTGACCAGGACCTGGACGTGTATGGGAATGAGAACCTGTGATTGGCCTGGACTCTGAGGCATATGTGAGGGGAGGCCTGTGACTGGCCAGGACTCGACGGTCTGTGCGAGGGAGGGCCAGTGATTGGCCAGGACCTGGAGGTGTATGGGAATGAGAACCTGCGATTGGCCAGAACTCTGAGGCATATGTGAGGGGAGGCCTGTGACTGGCCAGGACTTGAGGCTCTGTGCGACAGAGGGGCAGTGATTGGCCAGGACCTGGAGGTGTATGGGAATGAGAACCTGTGATTGGCCTGGACTCTGAGGCATATGTGAGGGGAGGCCTGTGACTGGCCAGGACTCGAGGGTCTGTGTGACGGAGGGGCAGTGATTGGCCAGGTCTGTTGAAGCCAGGTTCTCCTCAAGACACCTGTCAGAGTGCGGGGTTTGAAATAGGGAACTTCTTTGGCTCAGAGAGTCTGGGGTTCTCCACCAAGACCCTGTTTTGCTGAGAGAGTCAGAGTGAATGGCACTCACATCATGCTGTAATGGCTCCAGGCAGACAAAGGCACAGCCTCAAAGAAGTCTTAGGTTCATTGGTATTGGTGCAACCAGGGGTGTAGCACAAAATTCTGGGCCCTATACATAAGCAGTCTCTGTGGCCCCCCCCTTCCTCTCTTGATCCATGCCTCTCGCGCATCATTCCAGGCTTTTCGAGGGCACTCCCCCCATTCGAGCTCTGGGTAGTCAGTCCCACTTTCCCCCCCCCCACTACGACGTCCCTGGATGCAACCATACGTCCACCAAACTGTATTTTTATCTGTGCCTATTCAGACCTGCACTCACCAGCACACATAATTATACCAAAACTAATTAAACTACCTACTCGCCATTTTTTCATACGAGACGCTAAATATGGGCTCTGGCTCAGCAGAATCATTAGAATCATTAGAATCATTAGCACAGTCTGCCAGCCTTATGTTCCCTCCTCCTTGCGCAGTGCCATGAAAAAGTATTTGACCCCTTCCAGAATTTCCTCTTTTATTGCATATTTGTCACACTGAATGGTTTCAGACCTTTAGGCAAAATGTAATATTAGACAAAGGGAACCTGAGTAAACACAAAACACATTCTTGAAATTATTGTTTCATTTATTTAATGAAAATAAAAGTTTTATCACCCATGTGAAAAAGTAATACTTTTTAATGGCACTGTAACTGATTGGCTGCTTGAACTTTTGTTCCTGAAATGGTTTAATATGTGTGTGTGTGTGTGTGTGAGATAATGTTTATTGGCCATAAATTCTTTTGAGAGCCAATATAGCTAAGCAATTGAACACTTAACCAGCATATAAAATCCTTAAATAATTAATGAAATATTAATTAATCCCAAGTATGCCCCCAGAGGTTTCGAATGAGCAACTGCTTTAAATGCATTTTTATATCTTCCAGCCGTGCAAGCTTTTCTGCAAACAACATCATTCCAGATTAGGGAATGTTGAGTGGTTTTTTTGTTGTTGTTCGTTTTGTTTTTAAGATGTCTCTTACGTAAGTGAGAGACGTTCGGTTGCTGCATCAGTGTTTGGCTGACACTTGTGTGTAGTGGGCACTGGGCACTGATGCATCACTGAGAGAGAGAGAGAGAATTAAAAAAAAATAATAATTTAACCCCCTATTGGGACATACATTGCTAAATGACCACCACCCAAGTCCACAGAACATAGAACTTCCCCCAGACCCTTTGCCTCCATAAATGAACGAGAGGAGGAGAGACACCCAGAGAGTTGACAGACACATGAACCCGAACTCTCCCGCTGAATAATTAATGCAGTGGCTCCTCCCTCTCTCTCTGTACCTGTGTATCCCTTTATTTCCCTTTAACCTGCCACTGAGAATTGGACACAGAGTGCTCCCTGTCTGATTGTATGCTCCCAAGTTACTATCAGGGATTGTGTCCTCCTGTTCCCATGATCCTTTGCAGTGCTGAGGTTCAAACCGAAGGGGGACAGCTGCCACTCTCATCTGCTTTGGCTACTGGAAATAGAGGTTCTGGAATATGGTAAATGGTAAATGGACTGCATTTCTATAGCGCTTTTATCCAAAGCGCTTTACAATTGATGCCTCTCATTCACCCATTCACACACACACTCACACACCAACGGTGAAAGGCTGCCATGCAAGCTGCCAATCAGCTCGTTGGGAGCAATTAGGGGTTAGGTGTCTTGCTCAGGGACACTTCGACATGCCCATTGCGGGGGATCGAACTGGCAACCCTCCAACTGCCAGACAACCGCTCTTACCTCCTGAGCTATGTCGCCCCTATATATAGTCTAGTAGTATTCGGATAATATCACGTATTGAATACATATTCATAAATTAGAAAGATAAAATATTGAATTTGGTTGTGGATAATGAGCCACAGTACCTCCAGACTCTTAAATGTGTTTATCCACATAGAAAGCAGCAGCTAGGAAACAGAAAGTCGTCCTCCTCATTGGCTTTGTTTGGGTCTGTTATGTTTGGGCAGGGAGACGATGTTTGGACCCATGCTATACAAACCCGCCAGACATGTCTATCTGTCTATGTCTCTGCAGAACGAATAAATTCCATCACAAGAAAGAGAAAGGAGAGAGAGGGAGAAAGAGGCAGAAAGAGAGAGAGATCATATTATCCTGTTATAATTCTTTGTTTCACATGTTCACATGTTCCTTGCCATGCTTTGGCAATACAAATGCAAATTTTGTCATGCCAATGAAGCACTTTGAATTTGAATTTGAAAGAGAGAGAGAGAGAGAGAGAGAGGCAGAAAGATAGAGAGGATATAGCTTTAGCAGCCCTTTTATTCAAAACTTTTGCTAAACAGCAGGGATCATTAACAAACCTACCAAGTGCAAATATAGCCACAGAACCATGAGCACAGTGTGAAAACACCCCAGGACAGAGAATGCTCTGTAGCTGAGAGAACGTTTCACAGGCCCTTTCTCAGTTCAGTCGCATTAACTGCAACACCAGCTCCCCATTTGTGCAGCAGGTACCTCTGTCTGTTACCTGCACGTTTTTCCCGCAAACGCTGGGATTTTGCTGACTGTTCTACGGCACGTCAGGGAAAGAGAGATTTGGATGCTTCGCTGTCGAAACAACAGGAAAGCAAACCTTTATTATCCCCCAAGTGAGAAATGAAAAATAGATTTTATGTTGCTCCATACAAAGAGAGCAATTTCCTTGACCATTTAACACCCTGATATAGCACATTATCATAAAAGCACAGAAATAGACACACTGTGTTGTCATTTAAGTGGTCTAAAATGTGCTTACCTTGTCTAAACTAAATTGCAATTTAACCAGGAGAAATAAACAGACACTGAAAACAGAAATGTACCTGCCCTTCATCAATCGGCTCATTCCAATGAAGATGAGTGCATGGCACATCCGCCCAAGCGCGTCCAGTCAAACTGCCCTCGTTTGCTTTGGCCTGCCTAGTCATTTGCTTGGATCCCGGTGGGCCAGCGCTGCGACAGGTTCCCATCTGTGCTCCAGAGCCCGTGATTGGTCCTGCCTAGATTCTGATGATGTCACAGAGAGCCAGTCCTTAGGGCTGGACTGGCCACACAGAGAAATGCAAATTCCCTAACATGGAGCTGCACACCCTTGCGTTGACAGCCTAAGCATGTAGAATGGCCCCCTTTCTGTTCTCCGTATTGTTCTGCATGCCGGGGTGGTGATGTGGGACCCTTTAGTGCAGGGGTGCACAACAAGGGCCAGTCCATTTCAGGATTTTGTGCCAACATTGCCCAACATTTATTGAACTGGCCCAATCATATCTTGAGCTGACATGTGCATAAGCAACAGCTAGAGTCACAGTCTGCAAGTGTATCCTAGAGATCGTACTGTGCTCAAGCACAGGAGTGAAGCAGCGTAGTTTACAGAGCTGTAAGAAATGGTAATCGGTTGGAACAAAAACCAGATCGGCCCTCCAGGACCGGAGTTGTGCACCCCTGCTCTAGTGTCTTTCGGGAGGGGGCAATGGAACAATAAGGACAACATACCCTTCAGAGTGTGCTGTTGTAGGCAATTTAATATTGATATAGTGTCACGTGGTCTCCATCTTTGCCCTCTTCTAGTAGTGCTGATTACTATATGTAGTATCTTTGAGAACAGCCCCTGAAACAGCCTGGCAGTATTAAAGTACAATCCAGAACACGGGTTACAGGTTCTTTTTGCCAGGTGGGGAACCTTGAGCCAGGTACTTAACACAAATCAATTCTGTAAATATCCAGCGGTACAAATAGGATTGCATGTAAAAGAAAAAAAGAATGTAAGCTGTGTAAATGGCTCTGAATAAAGAGATTGTGCTCATTTCAGTGCAGTAGAGCAGCGCTGGACGTATGTTCTGTAGCACTGAGTTAATCTGATCCGCATTGCATCTCTCATCTGCTCCCTCTGTCACTGATTCACAGCGGATTCCAGGGAAGCTCGTTGTTCTTTGTGTGGCTTTTTGTGTTTGTGTTGGTTGTTATTTTGGTTGGTGCTGGCGGAAGGTCGTTTCTACGCTTTCCTTTGATTCTGCGAACAGTGGGTCGATTGATTGGCACGGACGCACGCGTGTCCGTTTGGGTCCGACACCGCTGTTGGAGAGGTGCCTTTGTGTTGGACAAAGGCCGAGTGGTGGGAGGAGCCAGGGAGGGACATGCTGCACGGCCGCTGTGGAGGGGTGGGGAGCAGGTGTAGGGGGTGGGGGCCCTAGCTCTGAAGCACAAAGCCGGGAGGCGAGGAGGGCAGCTTTCCCAAAATGGCCGAAGCCGGTGTAGCTCTGAGCCCCAGTTGTGCGCCGCCTGTGGTCCGGCAGCCGGGGGTTAAACGGACCGCTGGGTTGGCCGTCTGTGCTGGGTCGCTCTTAGCATTCGCTTCGCCCTTCACGCTGCCTGGCCCTCAGAGGGTGGCGTGGGAGGGTGGGGGGGTTCACTGAGAAATCTGCTCGTCAGGCCCCTGTCAGGCTGGGGGGTGTCGGGAGCAAAGCTGTATTCGGACACCGGACTGAGCCCTTGTTCAAACTCGGCTCCGCTATCCACCGGATGGATCCCGCTGTCAAATCTGTTGTGCTAGCAACAGTGAAAGCGGGGGCTGTTTCCCCCCCCTAAAGATCATGCGTGCGTGTCTCGCGCAATTCGTTTCCAGGCTTGACGGGAAGACACCATGCTGTCCCCGTACTGCAGCGTCTGCAGCCCTGTTCCCAGAGAGCCCCGGGGTCTGCTCGCTTTCGTTTTCACCCCCCCAACTACCGTACCGAGCCCTCGTCTGAGTCCTCTCTTAACCCCGTAATGTGTGAGGTCACAGTGTGTGATTAGAATGTTGTTAACTGAACATTCTAAATGCTGCTTTAACCAGCACTGCTGGCAATTGAGTGCAATAGTTCTAGAACAGTGCAGAATTCTACAACACTGAAACAGAATTTTGAACAAACATTACAAAAAAAGCTGCTCTTCAATGGTTAAAGGATGGAATGGACTGGTGGTAGTGTATTGTAGAACAGGACTCCCTGGTCCTGGCGAGCCACAGGTTCTGCTGTGTCCCATTTTCACCTTGAAACCAGTGACAACTGACTCCGTACGCCAGGAGAGGTGAGTGAACTGTAATCAACCACTTTATTTGAACAATCAAGGGTTGTGTAACAGTTGAAACCCAGTGGATGCCTTGTTTTTCAGGGACCAAGATGGGACAGGGATGGGGCACTCTATCACATCAAGAACTGCTCAACTACAATGTTATTATGCTGTCGTTAACATGACTTGATGTGGCCAATGTACCCTAGAAGTATAGCAACATGTAACGTAAATGCAAAAACACAAATATGTTATGTAAATGCCAAAAATGAAAATATATCCCAATACATATAAGAATGGTTCTTCCAAAAGTCTCATAAAGCACCATCATCATTTTTTAAAATTTAAATATTGTTTTTAAAATTATGAATTTTGTTAGGAATGCCCAATGAGATTCTTTAGCTGCATTGACTTCCATCAATCCATTATCAAAATCACTTATTCTTGGTTGGGGTTGCAGGGGGGCTGGAGCCTATCCCAGCATGCACTGGGCAAAAGGCAGCAATGTACCCTGGACAGGTCGACGATCTATCGCGAGGCACACACACCATTCACTCACACACTCATTTCTACGGGCAATTTAAACTGTTCTATTTGCCTGACTTGCATGTCTTTGGACTGTGGGGGGAAACCCAGGCAGACACAGAAAGAACAGGCAAGCTTTCAGGGCGACATAGCTCAGGAGGTAAGAGCGGTTGTCTGGCAGTCGGAGGGTTGCTGGTTCAAACCCCGCCCTGGGCGTGTCGAAGTGTCCTTGAGCAAGACACCTAACCCCTAACTGCTCTGGCGAATGAGAGGCATCAATTGTAAAGCGCTTTGGATAAAAGCGCTATATAAATGCAGTCCATTTACCATTTACCATATCTTTCACACAGAAAGGCCCTGGCCGAGATTCAAACCCACAACCTTCTTGTTGTGAGGCGACAGTGCTACTACAGTGACTCCGGTCGGTTAATCGAGTGAGCAGAGAAACACACACACACACACACATCCTCCTCTCCCCCCTTTCTTTTCGGTTCATTCCTCTGGGCTGAAGTGTTTGTTTTCAAATGTGTGACACGTGGTGTGGTTGTGAAATCGTTGTTTATGAATAAATTCTAAACAAGTGAAACAACTTCTTTTTTTTTAAAATCTTTGTGCTGAATGGCAGGTTCGTCTACACGCTGGTCCGCCTCCTGTGATCGATGGGATGTCACCTGGGCCTCATGGGCTGGTGATGTCACCGTGTTCTATACGCACAGGTGCACTGATGTCACCTCAGGAAATGAAGTGAGAGAACCTCATCCTGCAGTGTAAATGAAAAATCTGGATCTGTCGAGGGCCAGAGTCTCAAGTGTCTGTCTTTTGTGGTTTTGTTTTATTTTCCTTTTTCAGTTTTTCTTTTTTTTTTTTGGTATGTCAAAAATGTTCAGGAAGGTGGATAGACTGTCTTGTGATGCTTAAAGCCGCTTCATCTCTTTATGAAAGTGTGTGTGCGTGCGCCTGTGTGCTTGCGTGTGTGTGTCTGCATGTGTGTGTGTGTGTGAGTGTGCGCGTGTGAGTGTGCGTGTGCTTGTGTACATGTACGTGTGCGTGTGTGTGTGTGCGTGTGCGTGTGTGTGTTTGTGTGTTCTTGGATGCATATTTCCATGTCCGTGTGTGATTGTGTGTGGAGTGTGGATAGCTGTCTGAGGCTGTAAACTGCAGTAATTTTGTAATAAGAGCTCAGAGCTAAAACCAGAGCACTCCAGCACTCATCCAGAGCTGCCTTCCCCCTGCACTCCCCCCATCTTTGGAGTTTTTATTTTGTCACCATGGCAAATGATTCAGAATCAGCATCCTCGCATGCTGTGTTGAAAAAGGAAAAGGAACTTGTGGAGCATATTTAAATTGACTCTGGGAATAATGGCTTTGTCACCCAGTGGAGATGAAAGGGGTGGGAGAAAATGACGTAACCTGTGTGTGTGTGTGTGTGTGTGTGTGTGTGGGGGGGGGGGGGGGGGGCGGGGGGTGTGTGGGTTTGGCGAGTGCTTCAGGACCATGGCGTTCCTTTTTGAAATTATGATTCGGGACGAGGCCGTAGATCACGGTGACGGTTGCAGGTTCTGTTGTGAGCGGCTGGCGCTTGGTTCTCGGCTGCAGGCGGCGTCTGTGAAAAGGCTCGCCGACCTGCAGCCCTCGCCGTTCACAGAAAAGGAAGGGTGACCTTTCACCTTTGTCTCCTTTGCCTGCGTCGCTGTCCGTCCCAGTGAGGGTTTTTTTTCCCCGTTTCCGGGTTACTGGTTCAGCGGTTGCTGTGGATGCGTTTCGTGGAAACGGATGCTATGAGTCATACGTCTGGACACTCTATTGAGTATTTGGAGTCCATTGAATGCTGTAAAGGGTTACCTCTGTTTAGCCTTCGGCTAGGTCTCTCTGTTGCTCCCCCTCTCCCCTCTCCCCTTTCCTTCACCCCGTATCCTGTTTCCCCACACTTTCTCTCTCCCTCTCTTTCGTTCCCTCTCACTCCCTCCCTCTCTCTCTCTCTCTGTTAAACTGATGCATTCTAAAGAGTTATCCGGCGAAGGCTTGCTTCTTTTGCCCCCCTGAGGAATTTCCGTCCGCAATTTCTGCAAACCCACCGCCATGGCAACAATGGAAACGGAGCAAAAATGTCCAAAACGACGACAAAAGAAAATGTGTTTACTTGTATTTTATCGTATATGCGCTGAAATACCAGTTTTGATTGGCAGTTGCAGCTTAAACCTCCCTTTTTTTGTGAGAAAATATTTGCGTCTCTTTGAGAGCACTAAGACTAAGGCCACCATTTCTCTTGCCATTATGTTGCCATGGCAATGTAGCCTTTTTATATCTGTATTCAGTTTTTTTATATCATTTTGTGTCTATATATAGTATATATAATTAAGGTATCTGAGATGGATAAAAATATACTGTATGTCTTCTACATCTGTTAAGGATGCAGGATACAGATGTGTTTGGCGTACAATATATTGTATATTCATCTAATACTGCTTAATTATATATAATATTAAAGCATATACATACAAAATTATTAAAAAAACAGACAAAATAAAGGCACTCTTCTGACTGGCTGTGTGGCTTTGAGTGTTTATCTCAACAAACGATGTCACATCACTTTATATCGGGTTACAAAGCAGGACAAATTTGTGGGTTTTTTGTTGCATTGGGTCTATTAGATTGATTTAAGAGGGTTTCAGAGCAGAGAGCTTCCTAAAAATCCACCCCCTCTTTATCTCTTTCTCTCCTCCTCTCTCTCTCTCTCTCACCCCCCCAGAGGCCGATGTCAGCTCCCCGGGGCCAATGTGGCCGTGTTCACGTTGGTGCGGCCCCACGCTCTGGCCCCCCACGCAGCGCCTGGGTGTGTTTGGGGCGATGGCGCTGCGCGCTCGAGTGTGTTCGCCCGCTCGCCCGCGGGAGGAGCGCCGCCGCCCCGCCCCCCCGCCGTCCTGCGCTGGGAGTAGACGGGCGCTCCCCCCCCCCCCCTCAAGATCTCCTCCCGCTCCGCTGGTCCGTACGCGCTCGTATTTATGACCCCCCCTGATCCCTGCCGCCCGGAGAGGCCCAGGGAGGCTTCTGCTTCTGTTTCTGTTTCTGTATCGGACCCAGAAGCCTCCTGGTGCACAGCCCCCACCGTCAGATCAATTATCGGGCGCAAGGCTGCGGGCTTGGGTTGGATGGACGTGTGCTTTTCGGCACGAGGGCGTGTTATCCGTATCGTTTGTGGCGTTCTGGTTTTGGTCGCACCCCCGGTAGCTCTGGCCATTTTTGTTTTTAAAAGCCTCGTTCTCCCACCCTTGGAGAGGCCAATCGGAGCCCCACGGTTAAAATCAATCCTTCAAAACAGTGAACATAACAACGGATGGAGCACAGTACGCTTGGGTGGAGCGCACCAGAAACAAATGGGAGCGATTCATCTTCATGTGCAGCGCCACGCCCTCCTCTACCCCCCCCACCGCGCCCCCAAACCAAGCGCACACACAAACACGCCCACACACAAACATGCAGGCATGCACGCACACACACACATGCGCACACACACGTGCACACACACACATGCATAGACACACACACGCATACACACACACACACATACACATACACACACACACACACGCATGCATACACACCCACGTACACACGCACGCATACTCACGTGTGCACACACACACACGCACACATACTCATGTGTGCACACACACACACACGCACACACACGCAAACATACCCATACGTACACACACACACACACACACACACACACACACACGCACGCATACCCATACGTACACACACGCACACACACGCACACATACCCATACGTACACACACACACACACACGCACACATACCCATACGTACACACACACGCACACACACACTCCGCAGTCTGTTCGCTGTCATATTCTAATGAGCCGGAGCCCAGTCGTCTTCCTGTGACTTCCCTGTTCCCATGGTGATGTAGTGGGAGTTCACACACACACACACACACACACACACAGGCGCGCTGAAGGAGCACGCTAACAGCGCGGACTTTCATACGATGGCCATTATTATGGCGGTTGTTGTAATTATCACCTTTATAATCACTACTGTTGCTGCTTAAACTGCTGTTGTTGTTAAGAGAGGCTAACGAGCCGTGCAGCGGCCTGGCACCACTTCAGTGAGGGTCTGGGTGCGGGAACGTGGGGGGGTGGGGGGGTGGGGGGGGGGGGGGGTTTCGTGCTCTGGTTCCTCAAAGTGTACGGCGATCCAGAAAAAGCCCTCGGACACAGTGCGCTGGGGGTCTGGAGTCTGGACTGGGCTCCCTGCAGGTGCGGGCAGATGCGTGTTGCAGTGTAAATGCCTTTACATTGCTTTACCGTAGGGTTACATACGTGTGTTATCTACAGTATCGGTGTACCATTATCAGTGGTGTTTTTATTAGCGATGCACCAGCAGGGACATGCTACAGCGTGACGTTAGGCTGATGCCTCTTGGGAAGGGAAAGGCGGCCGGCAGCCTCCGTCTCCGCAGAGAGCGCCCCCTGCTGGAGACTCCCTGTCCCCACATATTTTCTCCAATATCTGATTTTTGAAAACACTTGGTTGAACACTGAGATATTTGGCTCGATTTTGCAAACCAACATAATCCTGATCGTCTTGTCTCACCAGCGCCCAAATGGAGGCCTTTTTTTAAAATCTCAGATCAGTTAACACATGAGTTCTATTGTCCTGAAAACCAACCATTTCACTTCAAAATCCCAAACTGCCAGAGATAGACAGAGAACTATGGGCAGAAATGGAATTTGACTTTCATTTTGAAATTGCATATAAAAATATGAAATTGAGTTCATTGGTCAATGGTCAATTGGTCTTCATTTCATTCAATTTTCACTTTTAATTTCAAGTTAAAAATTCAAGTTCAGTTTGTTTTCAAATTCAGTTCAAACTCACAACTGAAGTTTGTCAGTTTTCTGTAATACTCATCCAGGCACTTAGCTTCAGTAGCGCTAACAGAAGTTAGCCCCTTAACTGGCACCAACTGTTTTATTGTTCCCTTTTCGTATTGTGGAGGTGCACAGAGCACGTGATGGAGCTTGATACCAGCAGATTTTAACCATGGATGACCAGAGACCGAACTCTCAGGTAGGCTACTAGTTATAAACAGGCAGTAGGATAGGGAGAATGCTTGGAAAAAAGCAGCACTAAGGCTGTCTTTTGTATGCCCACACCTCAGGTTTTGGTATGCAGGTGTGTGCCGACACAGGTGAGAAAGGCTTCTGCTGGGGGGTGGGGGGTATAGTTGGGTGATTAGTCCGGTGACTCCTCTCCTGTGGAGATGAGGTGTGTGTCAGTGGAGATGCAGAAAAGAGTGTGTCCCTCTGTCCTTGCTTGCTCTCTGATCAGTTGTTTAGTGTTTAGTGATTGTTTAGTGTCTGATTAGTGTCCCTGATTGGCTGCCGGCTGCTTTAGTGTCCCTGATTGGCTGCCGGCTGCTTTAGAGTCCCTGATTGGCTGCCGGCTGCTTCAGTGTCCCTGATTGGCTGCCGGCTGCTTTAGTGTCCCTGATTGGCTGCCGGCTGCTTCAGTGTCCCTGATTGGCTGCCGGCTGCTTCAGTGTCCCTGGTTGGCTGCCGGCTGCTTCAGTGTCCCTGATTGGCTGCCGGCTGCTTCAGTGTCCCTGATTGGCTACCGGCTACTGGTGGGTTTGTCCCTGGCCCGGTTCCTTCGGCGGGGGCCCGTGGACGTGAGTCTGGGCGGAGCTGGGGGGCGGGCACTTTTTAGATCCAGAGCGCGCCTCACGCTCAGGTCCCGCTAATTCGTCCTGACAGACGGGAGGGCACGCTTGTCTTTGCGAACGGGGGGAAGGGCCGTTCTGGACCTGTCTGAATCTGCGTCGCCCCGGGACGGCCTGAAACTCCGAGGGCGCGCTGGCGTGGGTCGGTTCAGGTTTCGCAGACCCATAAGGCCCTTGTGTTTATTTTTCCTGTTTATAGAAACAGTCCCCTGTGGGGGCACTGCTGTTCTTCTCTCTGTTGTATAAGGCAACAGGGAGCCCGGTTGGATAAGCACAATATTGCATCAGGTCTGTCATTCGTTGTGTACGGTACTTTAAATTGAATCAGACTGGTTTTATCAGTTGTTCCTTGTACTTCTAGAGATGATTTTTTTTAAAAACCAAATACTTAAAAGGAGGCAAACATTAGCTCTGAAATGTAACTGTATAAACACAACAAAAACTGCATGTGCGAAGGCTAGCTCTCCAGTTGCAGGAGGAAGGAAACCTCTTTTTGGGTTTTTTCTCTTTCCTCCTGAGTTTGGAACGGCCTGTTGTTTTTTTCAGCGCTCACCGCTGCGGACTCCGCTTTCAGTTTGGAACGGCCTGTTGTTTTTTTCAGCGCTCACCGCTGCGGACTCCGCTATCAGTTTGGGAGAGGGTGCAGGCAGGCAAGCGTGACGTCAGCTGCTGCTCCTCATAGCGTAGCATTTTGCGATTTCGCACGTTGGGCTCACACAGACGTGAGTCGGAGGAAATCGGTTCACGTGCAGCTCACGAGAAAAAACTTGCGGGCACCCAAACTGACCAGCTGGGGGTACGAGGGACAGAGGTGGAAAATCCAGGTTCGCACGGCTGTCCAGTATTTTGTTCCAATCACCTGAATTTGCTCATTAGCATAATTCCTCACCCTGGAGGTGGAACTAATCAGTGAAATCAGCTGGCTGAGCGCATGGGTAGGAGAAACGCACGGCAGCACTCCTGCTTTCTGATCCCTAGACTTTCCGCCCGTGACGCTAGAGCCGACCGTGCGCGGTCGATTTTGACGGTTGGCGTACCGGACCAAGAGGCCCGTCTGTCGACTGCAGCAGCGTCTTACCTGGCGCGCCGCCCGGCAGCCCAGAAGGAACGTTCCGATTGTCAGCAGCACAAAGAAGCGGAGGAGAATGGGGGGGGGGGGGGAGGTCACACGCTGTTATTTTCATTTGCTGAGCGTGCGATTCGGTCAACGGACGCGACGGCGAATGTGCAACGGGAGTTTAGATGAGTAACCGAACCGAATCGCATCTCGGCTGCTCGTCTCTGTTTCTTACGGGCCTTTTTTCACGTCCCAGAAACCCCGGGCCTGCGTTTCAGTGCTTAATTACCTGCCCCATCTGACCCCGGTGCATTAGGGCGCCTCAGCTACCCCCTTCAGTTCGCCTTCAGCTCCACTTCACCGGCATAATGGGAGCGGGAGAAAGGAGGAAGAAAGGGAGGAGGAGAGAGAGAGAGAGAGAGAGAGAGAGAGAGAGAAAGGGAGGGAGGGAGGGAGGGAGGGAGATGGGCAGAGATATGTGAGTACAGCTGTAGGGGTGAAGTGCGTGCGTGTGTGTGTGTGAGAGAGAGAGAGAGAGAGGGAGAGAGAGAGAGAGAGAGAGGGGAAAAACATGTTTGTGTGTGTGTTTGTGAGCAAACGGGGATATGCATATGAGAGCGTGATGGAAATTGTATGCGTGCAGTGAGAGAGAAACAGAGGGACAGAGAGAGTGGGAGAAGAAAAGAGGGAGTGAGAGAGAGAGAGAGAGAGCCTTTTTAAGACGTGCCTGATTAATCAGTTTTGTGATTTTCCTGAAAAACTGACATGTATGGACACTGAATACTTATGAGGGTCTAAGGCCTTCAAGGGTTGGCATTTAAAACAGTTTTGTGCTTTGCTGTTGTATGATTAACCGTGCTCTCAAATAAAGAAATAAAATGTCCATGTGCACATGCTTGTGTGCGCATGCATGCATTCTTGCATGTGCGTTGCATGCATGAATGTGCACAAGTGCAGACACTTGTGGTGGGTCTGCCTCTGACTGTCCCAGAAGAACGTGGGGCTTGTTTTTTTTTTTTAACCTTTCCGTGTCACAGATGACAGGATATACGAGTCAGAACAAAGATGTTCATTTTCGTCGTGTTTTTTTCTTCTCTGCGATGCAGCTTCATCATTTAACCGCCTTTTTTTTGTTGTTGTTGAGAAATTGAGTCGACGTTCCTCTGACGATTCAGGAAATTATTTTTCACGCGCTTCCACGGGGAAATTCTGCTTCGGGTTTTTCTTTTTTTCTTTTTTTTTTGCCGCGGGCGCAAACATCAATCAAGCCGCGGTCCTCCTGATGGGTTGATGTAAATTTTATGAGCCTCGGTCTAACATTTCAGCGCTAATTTTACCCCGCCGTCCTGACGCCTCCTGAGGACGGCTCTGTGAACGGCTCTCTGAATGCCTCATTTTGTGAAATTCCGTGCAACAACAAACAAGAAAAAGCAAAGCGAATGAAAGCAAATGTCCTTGGTGGGCTCCACAAACCCCCCCCCCCCCCCCCCCCCGTCCCACCACCCCCACCCCCGCCCCCAACCCGCCAGTCACCTTCATGCACCCTGTACCTGCACAATGGCCCGGGCCTGCTGTGGCTTTGTGTTCAGCGTTAATATTCCTCCAGTGGGGTTTGTCTCGTGGCGTAGCCTGTGGAGCGCTATCCACATGCTCATTGCGAGCCGCGATGTCGGCGGTTCGAGTCCGACCGCGCGACGTTTGTCACACGCCTCTCCCTCTCTCTCCTCCCCTGTTCTTCCTGTCTCTCTACACTGCTCTGTCCAATAAAAGCTGAAAAAGCCCCCCAAAATAATAATAATAATATTCCTCTAGTGGCTGTGGTTGTGTTGGTATCATGCATGTGAGGCCGAGGTTGCTCTCCTTTATCCAGTACTTGTTTGGGAGAATAAAAGCGCGGCGGCAGTAACAGTAAAGTATAGTATAGTATAGTATAGTAAAGTATATTGACTTTCTCCTCTTCTAAAGTCTGATACAGGTGGATGTACAGTAGATGCCCTGACTCCCTTTTTTTAAAAAAAATTAAAAAGTAAGGAGGGAGCAAGCAGATTTTTTTTCCTCCAATGCCTTCTTGTTGGTGAGGCACAGGAACAGAGGGGTGGCGGTTACATTTTACAACGCTTGCTGGCCCCAAAAACAGGAGTGCTTCGGAGAGCTCCCGGCAGTTTCAGGAAGAGCAGAGGGACAGAGATGGGTTTGTTGATGGACCTTTCAGGTTCTGTCTCTGAGTTAGCCAACGCTACATGAACAGCCTGTGGGGCTGCATGGGATTGGTAAAAAAAAAAACAGCAACCAAGAGATTTTAAGGTCAAAAACTACGGCAACGGGAGGGGGGGAGGGGGGAGGTGGGGGTGCGTTTGTAATTATTTACTTTATCACGGTTATCATCATCATTTTTTTACTGCTGCATTTGGTCATACCATCGTTGTAGTTGTTTCAGAATTAGAAGTAACCTTATTGTAGTATTCATTTTATTTTATCGTATTTCAATAATTAGCTATCGTACCGTTTTGTGCTTTAGCGAAACAGTACCTCGTGTCAGACCGGCGATGCTGATTTTAGTTTGAACTGAAGCGAGAGATCGGTAGGGACGGCGCAGAAAGAGGTGGAGCGGGCGGAGGTGTGAAGCTGCAGGCGCTCCCGGCATAATCTGCTCTTTTCTCCCTCGTTTCCCTCAGACTGGGCCTAGTGCCCCTTTGTTTCCGCGGTGCGTTTCCGCGGTGCGTTCGCGCTGCGTAAAAGGTGCTGTGCTGTGCCGCGCTTTGCGTACTGCATGTGAAAAACCAAACGCACAGACCCCGGCCTTCCCGGGTAAAGAAACAAGAAAAGGTCCTGAAGAGAGAAGTTAATTAGTTCACTGGTAATTTCAGCAATATTATCGGTTCTTTAAACATGTTGTTTAAAAAAACGGTATTACATTGCTGTAACAATTCAGTCATTGAAAGGGTAAAGATAAGTAAATAAATTACTATATCCTAGTGCTATGACGTGGAAATCTAACTCCATGTTGATTTAGGAGTCCGGTAAGAGTAAGGGTAAGGGCGACTTTGAAGCTCTTCTCTGTTCGGTGTCTTCCAGCTGCGAGCTTTTCGCCATTGGGGGTCTCTCGCCCTGAGACTTCCTCGTGAAGCGGGGGGCAGCCAATCCCTGAAGCTGGATCTGAACGGGTTTTCTGGCGAGGCATAGGCTGGAGCGTCTGTCAGTCATTGAGGGTAATTTGAGGGTTTGACAGTGCATCCATGTAGGTGGTACATCTACACCCAGGAATTGGTCCGGCCGGCACATTTGGGCAATTAGAATGCGTCTGGTTTCGGCTTTTAGAATCCTGAAGAACAAGCTTTTTTAAATTTTTAATCTTGTTCTGGCACAAAATGAATACTTTTTCAGACGTATTAATTCCCAGCGTTTGCACAAGAAGGACTTTTGGACAGCAACAAGGCAGGCCTGACGTGCCCAGCATTAAACAGCACATTAGTATGACTGCTGATGAAAATGCAGCCATTTTGTGAATTAAATTTTTCCACTAGCCGTCGCTGCACCTGCCGTTCCAGGCATGAGATGTTACGAGGCAATTTATCCCCATTCAGGATTTTACTGCACAGCTACAAGAGGCTGGTGTTTGGAGCTTCTAAAGCTGCAGGTCATTTACAAGCATTCTGGTCTGCACCATTTCTAGACACTGAAAGCTGTGGTTGTAAATGTATATTTCACGTTCTGGTGTCTTGGGGATAGTTAGGAACGTGTTCCAGGGAGTCCACATGAGGGTTTTTAAAATTATATCAACATTTAGAGTGAATTTTGAATGTCTGAGCCAGTACTGGTATATGGGGGCGACGTAGCTCAGGAGGTAAGAGCGGTTGTCTGGCAGTCGGTGGGTTGCCTGTTCGATCCCCCACCTTGGGCGTGTCGAAGTGTCCCTGAGCAAGACACCCAACCACTAATTGCTCCCAACGAGTTGATTGGTACCTTGCATGGCAGCCTTTCACCGTTGGTGAGTGAGTGTGTGTGTGAATGGGTGAATGAGAGGCATCAATTGTAAAGTGCTTTGGATAAAAGCACTATATAAATGCAGTACGTTTACCATTTACCATAATCCAGGCAGCTATTGGATAGCATCTGTTTGAACATATGTTCCAGTGCAGATCGCTGGACCATTTGTCTCAGACCTCAAACTGTCTGAAGTGATGTCAAGAGACCGGCTTGACCGTCTGGGAGTAGCGGCAGCAGTTGCCATGGCAGGGCGGTCGTGGTTTTCATTGGTTTACAGACGTGTGACATAATTGACACATTCCTCTTCTTGCGATTCGCCCACTTCCCCTTTTGTCAGATGGTTTTCGGTCCCCTGAGCAGCGTTATTTCCAGGTGAGTTGGCGTGGCTGCTGGGTTTGTTGGAGTGTGCCACGGAATGGAAGTGGCAGAAGATTTATTGTGAGTCTGTTAAGGTGTTGAGCACCAGCACCTTCTTGACTTTACATTTAAAATGGCCACCTCCATCTGTAGACCCACCTTCACTGAGAAGATTACGTGCTTTGTTAGGATAATGTGTCACCTAACTAAAAGGCGGGTGGGTCCTGGCTCTAAATTCACAGCTATAGGGGTGTATGACTGGCAATTGAGCCTGTTCTGGCCTGAACATACATAGCTCACAGTCCGTTTACATCTGGTATTACACCATCTGAACTGGTATTGAGCTGTATGGCATGAGGGAACTCGATTACCCAGAATCCTCTTCATTTTAGCACTGTGCTACTGCAACTATCTTTGTAGAGCTCTTACAAGAGAATACAAAACGTATAACTTTGCTCATTGTAGAAATGTAACGTAATGCGAATGTTACAAATGCACTTCATTAACGGTCTTCACAATCATTGCAATGTGATGTTGATGACCACGGTTTGACAATTTTCCTGGTAGCTAAGAGGTTGCTGACTTGATTCCTAGGTAGGGTGCTGACAAGCTTTTATCTTTGAACAAGGTGCTTAACCTGAATTGCTTCTGTATATGTCCAGCTGTACGAATGGATTGTTGATGAAATGTAAGCCATGTAAGTTGCATTGCATAAGTGTGCTTGCTAAATGGCTTAATTTAATGTAATGTAATGTGCAGTAGAGATAGACTCCCTGCCTGGGAGATTCAGTATACTCTGTCCTCTATTTTATGAGCCTCATTATGTGCAAGCTAATTAATGCCATTCATTGTAAAGTCTATTGTTTAATGAATTGGACCGTAATTATTCTACGGTTTTCAATTGATTGCAGTGAGTTTGTGCTACCGGGAGTGTGATCTATCAGCCTGTGATTGGGTAGATCAATAGGGACTGTAATGAATAGGGAAAATAGTGGGGCGGTAAAGAGGGTGGCATTTCCTGCATCGATTGACACCGGGGCTGTGTTCACTTCCCCTACACAGGGCTGTGTTTGTAACTGTCTCACACTAATGCAGAATTTATTATTTATTTATTTTTTTTTTAATAAGCGGTTCTGTTGTAGAGCGATGCAGAACATTACCTTTACCTGACTCCAGGTGTACAGCATGGTTTGGGTGTCATGTGACTGCCAAGGTACACTGGAAAAGAAGGGGGCAGAGATGGAGCACGGGGTTACGGAGGGCTGTAGTCAGCTGATCCAGACTCTGGCCTCTGATTAGTTGTCCCAGTCACCCTGAAGGGCTCGTAAATGATCACATCCCGCTCATTACTTATTCACACGTGCTGCTATTGGGCTGTTTGTCTTTCCCTGCCTCGTTTGTCATGTTATGCCATTTGTGTCACTGTGTCCTGATGCCGCGTTGAGTTGGTAAGATATGAAATGACGTCTTGATGGGTAATGAAGTATTCTAACGAACCCAGGGGTAGGGCCCCCCTAAAGGCTTTGCGGGCTGTAGTCAAAGAAATGAACTACAATATAACTGTAGACTACCGACGCATAGATTAGATCAGCCATTAGGATAGATGACTTTATTGTGTACTTCTGTGGAACTTTTCCACTGGCCCCCACTAGGAGGATATATGCTGGTGGAGTCTGGTGGCAGTGGACGCACAGTGTCTGACACACAACTTTTAAATACAATGATTAATTATTAAAGAATAATAAGCAAGCACATGGAAATATATCTATCCCTTAGCTGAGTCTTGTACATAAGAAATTTCTATTGTGATATTAAAGATACAATTAAATGCAAAAGCGAAATCTTTCTTGCAATGCTGGAGAACTCATTTTTGTTGTTTTGGCTGTGTATTCCAGCACATTGGATTTGAAATAAAACAGTGAATATCAGGTTAAACTGTCAGCTTTAATTTGAGTGTATGTAAATCCACACTGAAGGATATGTGTAGTAATTACAGTCCTTTATAAAATCTCCTTACAGTCTCCAGACACACTCATGAATCACGCTCCGCTTCCCCCAAATTTTAAAATTTAGTTCCAAGCAAAATCATCACGCATGCAAAGACAAGACAAGAAAAGAACCCCATCACACGTGTTCACTAACAAAGAAGGCTTTTGTCTGTGGACAATGCAAACTGTTGACGTTGATGACAAAACATTGCAGCTTCTTTTGATCCTTATAAATTGGAAAAGAGGGCTTTGCATACGTTCGATGTTGTGTTGAGACATATGGCTTGTCTGTGGTGGCTGCTTCCAGAGAAAAAAAGGGTTTAATTCATTAGCCAAAGGAAACTTAATAAATTACAAAGCAAGAACTGTGTAATCTCTGTAAAACCTCCAGCAGCCAGCCGCATTAGATTGATTGCAAATGTGCCAGAACACAGTCTTTTCACTCTGTCAGTGTTCACAGGTGCAGCACACACACACACACACACACACACACAAGCACGCACACGTGCACAGACACAGACACACACATACAAGCACGCACTCACGTGCACACACACACACACACACACACACACACACACACACAAGCACGCACACGTGCACAGACACAGACACACACACAAGCATGCACTCACGTGCGCACACACACACACACACACACACACAGTAACATGCATTCACACACAAACACACACACACACATACACACAAATAATATTTTCATTTTACGTGTTCAGGTTACCTCCAGGTGAACAGCTGAAAAATACATTTTGTAATTTGACTAAATGAGTTCTTGCGTTGCTGAATGCCATATTTCCTGTGTTTGGCCATCAGACAGTGTTCTGTGTGATGATGTGCCATGAATCTGATCATAATTACTACCACCGTAGTTAAAACAATTATTACAACTGCACTTATCCTTCAGACTGGCCTATTACCATCCAGCATGCAGTGCATGTAACCGATTATCACGACAGGGAATAGTCATGAATAGTAATGTACCTAATATCTCATAATGTTCTTCACATATTATATAATGTAGACCGTTTCATTTCTAATATAAAAAGACACGAATGAGAAAGAATAGGAATACATCCCTATATCTAAAGCATTATATTATACCATATCTTACATTGCCATCTAAAATGAAATTTGCCACAGTTAAATTATTAAACTAGGGCCTAGATCATCAGTAAGTTAGAAATGGTTTGTTATAGGGAAGTGCAATTTCCACCCATTGTCTTTTCTCATTAAGAGAGACATTGAAACTCAGCTTCGTATAAATTTGGGGTAATATTGTGCCGAATTGCCTTGTGTTTCTCCTTTCCTCCCTCCCTCCTCTGTCCTCGGTTTCGTTCTCTCTCTCTCTCCCTCCCCTCTTCTCTTCTCTCACCCCCCCCCTCCTCCCCCCACACACACACGTTGGCTGGTGGTGTAGCTATGTGTTCCCCGGAGACCCCCCCCCTGCCTGTTTATGTTGTAGTAATTCACACTAACAAGAGCAACCTCTCACTCTCAACATTAGGCCATTAAGCAGGGACTTGCTTACAGCTCACAGATCCTCAGCAGGCTGCTATTTTAACAACTGTTTTTTTTTTGCTTTTACTTTCCCCCTTTACCTGCTTACCTGCTGTCTCTCGCTCTCTTTCTCTCTCTCTCTCTGTTCCTCTCTCTCTCTCTTTCTCTCTACTGCTCTCTCTCTCTCTGTACCTGTCTCTCTCTCACTCTGTGCCTCTCTCTCTACCGCTCTCTCTCTCTGTACCTCTCTCTCTCTCACTCTGTGCCTCTCTCTCTACCGCTCTCTCTCTCTCTCTCTCTGTACCTCTCTCTCTCTCACTCTGTGCCTCTCTCTCTACCGCTCTCTCTCTCTCTTTCTCTCTCTCTGTTCCTCTCTCTCTTTCTCTCTACCACTCTCTCTCTCACTCTGTGCCTCTGTCTCTCTCTCACGCTGTCTCTCTCTCTCTCTCTCACTCTGTGCCTCTCTCGCTCTGTCTCTCTCTCTCTCTCACTCTGTGCCTCTCTCTCTACCGCTCTCTCTCTCTTTCTCTCTCACTCTGTGCCTCTCTCTCTCTTTCTCTCTACCACTCTCTCTCTCTCTTTCTCTCTCTCTGTTCCTCTCTCTCTCTTTCTCTCTACCACTCTCTCTCTCTCACTCTGTGCCTCTCTCTCTCTCTCGCTCTGTCTCTCTCTCTCTCTCCTCTCCCTCCTCCCTGTCCCCCCCCCCCCCCCCTTCACTGTCGGTTGGAGAGAGCTAATTATCCCGGCTGTTCTCTGTGGTGCGACAAGCGGGCGTGCTGTGACTGAGGGGCGCATTGTGGGGTGTCATTGATATTTTGGGCTGTGCCTCTTGTAGGTCAGTGAGACATTGGCTCTCTCTGTAAATTGATTAGCAGCCAAGCTTGCGTGCGTCTTTGTGCGATATGCGTGTGCGTGTCGGGATGTGAACAAGTGTTTACATAAAGATTAAAAAAACAGCTTTTTTTTTTTTTTTTGAACGAATTGAAGTGCATGGGAAACGCTAACGAAGGCCCTGTTTCCGGCCGGTACGCGTTGCAAGCCGTCGCGATGGTGAAACGGCATTTCCATGGCGGATTTTGATGCGCCTGAGCCATTTGGTGATTTTCTGACTTGCCGCATGCTGAACTGGGAGGAGAGTCATTGCTGGGGGTGTGTTGGTAGATTAGTAGCAGGTTAGTAGATTAGTAGATTAGTAGCAGGTTAGTAGGTTAGATAGATAGATATTTATTAGTCCTTTCGGAAATTCATCATGTGCCATACAGCAATCGTCAGACAAACAAACAGACAACTACAATACCAACAACCACATTTATGTTAAACAAGTACATTACATTAAATTACAGGCATTTAGCAGACGCTCTTATCCAGAGCGACGTATAACAAGTGCAAGTAATATTCATACACACAAATTAAAGCTAATTTAACATCATCTGGATTCCATGAATGTCAAAGTGCAATAACCTACAAGCCATGTTATTGTTTTGTCTGGAGGGTATATCTTAAGGTAGCCTAAAAATAAAGTTCAAATATGTGGGTCATGCCATCCATGGAGACAAAATGCTATGCCAAGGAGAAAGTCGCTTGCAACGTATGCAAGCGGAAACTGGCCATTTTTTTCCATTCCATTACATTACATTTATTTGGCAGACGCTTTTATCCAAAGCAGCATACAAAAGTGCATTTCATGGTCATAGACAACTGCTAAACACAGGTTCAGTAAGGTACAATACTTATTTTGTACAGCTATTTCTAGCCAAGAACACAGTTTAATTCACACAGTGAACACTATTCAGACCTAACCTCTGCAAAGCAAACTAGGCAGAAGAATAAGCTACAGTATTAGGACAAATACAAATTACCAAAAAGTGCTGGGATGGGGGAACATGTAACAAGTGTCATGCAAAGGGGGGGGGATTTAGAGTGAAATATACAGCGTGGTGGTGGTTAGTCTAGGTATAGTCTGAAGAGATGAGTCTTCAGGCCACGGCGGAAGATGGGTAGTGAGGGGGAGGTTCGGAGAGGGACGGGGAGTTCGTTCCACCACTGGGGAGCTAGGGTGGAGAAGCTCTGTGATCCCTTTGGGCGGGTGGGAGGGGTTACAAGGCGCCCTGCTGCCGCAGAGCGGAGTGGTCACCCAGGCACATAGGCACATAGGCACATTTTTTTCCCTTCTAAAGGAATTTGTTCTGTTTAGTTGAAGTCAGCCATGCCATTGTTGTAAATTAATGATGGAATCGTGCATTATAATTTTTTATTTTATTTGAGCAACAGCTCATAACGAATCAATTTACTGGCATGAACGGGATCACTGGCATTGTTTTGGATTATATCCCTGGCTTTATTTTGTTTAATAACACTTTGAGATACTGCTGTCATTATTAGCAGCACATTTTAGTTATAGCATAGCACATTTAAGCTAATTTGCTGTTGGCTTAATGGAAAATGAAAACAGGTCTGTAATAGACATTTAGACAATGTTTTTTAAGATTCTGACAAAAGAAAATTTCAACAAATTTAGAACACATTTTTTTAAATGAGATTCAAACTCAATTTTTGTGACAGTGACTGCCCAATTCTGCACAGAAAAAGAACATCTTGTGAGAGACATCTATTAGTATGTCCTTATCCTCATCTTCCGTTGTAGTCGTAGACCACGGAAATTGCCGTTAATGTAGTCTAGCTGCACCGCACCCACTGATGATATTATTCAGTATAACCCAGCCCGTTTTCCACGTGTACCGTGCACTCTGAGCTGTACGCTCCTCGCCTCTGGTCACAAAAATACCAACATTCACTTGCCACACCCTTCCTGCTGTTCGGCGAGGCCAGATAGAGAGGCGAGGTGACGTGGAGTGACGCGGCATTTTTACCGAGGAGAAAGACCCAGCATCCTCATCCTCCTCCTCCTCCTTTCAGATCCAATCAGCCTGCGGTGTAGGCGGCTATGCTGGGAAGCCAGTGGTGGGCGGGGACTTGATGAACTTCATAGAAATGCAAATATGTAAACTGGTTTGTTCTAAAAAAAATAAACTGCTTTTTGGAGTCTAAAGTAACGCAAGGAATGACCGAAAGATTTAACCAAGGTGCTCCTTTCTGTGAAAATGTCGAGCGCGTTAGAGTGTCTACCACCAACACGTTTTGGCACAGCTCGCCTCGCCGACGTTATTTTGGCCGTTCGATGCGGCGTATGAGGTGTAGCGCTGGCAGCGCCCGCGACCGCACGCTGGTTCTCGGCGACGCACGAGACGGGATTCGTACCCCCCCCCCCCCCACCCCCCCAGTCGAGCTGTTCCTCTCGCCGCACGTTTAGCAGCCTTCGAGGGAAACTCCAGCGCGAGGGAGGGGGGGAAGGAGGGAGTTGGCGAAACCTCTCTCCTCCTCTCCAGAAAGGCTTGGGTGCCGTCAGGCTACGCAATCTAACCCTGTCCTTTCAGTGAAGGCTTCCTGCACATAATTTATTCAGATGAAATGTATTCTCAAAACATCAACACTTCACAATATATGGACATATATGCAAATTATTACTTGTTTTGGGTACTGTAATACATATTTTTTTATGCGTGGTTGTGGAGTATATTCGCCATTATGTCTTCAAAAGTCTGCAGAATAATATATTTCAGTGTGCTCCGGTTCCATAAGGATTAAGCTGAAAAAGAGGGCCACACAGGCAGGGAAATTTGGAGAATTTATTAAAATTTGTCAGCTTGAAAGGGCAAATGTGGGTGGAAAAAAAATTGGTCACAGAAACTGGAAAAAAAAAATCTGCCGAAGTCAAGACCTGCAATAATATCTATTTTAAGCCGTTGTAACAGTTTCGTTTAAAAATTGTTCTCGGCCTTTCTTTTTGAAAAGTGTGATTTTATTATGGGTATTTATCACAACGATTATGAGAGCCTTTATTAGCCTCCGTCCAAGTACGTGGTGTTGCTTAAACCTTTGAACGGCTTTTTAGCCGTGCGCTCTTATTGTGGAGGAATTATTTCTGGCTGGCGAGGACATTATTTTCAGCCAATGGAGCCGGTATCTGCTGAACTACGCCGGGTTTCTCACGTCTCGGCTGGAGACGTGTTTATTTGTATTTTCTGCGCTTGCCGCCACCCACTGCTTCCTGCTTCCTGTTTGCTAAGTGATGGTTGTTCCTTTTTTATGTTTCGGCTTACTCATTACTCAATGAGCAGTTAAATTCTTACATGCAATCTCATTTATGGAGTTGGATATTTACTGAAGCAGTTCGTCTTAAGTACCCTGTTCCAGGGGGCAGTGGTGGCTCCGACTGCCGCAGACTTTTACATTTAGGTATATACAGTAGCAGATGCGCTTATCCAGAGCGATTTAGACAGCTTATATGCTCATAGTTCTGGCATATGACAGGTGATTATAATGCATGGCTGCTATGTGCACAGAACTGTGTATGACAGGTATGGTCTTCTGAGAGAGTGGCAGTGCTATTTCAGTAGAGCACAGTGTTAGTGGCAGCCTTACCTGGACTAGGATAAGGGAGTCGATCTCTGGGAGTCTGTCGAGGGAGGCTCTATGCACCTCTGTGTGAATGGTTTATTATTATACATTGTGTTGCTGTGGTGCGTTGCTCACACCATGCATTGTGATTCTCGGTTGGTGAAGGGTAGCTTACATTAAGTGCTTTATTGATGTTGCACTTTTGCTGGCTAGTCTGGGAATGTGTTCAGCCAGGTCTGGCTCTGTTGCTCACATAACTCTGGTGGGTTGCCTTTATGTTCTTCTTCATCGTGAGTTGCTCTGGATAAGAGCACCTGCTAAATGAAAGCAATGTAATAGTAAAAAAAAAAAAGCTGAGGTCTTAGGTCCAGCGGGCTCTCCTCCTGTACAGTGTCCCTGTTTTTAAATGAAGTTCATGAAATAGCATTAAAAATCCGTAAAATCACGAAAGGGTACTTCCATGGGTGCTGGATCCATTGAATGCTTTCAGAAGGCAGAGCGCCCTCCTCAGGCTCTCCAACCAAAAGTACAAGCATTTAGCTTCATCCCTTTGGCATGAGGCACTGCTACTGGTGGTGAGTGTAGCTAACAAGCTATTTCTGTTCCAGCTAATCCTCCCATTATACTCTGGTTTATTTTCATAAGCAGAGCGTGTAGCCTCGGTCGTACGCCATCTTTTCTGGAAGATCCCCCTCCCCCCATTTTCTTTTTGGCTTATCACCAGCTATGTGTCCTTCGCTATCGGAGATTCTTTCACGTGTGCCATTCACTTGCAGCAGCACATGAACTGGAACCTAGAGGAAGAAAAACAGCTCAGCGGTTTCCTTTTGAAAGTGCTTTGCTCGCAGATGGCGGATGCAGTGCAATAATAAGGAGTCTAATTAGGCGAGGTTGGCTTAGTTATCTGAAGGCCCATTAAGTAACTAATTTCCTACCAGGCACTTCTAACCCCCCACCCCCCAACCTTGGTTTCCCTACTGGCATCTCTCTGCTCTGCTCGTTGGCATAACTCAGCTTAATGCCTGCAGTGTGGTGTCTAGGATTCTTCCCTCTTTCATTCTTTTCTCCTTTTCTCCTTCTGTGCTTCCTTCCATCTTTCTGTCCTTCTGCACTTCTGTACGCCATCTGGTTCTCGATTTCATACAGAAAAGGGCTGAACATAAATCGCTCGGGAGTAAAAATCTGATCAGCCGTCTTCATGTTTGTGCTGTGTCTTTCATGTGTGTTCACTGCTCTCCGTGTTCATACGGTGACATTCACGTTCATACATCCATGATGTATTCATTTTTCAAAATGGAGGAATTCTCCTTCTGTCATATTGATTCCACCTTGTTTAGCGCAGACTGATTGTTTTTTTTTTAATGAGGGGCGGGGGAGTGGGGTCAGTGGACCTTTTAAACACAAACGTGTGTGCTTGACCTGGGGTGGGAGGGAGAACCAAATAGGGTTGAGGAATTAAAATTATTTTTGAGTGATAAAAAGACACCTGACCCGGCACAGTTCCAAAGTTAAAATTAACTCTAGAAAAAGAAACTGGCATCGACACAATACAGCCACCAATTACGTGTGGTTAGGTAATTACTTTCACGGGTAATTTAAAAGCTGTTTTCCCCGTTTCTTTATCTGTTTAATTACATGCGTCTGCTTTAAAAACACAACCGATTGCCTCTGGATGTTTCTGGTTTCAGGGGAACTGCGAGACTGCCATTAATTATAATGAAATGACATCATAGCACCCGGAGAATGTGAATTCGTATCTAATTTTCTGTCAAATTAATTACATTTGTGGTGCGCAGCAACTACCGAGCAAGCCAAAATTTGTAGGTTATTTCACAAGAGCGTTGTCTTGCTTTAGGATTCTGATTTCTCTGTGTGTCACAGAAATTCAGCGATGACACGTAAAGCTTATGGCACATGGGATGCCTTTTCTCTGCTTTTCCCCCCTGTATTCTCTCTGGTTTTCCCAATCCTAGAAGGACTCCCTGACACCCACTGGAACCCTGCAGAGCGAAGAGTAGCACTAGTCGCCTCTGTGTCTAGTGAACCCAGCCACTTCTGTCTTTTCCACCTGGGGTTTTGTGTTCGCATCTAGGCAATGTAACCCATTTACGTCACAGGGCACTGTTTTGCTTGTTGCAAGCGCATATCACGCTGGTGTTCCATTGCCTGTAGATGTCACTGGAGAGCGATGAGAGAGGGAGAGAACAACCCCGGTCGAGCACCTCTTGGAGACACTGTCAATTGGCAATTGACATTTTATCAGTCAGCTAGTGCCCGTCACTAGCCGACATATGATCCAGTGATCCAGCGAGAGTCAAACCTTTGCTGCAGTGGTCAGCTCTGTCCCGAAACTCAGTGCTCTCTGTGTTTTTGTCACTGGAGCACCCAGGCATATTGTTTTTGGGTAAAATATGTGACAGCAGACACATTGCATTGGAGGGGCTGTGTATGTGTACAGCTGCCAAATTGCAGACACTGAGTTGGCCAGAAGAGTTGCTTTTGAGCTGGAGACAAACCTGCGAACCGAAACCCTCCTGTCCTGTAGCGGCATTATATGCTTATATAGTTACACATATGGGGGCGACGTAGCTCAGGAGGTGAGAGCGTTTGTCTGGCAGTCAGAGGGTTGCCGGTTCGATCCCCCGCCCTGGGCATGTCGAAGTGTCCCTGAGCAAGACACCTAACCCCTAATTGCTCCCAACGAGCTGATTGGTACCTTGCATGGCTGCCTTTCACCGTTGGCGTGTGAGTGTGTGTGTGTGTGTGTGTGAATGGGTGAACGAGAGGCATCAATTGTGAAGCGCTTTGGATAAAAGTGCTATATAAATGCAGTCCGTTTACCATTTACCATAATTGGCCATAGCGTATCAGAGGGAGCAAGAGATTTGGTGTCTCATCAGCACCCCCCCATCCCTGCTGGGCCGTGGGGCGCCCCCACAGCCTGCATGCTAAAGCTGTTCCCCAGGAGTGCCCTCCCCTGACTCACGTCTGTGAAAGCGCGTCTGTGAAGGAGTCTGCGGCATGTGAAGGAGCAGCGGCCTGGCCTGCCGTCGCGCGTTCTGTTCTGGAGGAGAGAGCACGTGCGTGAGTGCTCATCTGCCCCCCCCCCCGTTCGACTGCGGGCGCTGGGGCCGATGAGGAGGGCTGGGTGTTCCACACGGGGGGGGGAGAAGGGGGCAGTATTAAAGAGAGCAGTTTCGATGCTTCGTGAATGCATGAACAGCACAGCCAGCCCACACTACGCCTTTCCCATGGTCTGACTGGAACTGCAGTTCGGTGGGAGGAGGTGATAAGTCCTTGGCAGAACTCTCTCCGCTTCCTCCATGTGTCCTCGTGTATTTCTGCTCGGCTACATGCACAGAACAGACTGTTTGGCCCCGCTGTACGGAGTCTGTAATGTGAGTAGGGTATGCAGTCATTTTGGGAGACGCACATATGTGCATGTGAGCATACATACCGTGTCACTGTGAGTCTAATGCAAATGGTGCATATTTTCGGTGTTTCCAATACGGTCTGTTTCCTCTGGTGGTGTGCGGCTCCCCCCCTCCCCCCGCAGGATTTAAGTAATGAGTCAGAGCCGCCGTGCAACCGTCACATCGCTGCCAGGCTGGGGGGGGGGCCCATCACAGACAGGCTGGGGGGGCTCTCAGCTGTGGGCTACCCTGGTTTACTGAGCATTGTTCCTGGTGGTAAGTGATAAAGTTGAGTACTAAAGTTGTATAGTTTATGTAATTACATATATATATATCTTCCGGCACGCTCCTTCAATTGGAGTTTCCAATCATTCTTCATGAGAAAAATTTACAGCCATTGCACCCAGCCCCCTTATGGTGTATTTGCACCTTTACCTGTTGGACCTTTTCATTAAAGGTACAGGAAGAAATAAGGAACGGACCTTTACCCTCCACTGCTTCTGGAATCCCTCGCCTTCCTCTTTTCCTCCACCTTTTTGTTTGTCGTATTCTTTTATCCATTATGGAGGGGTATCTATGGTCTTGTTCTTGATAATGGACCATTACAATCTTAACAATGAGGTGACAATACCAAGTTGAAAAGGGGGCGTTGTAAAGCAAAAAAACATATGGGTAGTGTCCAGAAGGTGATGTGAAAGAAAGGTGCAATGACGGTACTGTGATACAGTTTACTTTTTTAAATTCATTGCTGTGAAATATATTTACTGTTCTGCTTTCTGGTAAGTCCACACATTTACAGCTTGAGCCGTTCCTGTAAGGTGCAGGTCATTCAGAAGCGAGCGCAGGTCGAGTGGTACTTCAGAATGTTTGGCTGGACCGCAACAGCGGGGCCAGCCCTACAAACGCGAATGTCTGTGACTGACTGAGTGAGTGACTGAGTGAGTGATGAAGTTACACCGTTGGTCGGCCGAGTTATGAAGTCACACCATTGGTCGGCCGGATCACGTGTGTTAGGTCCAGCCATATACTAGGTTTTAACCTGGTCTTGTTTTTCTGTGTAGCTGCAGAGCCAGTTATAAGGCTGGAGTGTGAAAGTGGGCGTGTCCCCTGCTGAGGTAGGCCTGTCATCCACTTTGACTGAAAGCTCAGAGCGTGTATGTGTCAGTCATTGGAACAATCGGTTGCAATTCTGCTCTGTGTCTGTAGTTTTGCTGTTTTTCTCATGGTGTGTGGATTATGCTTTTGCAGAACTCTTGCACAGACTCTCTTAGGTCTCTGTCCCATTTTTACGAAAGCATAGTTGGCCACAATCCTCGTCACCATGCAGTGCAATGTGTTGAATGATTGACTTGACTATTTTAAACTAGGTTTTTAAAAAAAATGGAATCTGCATTTCATGGCATAAAATGTCCTGCATGTTTTCTCTCAGTTCATTCACTGCCAAGTTGAAGCTTCCTGTTGAGCTTATTTTTAGGACTAAAGTATAGCTTGTTCTCTTTCTCTCCTATTTCTCTCCTTCCCTCGCTCACTCTATCTTTCCATCCCTCTCTTGCTTTCTCTCCCCACCCTCTCTTTCTCCTTCCTTCTCCATTTCTTACTTGTTCCATCTCTCTGCTCTGTTCTCCACATTTATGAATTTGATTCTTTTAAATTCGGTCCTCACCCTTTCTGTCACTCTCTCTCCTTTACTTTTGCTCACCTCTCTGTTATTTTCTTTCTCCCTCTTTCTATTTTCCCCATACTTTCACTTGTACTCACTTGCTCACTCTCTCTCCATTCTCCTTTGACTTTACTTAAGAAGCACAGGGCCCTTAAGGTGGAGTGCTGCATATTTGGTATTATCTTCTTTTTGGATTCACTGGGATTTACGGAAAGAAGATTTTGAATAAGACACTTGCAATGCAGATTGGTTTAATGCCTGCTGGTCCTTCGATCTGAAGTAGGGAGATAGTGAGGTAGCTGACTCTCATCCACACTGAACGCGCAGCATAGGCTACATGGGGTGCATCCCAGTGCATCCTCCGTTCCTGCACTATCACCTTGTCTCCTCCGTGCCCTGGAAGCCGATCCTTGTGTCTTCATTCCCTCCGGTGTCCAAATAGTGGATGATATGAGCAAGTTGTCTTCAAACTTGGCTCCTGGCCTCCTCACAGTGAAGGATACACCATTGTACGCTACCGCGGAAGTCTTTTCACATTTATAGGTGACATCAGCTTGCTCACACCCACAGATACTGAAAGACCATCCCACAGAATCTGACACCATCCAAACTCGAGAGGGCGGATAACATGAATTTCCCTAATTATGCAAGATATTTAACCGAATCTGTGTGTGGTTCAGTAGATTTTTCACAGCACGTAGCGTCCTACCCAAAAGCTAGATTGCTTACCACAGATAACAAAATGTCAGTTTGTTTTTGTGGTTCTTATCCTACAGACAAAGTTGGCATTTTACTTGCTGTTCATGAATGTTTCTTAAAGGAACATGACTCTAAACAGGAAAGGCTGCAACCATAATTTCAATATATGAATATGCACGAATAGATTTATTCAACCATTTCCAAGGTATTTATTACCAACAAGTTTGATTTCAGATGTTACAGTGGGAAATTATTGTTTTTCCACGTGAACACTGGGAAACAATAGCTCACATGATATGAAGCGACATCTCCATTTCACTAATCCACAGAAATGTTTCTGAATTACTCTACGTGAGTTGCAGTGAACTGGCAATAGAATGCGGGCTGTCACAGCATAGCTACTGACTGTATATGAGGTGAATTCGTGCTCTCTAATGTTCTGACATCGGGATTCTGGATTTCCGGTAAATTTTGTTTGTGCACTCTGAGATGTTTACTTTGATCTACCTACTGTTGCTGATAAATAAATTCCAGCCACGCTTGTAATAAGCACGAAACCGTCCAGACCCACGGGCGCACCTGTAAAAAGTGTCATGAGTAAAACTATATAGCTAGCTAGCTGTGGCATTTCCTCACCTCTGTAACGTTATTTGTTGTCCTCCGTGCGTCCATATATCTGTATCGGTGGTACGCGCTAACTAGGTTAACTAAAGCAGGCGAAATGCTAACATGTTAGGGTTAGCTAAAGTAATGTTAGGCGATAAAGGTGTGCTTAAAAATCTCGTGCCGTTCGAAGTGGTGATTTTGGGAGATGCACCTGCGCATGCGTCCTACTAAACGAAGCACCAGCTGCGCACGCGTCCCACCAAATGTCTCTCTCAGGTCGTCCATGAGTGAGTGAGTGACCGCAATTTGCCACGTGTAGCCCACGACAACAGGCAGTCCTGCGCACCGTGGGAAAAAGAGGGAATATAAAGTTTATACTGTGGGTTTTTCTGGACTTGAGAGCCGATGCGTTCTGTTGTTACTCCTTCGCCGGGTTTCTCCGGCCCAGTCGCGCCTCCCGTGAGCCTCGTTAGCGAAGCCAAGCGGCACCGCAGCGCCCCCCTGTTGCTTTCTCGCTCCCGTCGCCCTCTCGGATCTTGTTTCGCGTCGTGGCCGCGGGGAGAGAGCGGCGGTCTCTCCCCGCGGGCCCGTCTTCTTCTGCGGTATCGTTTGATTATTCGTCCCCCCCGTTCCCCCCTTTCGAACGCGCGCCGCGCTGGCGACGAAGGACCGAAGGTGAAATGAGAGAGCCGTGACTCAGTCGTTTTATTTATTTTTTTTTTTCTTTCTCGCTCTCGCTCTCGGTGAAATTAGCTGCAGATCAGCTGGGGACATGTTAGCGGGGGCCCTGGCATTAATTAACATTCCCACCAAAAGAAATAAATAAAATAAAGCAGGAGGAGGAAGAGGGATGGAATGAGAGGAGAAGAGAGGAGAAGAGGGCAAGCTTATAGGGATGTTCTGGTCTGCTCGCTGATCTCACTGACTGGGGGGGGGGCGCAGGAGGGTTTGGGGGGGGGGGGGCGAGTACCACACAAAACAGGCTCCGAACACGCTGGCGGCGAAAATCTGTCAGGCCCACTGTCGCCTCCTTCAGATATTAGCATGTGGGTTTGATAATAATAATAATAATAATAATAATAATAATAATAATAATAATAATAATAATAATAATAATAATAATAATGAATTTATTTTATATAGCGCTTTTCACAGTCTCAAAGACGCAATCAAAACAATCAACAAAAGAAACCAGGGCGCAAGTATAATTATCAATAAACAGACAAAGATACTAAGATGCAATAAAAAAACATACAATACAGAAAATGCAGTGGGACCAGTGGTGCAGTGGTGGTAGGAGGGGGTGTGATGGACAGAGGGGGGAAGACAGACATCAGGGGAAGGGTAGGGAAAAGAGGTGGGTTTTAAGGCGTGATTTTAAGGAGGTGAGTGAGTCTGAGGTATGGATGTCAGGGGGGAGGGCGTTCCAGAGTTTGGGGGCGGCAACTGAGAAGGCGTGGTCGCCAAAAGCGATGAACATAGCCAATCACCTGAAACACTGGGGAAGGGAAAATCAGAAGGCCACAGAAGAGGAAATTGCATATTATTAAGAGAAGCTTCAAAACAAGTTGTTTGCTTTTGAGTTTGTTTTTAGGTTTTTTTTTCATTATTGCCGTTTATGTTGAGATATGTTGTTATGTATGTTATGTTGAGTTCTAGAAGTCTACTTATGAATATTATTCTGAAAGTTAGTCAGTGCTGTTCCCTGAGTGTATTTGATCCAAATATTCACTGGCACGCTGCAGGACTTCATTACACTCATCTTCATGGGCATCATAAGAATGATTTCTCCTTCATGGGAGTGAACCCAGGTTTTTTTTGGTATAGCTGGGTTGGAGGATCTTCTAAATGCCTGTAATGTAACACCATACTGCTCCAGGTTAAGCGGAAGTGGGGGGCGGAGTTGGACGTGGGGGTGGAGTTGAGAGTAAAGGGCGGAGTTGGAAGTGGGGGGCGGAGTTGGAATTGGAGTTTGCGGTAGGAAGTGGGGGGCAGAGTTCGAAGTGGGGGGCGGAGTTGGAAGTGGGGGGTAGAGTTGGAAGTGGGGGGTGGAGTTGGAAGTGGGGGGTAGAGTTGGAAGTGGGGGGTGGAGTTGGAAGTGGGGGGGGTAGAGTTGGAAGTGGGGGCGTAGAGTTGGAAGTGGGGGGTGGAGTTGGAAGTGGGGTGGTGGAGTCGGCGAAGTTCGGCGGGCGGCGCGTGCGGGACGCCCCGGTCTCCCTCCGGGGGCCGAGCCGGGACAGGGAGCTGACGCTCGTGGGTCCTCCAGAGGGGGCTGGGCCCGAGGAGGCACTATATTACATTAGATTACCCTGCTTTCGCTTAGCCAGACGCTCTCATCCTGAGCGTCTCGCGGCGAAAGGGAACATAAGGGCGTCCTCCTCCTGAGTTATGAGGGCGGCGGTGCCAGGCCACCGGGCGTGAGCGCAGCATCAATAAAGCCGCTGAAATGCAAGCTGACTTACGCCAACCCGGCACCCTTAATACACGGTGTGAGTAACACAGCGTAATAACTTAATGTACGATACACCGTTCACACGGGTACGCTGGCACATAAATCCTCCCACAGATAAGGCTCCCTTTGTTCTGAGTCTAGACAAGGCTGCTGCTATAGCTGCTATTGTACTTCAAAGGGCATATACATATATATATATATATATATATATATATAAATGGCACTACTGGGAGCTAACTGAATACCAGCATAGCATAATGTCGGTTTGACCCCCGGATGGGGTGCTGCCCATGGTTAATTACTTAAGTAAATAGGATTGCAGGCTGATTTTCAGTGCCAACCGTCATGTTGGAGCTGTAGAGAGCTTTAGAGAGAGAATTCTTCTTGGTACCAGAAAATTACTGTAATTTCATATTTCTTGCAAACAGTCAGTCCCATTTAAGTTTTGCAAGCTATCAAGTACATTTAATGTAGCAAAATGAGTTATTATTGCTTTGTTTGCATGCTGATGAAGCATTGGTTATTTGAGTTTGCATATAAACCTGTGCAAGCACGAAACACAGCAGGTCTACTGTTCAAATGGGTCATTAAAAATATTTCCAGTGCACTGCACAAGTATTTGAACTATTTTTGCTGTGTACTCCAGCGCATTTGAAATAAAGCGATGAGTATGAGGTTAAAATGTCACCTTCAATTTGAAGGTGTTCGCATCCACGTCGGCTGATCAGTGTAGGAATTACAGCCCTCTTCTAAGAAACAGAAGCATTTCGTAGTGCATTGTGTCTAATCTTCTTTCCTTCCTTTTGCAGCAAGTGTTTGCCTTGAGTTTGGGGTGACATAGCTCAGGAGGTAAGACCGATTGTCTGGCAGTTGGAGGGTTGCCGGTTCAAACCCTGCCCTGGGTGTGTCGAATTGTCCTTGAGCAAGACACTTAACCCCTAACTGCTCTGGCGAATGAGAGGCATCAATTGTAAAGCGCTTTAGATAAAAGCGCTATATAAATGCAGTCCATTTACCAGTTTGTCTGACGGATAGCTCCCCCTGCTGTTATTTTGTGTGTCCCCTGTGTTCTGCCCCAGGGCCTGCTTCTTCCTCTGGTTCCAGTACGCCTTCGCCGAGATACTGCGTCACAGTCTTTTCTCTTTTTTAGTTGTCTGTTGTCTGTGTTCGGAGGGGGCGGTTGTCTGTGTGTCTGTCCACAAGGATAATCTGGGTAGGAGGGAAGATGGATGGATGTGGATTAAACCTGTGTAACTGAATGTCATTCAGGACAATGTAGACACAGTGTGCTTTTCAGGACTGCTATAGACGGCTGTTAAGTGTGCCGGTTGTTTGCCCTCTGTGAATTACAGAGCCGTTAGTTTATTGGTTTGTTAGGGACGAGCGCATTTGAACTGATGAAATGCCAGACAGTGCTTAATGCACCCTGCATGTGTGCGGCCAGAGATAAGTTCCCACTTCCATACTGGGCCTCGATAGTTTATCTTCTCTGTGCCACTCCTGTTTAAAGGGTCTTTTATTCCCATAAATACTTCACTGCTGTTACTGTGGAGTGATTCAAAACGGTGTCTCATTCCAAGACTGCACCACGGCAGGTCCTTATAGTTACCCTCATTATGTATACGTGCTGCATGCACCATAATGTGAAAAAAAACACATAGTGTCAACCATAGTGTTAGTACAATCAACTGACCTGTCAGTCATTGTCAACTAGCCTGGCAACATGTCAGGTGTTACCGTTCTGTTCTGTCAACAAGAACTCAAGGGTTCCTTGGGGTATGATGGGTACAAAATGCGGGAAAGATGTGTTTGCTTAACACCCTGGGACAATGAGGGAGAAAAAGAAAACACCTGTGCAAATGCAGGCCTGGTCAATAACCACACAGGTGTGATTCAGCGATTAGTTAAGCAAATAACATCCCAGCATGCTGTGCAGGCCAGATTGCCTTCACTTATGGCCAGTACAGCTACAAGAAAAGACCTCAGTTTGACATGTTAGTTTGGCGGGGGACCAAGAAAGCTGAACTTGGCCAAGCTTTCACTGGCAACGGTGACCTAGGTAGGATTTTTTTTGTGTGAGATATTCAGGATATCATGACATTGTTTTCCACTTCCATCCATTAAATATAAGCTGATTTAGGAGAAATTCCCCTACTTCACTACTAAACTCTTTGAGATCATGAGATGAAATCCACAGAAAAAACTCAATCTATTCATCATCATCATCATCATCATCATTATCATCATCATCATCATCATCATAATACTAATAACCATCATAATAATAATAATGATGATGATGATGATGATGATGATTAGTATGATGATGATGATAATGATTATTATTATTGTGATTGTGATTGTGATTAATTATTAATATTAAATGTCCCTGAGTATATCTGTGCCCCCCTAGCCCCCCCGGTGAAGACCAGGGTAATGGCAGTGGGCGGATCAGGGCAGGTTACTGGGTCCATCCATCCGGCCGGGCGCCGGGGGCTCCTGTGTTCTAATGAAGGAGGAGCAGGGAGCCGTGCATGATTAACCCCGCGGTGATTGGTCAACGGGGGGCGGGGGGGGGGGGAAGGGAGTGAGTGGGGGGGGAGGGGGGGCGGAGTGAGGTCGGGGGGGGAGAGAGTGGGGGGGGGGGGCGGAGTGAGGTTGGGGGGGGAGTGGGGGGAAGGGGGGTGGAGTGAGGGGTGGGGGAGGGGAGTGAGGGGTGGGGGGGGGGGGCGGAGGCACTAAAAGGCTTAGCGAGCAGGCAGCCGGGTGTATGGGGAGGCATTCAGGAGCCGGTCACACCCGCAGGGGCGGCGGTGCGGTCAGTTATATAAGCGCGGGGCTCCGTAAATAACGGCGCGCGTGTCGCTGACGCTCGCTTCCACGTCGGACAAAAGGGTAACGGGGGGGGGGGTAAGATGGGGGTCGCGGGGTCACGCCGAGATTAATACGGCCCGCCCCCCGGGGACACGCGATCCACGTCTCCCCATCTGCTACCACGGCGACAGAAACAGCACTGCGTGTGTGTGTGTGCGTGTGTGTGTGTATGTATGTGTGAGTGTGTGTGTGTGTGTGAGAGTGTGTGTGTGTGTGCGTGTGTGCGTGCGTGCGTGCGTGCGTGCGTGTGCGTGTGCGTGTGCGCGTGCGCGTGCGTGTGCGCGTGCGCGTGTGCGTGTGCGCGTGTGCGTGTGCGTGCGTGCGTGTGTGTGTGTGTGTGTGTGTGTGCGTGTGTGGCTTACTGTAGGTAAGACGCATGTACATGCTTATCATAATTGTTCTGCCACAAGTACATGTTTAGCCTGAGGTGCTGTGTCACTCTCAAAAAGAAATGTAACCTTTTTTTGCGGGACTGGGAGAACAGTCAGGGTAGCGATGCTGTCGGTTGAGTGTATGTTCTCAGCTCATGCTTAATTCAGCCCTTTTGGGTTAAAAAGGCTGAAATAGAAGAGAGGACCCCCTCCGTTCTGCAACCTTGAACCCGGCTGGCTCCACGCTGTCCTCCAAAAACACTGAGAACTCCACTCTGTCCTCCAACAAGTGACTCTGGCGCTGCGTCGCATCGCACCCCGATCCGTGAGTGGGACTCGCGCAGATGTGAGTCACTTCCTGTGCAGCTCAACGGGCGAACTTTCAGGCACCCTGTGGCCTCGCAGGGGTTGCTGGTACCCAATGAGGCACTGTCCTCCCAGCCGAATGGAACCATCCCATTCCTGGGCGATGTTCGCTCCCAATTCTGAGTCATTCTGGGGCTACCAGCCACAGTCAACACTGGCACAGTCCCGACACCAGACCGTGGGGCCCATTCGTGCAGTAGAACAGTGCCTTAGCAGGACGAGCCACCCAGCAGTCCCTGAGAACAACCCTCTCTCTCTTCCTTTTTTTTTCTTTCTTTCCCAATACTCACAAAAAATTCAATTTGAATTGGCGTCTAACGGCAATCGGAGTGTATCATTCTCCCGGCAAAAGTGAGAGCTCAGTGGGGTATTTAACCCCGCACCCCGCACCCCCCCCCCATCCCGATGGTATGGGGTGTAAAGGCAGACGGGATGGCGTTTGGGCGCTTTTCGGGGCTGCTGCCGGGAGCCCCTTGAGGGTCCCAGCCCGAGAAAGAAAGAGACCGCAAGTCTGGACACGCCCCCTGTCTCGCCCTGCCGCGTGACTCCACGGCAACGGCAGAGAAAGGATGAGGAATAAACCCGCTGTGCTACACCAGCACTCCGCTGCTTTCCTCTCTTTTCCATTATAAAAGGCCACGGCCTGCCATTCAGCCAACATCTGTCTTTCATTCTGACTTAAAAATCAATGTAAATAAATGCGAGCGTGACTTTTTTCAATCAGCATTCGTCCCTTAATGTTGCCTTGCAATCGAGTGTTCTTTTTTTTTCTTCTGCGCCGAAGGAAGTTTGGCTCATCCATTTTTGATGATCGCAAAACTCTCTGAGAAGGAGGAAAATTGAGCTGCTGCGTGTAATCACAAGTCAAACCCCGCGCAATCACTTTTCCTTCTTGAATTCGGAGCGTTCATTAAGCCCAAAGATACAGACGTGTACGTTCGTTCAGCTTCGTAAACTGGATAAATAATAACGTGTCCTTTTCCATGTAGAGCATGTCATTTCTGAACGTGAGTGAGGTCTGATGTGTCCAGTCTGTGTGCGCGTTCACAGCAAGCTTTCCTCTGATTGGCTGCCCCCTCAACTGTTGCACCGCTGATTGCGAAATGTTGTAAAAATGGTTTTAAAAAACTGCTAATTGTTTAAATGCAATGTGCCAAATTAGTTGTGCAAGAAACATGATCTCCAAAACACCAATACCAAATCATCCTGTAGTGGGCAGTGTAAGGTTTTGCCTTTCAGGATAAAAATAAATAAATAAATAAATCGGAACTGAATAAAATAGGATTGATCTCATAGTATTTTTTCTTTGGTTGTTGTGTATGATATTATTATTATTATTAGAAATAATGATTTTTTTGTTTGTGCAGGGGGGATTTTAAGGAATTTCATAGTTGATTGAATCCAGGCACCTGTCTGGCCATTGGTAGCCAGCCCTGAAACTGGAACCTCTCCCCTCCCCGAGGATGCATTTCTGTCTGAGCGTTTAGTAGTTTAATTAAATGATAATTACGTAATTACTGCCCCAGAAGGGCAATGCCTTCAGAATCTCTAATTCGATGTGTTGTAACATATGTGTGAAGCATTACCTTAATGACTGAGAATGATGCATGCGGAACTGAGTCAGTCTGCAGCCTATGGGCCTGGCCTTACCGGCAGTGGAATGCACTGCAAATGCACTGAAAGGAAACGTATAGCCAGGATATCGCGGCCCTTCCATTGGTCACGTCATCACAGGATTCTGCATTTTACACGCGGAAGACCAAAAGAGCGAAATACGCAGGAACAGAACACGAAAAAGAACACGGGGTTCTATATACGTGGTCTTTTTTAAAGATTGCAACGGCAATGAACCAGACTTGAACCACAACAGGGTAATCACTCCTGTTGCTTTGAGCCAATCATCTTTCAGTGTCTGTCGTTTGTGTTGTTTATTGATCATGATATTTATTTACTCAGCCTTTGGTAGCATTGCGAGATTCAAAGAGAAAGATCTTAATTTAAACATCGAAGACACGCTCTAGCAGGCTTGCGCAACATGAGTACATTAAACCAGAAATGTTTTTTTTGAAAAATATTATTAGCCTGTGAGGCAAAAATGTATTTTGATCAGAATACCAAAGCATTATTTCTAGCTTATTTCATCCTGCTTCAAGTGTCATAATAAAATTATGAATGGCATACAGTGTATTTGTGTTGTTATTGTGAGTTGGCATATTATGTCATAATAGTAATCTTTATCACAACAGAAGTGAATTAGTGCAAAACGGAGATACTGAAATGTCCTGCGTTCCAGCAGACGCAGCATTCCATGGGCTAGCATGACCAATGTATGGGAAAAATCTACAAATTAGTGACACCAGATATCGCAGCATACGTGTGTATCAAGTCATTGCATTACATTGCGGTATATTCCATTTCCACGGGGTTTCTGCCGTTGGTGTCTCAGGAGCTGCAGAGAGGCCTCATTGCCTCTCATTAGTGATTCCCCTGCGGTACACTGGGACTCACTGCTGGGCCATGAGGAACCACATGGGGGAAACACTTACCATGGGTCTGATTTACTAAGGCTCGCGCAAAACGTTTAAGCACGTGCAAAACCACTAAGATGACCGATGGATTTGTTTTGGTATTTGTTCTGCGCTAATTGCCGGTTGTATTATTCGTTTTTCGTGTGCTGAAAGGTTTTGGATATGCTAAAGGTCTTAGTAAATCAGGCCCTGTACGTAATTAAATATTTACATTCGTGCTAATCAAGCTAAACCCTGTCCCTGTTATGGTACATCCACTAAATTAGTTACAGTTTAAATGCAGATGTTTTTGTTATACATACTGTATATACTGTACCTGCATATATAAACAATTTTAATTCAGCATTTTAACTTGCATCACGCCAACACTTTAATGAGTTCTGTGCTCCATCATTAAGTTTGTCATGGAATCAGAAAGTTTGGAATCTCATAAATGTCAATCAAAGGGAAATAGAAACTACTCAGGTAATATTTAATATGTTTGACAATACATCAACTCATGGATTTCGATGGGAGGGCCTCCTTCTGTCTAAACTTTTACATGAAAAACCATCCCTCCCGGTTCTGCTGGTCATTCAAGAGCACTTCTTCATTGAAAATCCCTGATTCAATAAGCCGGTCCCTACCTTTTCAAAATTTACAAAATGTGAGGAAGTTTAAAATGAGACCAGGTTTTTTTTTTCATTCTGCATAGACCGCCGTGAATATTACATTACAGTATAGTAGCTGTATTTCACTCTAAAAAAAAAAGAACAGTACAATAAAACGCTGATAATTCTCCATTTCATTGTATGGTTTTTCTTTGCTCTGACACAGCTGTGAAACCTTCCCTATCTGTAATGTGTGAGGGGGGAGAAGGCCCTGGAGGGGATCAGCAGGTGAATGGGGTGTAAGCTGGCATCGAGCTCGTCAAGCGCTCCACATGACGAGGTGGAATTTTCCCTGAACTGGCCGGGCATTTAAAATGGCCTCTCTTAATGGACCCTGCCTAGGCCTGCCTGACTGTCCTGTGGAAGCTTACTGTAATAGAGTGGTGACTGGCACTGGCGGTGGGATTCTCCATGGAAAATGTGTGTGTAATGACATATCGTATATGCGTACGCATTATTGTGTGCGAAAGAGAGTCTGTGTGTTGGAGTCTGCCTGTGTGCGTCTGCGCACGTGTATAAACAGTATATGTGTGTGCGTGTGTGTGTGTACAGAGCATTCCCCCGTGGCTTCGCAAAAAAAAAAAAAAAAAAACTATCATTTTTTGACAAAAGAAAACTGTCATTTAAAGGTCGTAACTCACTTTTAAATTACATGTTGTGATAGCCAGAGAATGGGATGACTAAACGTCACATTTTATTACCATGCAGTCTAAGGCTGTGGTTTCATTCTGACAGTTTGAGAGCAATAAATAAATAAATAAATAAATAAATTCTACAGTAACTGGCATCTTTTAGCTTTGCCCTTGCCAAATGAACATAGGTAGACAGAAAAAAAGGTAGACAGAGAAACAGACGGGTGCTGCACATATGCGTGGAAGGGTGCGCGTCGTTTGTTTCAAAGGATCTCCTCGGGTTTTGAAATGCAAAGAGCTCGTGGCTCGCGGAAGCTGCCGCTTCTTTCCCAGTTTTTCCGGGAAAGCTTTTTTTTTTTTTTTAGCACACGGATGTCAGTGGAAGGCGTTCTGTGGGAGATTACGTCGAAACCGTTAAATTAGCCTTTCTTTAAACCAATAGCGGCTTTAACGCTACGTAACCTTTTTGTCTTAACTTTAACTGCTGGGGTTATTTCTCCGTCTTCTGCTCTTGCAGAGCTCTTTCAAACACGTGAGTCACATAAATTTATGTAGGAGAGAAAAGTGCGGGGTGATTCGTCTTTTGGATCAGCGCTGTGCTGATATCGAGCCGATCCACTGATCTTTATATCCTCTGGATGGCTCATCCCATTTGCTGAGCCTAACTGCATCAGCTAATCCACCTTATAAATATCAGTGAACTTGTAGAAGTCTCTTTAAAAAAAAAGAAAAAAAAAGAGAATCTAAACCTTTCTATGTAGCGAACAGCAAAGCCAAATATTGTGGGTATTGCGCCTGGTTATGCAAACTCAATCACTTATCCCTGGTGTCCACACGCTTATCATAAGGGATGATGTAATCATATTACAATAGTCTGTTAGCATTCTGGTGTGGTGCTTTTATCAAATTTCACAACAAACTTAGTCTCACTTGTCATGTGTAGTATGTGCTACAAATATTAATATTTGGCTTGAGGGAGAGAACCCATTTTGAACAAGTGTCTAATTTACTACTAAATGTTTGGCATGTAGCAATCCTGCAGGCATTGCCTAGGACCATAATTATGTAATCATATTACAATAGTTACAATAGTCTTTTAGCATTCTGGTGTGGTGCTTTTATCAAATTTCGCAACAAACTTAGTCTCACTTGTCATGTGTAGTATGTGATACAAATATTAATATTTAGCTTGAGGGGAGGGAACCAACAACAAGTGTCTAATTTACTACTGAATGTTTGGCATGTTGTAATCCTGCAGGCATTGCCTAGGACCATAATACATGAATTATTATGTAACTGTAAGCCAGGAGGCACCAGACCCAAGCTAGCTGCCATTGCAGTGATACACTTCTCAGCCAGCAGTAACTTGTTAGCAAGTTTGAATAGCTTGTAGCAGCAGTCGTTGGAATAGCTTACTAGCCTAAGTCACCTCTCTGCCGGTGTCATTATGATTCTCTTGTATCACTGGGATTGTGTGGAAGAGTGGAAGTGGTAGTTGTATTTGTTGAAGCAATAACACTTGTAGTTGAACTAGTGATAATGAAGTAAGCCTCAGTGATCTTCATTTTAGGCAAAACTGCCTTAAATCCCATGAAGCATTGCAAAAGCAATTAAGATAACTTGCTATCTCCCTGAAGGATGAATACCGTGGTGTGATATTGAAAGTGCGCACTAAGAAAAAAAAAGCTAAAGCATTTCAGAGTTTGTTTTATCAGGGCTCAGCGTTCCAAAGATAAATTATGTATCTGGTGGAGAAGTGTTCTTGTCTGCGAATGCTCCAAAATTATGGAACAGCTTACCACAAAAAAGTACAAACAAGAGAATCTAGTTTAAAGTTTCACCTGAAAAATCACTTGTTACTTGTATGAATTCTAATCTTCAAGTAAAATAAATGAGACCGCCTCTTCCTACTCCTCCTCTTTCTGCTCCTTCTCCTCCTGCTCCTCCTCTTCTTGCTCCTTCCTCTTCTCCTCCTGCTCCTTCACCTCCTCCTTCTGCTCCTTCTCTTTCTCCTTCTCCTCCTTCACCTCCTCCTCCTTCTTCTCCTTCGCCTTCTCCTTCTTCTCCTCCTTCGCCTCCTCATTGGTTCAGACTAGTCAGTAATTGAAAACTTATTATTACTCCTCTCATTGGACTGTTGGTGTACCCTTGTATAACCGTCTGACCATCAGTAAATTTGACCTGCTGTATAAAAGAGGTAATGTCAAATCTGTCACAATTTTGAGTCACGCTGCCTTTTTAAATGAGTGTGTCCATCTGCTATGCAAATAAGTAATTATGGACAGCAGATTTTGGAAAGATCTGTGCCGTATTAAAAAATCGTATGAATTATTCAAGCCTGTTTGTAATGCTGTAGATGGATGGCTTGGAAAGCATTTTGCTTTTAATATCAAATATATTGATGCACTCACTTGGGTCCTTTTACTGCATTACTGGAGTAGTGTTTTAATTATCGAAGGTTTAAAGAGTGGCTGATACCTTGATGTGAGCGTCATTCGATGTGCAGCTGCTCTCAAACTAAAAATACAGCGAGTTTTACCACTTTGTCCCTGCTAATGATGCCTCCATTTTAACCTCCGGAACTCTTGAGTGATGTCTCTGTACCTCTCAGGTCTGTCCCAGTTTAAAATGTATTTTAAGGTGCCTCTTCCTCTACACCGGAGGGGTTCAGTCAGTGGGATTGTCCGTGTCTCACTGCACACCTGTGGTCCATCAGGTAGCCAGTAGCCGCGCATGAAAAGTGAACTTTTCTGCCAGTAATGCACTCTGCTACCTGAACATATACTATACACGTATGTGCCACAGTGACTGATTTATTAGTATGCATATGCTGTAAATCTGTCTAAATGTCACAGAATAAAATTATAAAGCTCACGCACGTGTTTTCAGTGGCCTGGTCAGATAAAACGTAGAATTGGTCATCAATCAATCAGTCAATCAAATCTATTTATAAAGCACATTTAAAGAACGACTAGTATCAGCCAGGCTGATGAATACTAGATAAATAATGAGAACTTCATCAGACATAAAATGGAAATGCTGAAATACCACGGACACAAACAATCACCTAATCAAGCACGCTGCAAATGCCAGAGAATAAAAATGAGTTTTTAGCCGGGCTGAAAGGAGGCAACAGAGAGGGCAGATCTGATGGAAGCTGATTGGCTGTTCCACAGTCAGGGGGGCGGAGGTCACCCCCTGTGCTTGTGTGTTTTGATCGTGGGATCACCGCGAGTCCAGTGTTGGGTGATCTAAGAGGCCTGTGCTCAGAACGCCTGTAAGATAAGGAGGAGGGGGGTCCATTCAGTACTTCAAAAATATGTTAAATGACCTTAAAATCAATTATAAAACAGATTTGAAAGAGCTGGGGGAAAGAGTCCAGAATAGGACGGGCGTGGTTCTGATGGGGAGGTCCACAAAAGCAAACAAATAAATAAACAAATAAATAAAAAAAGAAAAAAATTACTCTCAGTGGATGCATTTCATAACAGGCTACTTAACGACGCTGATGGGAGTTGTGTTAGATTTCTCATAAGGCCCTGATTAATCTATTTACAGCACTTACTGCTTTGCTCCAGTCCATATGTGCTCCCTGTGTGCACTCGCTCCTCTGGGGGGACGGTCCTGCTTATTTAAGGAACCGACGTTTCTGAGGTAGTTATTCAGGAACCCCCACAAGGTGCCGCGTCTTCCCATACCGCCGCGGTAATTAAAAATGAAAACTACAGAAGACGTGAGCTATTTATGGGACTCTGCTCTCACACCTCTGAGTGGTCTTTTTCTCATGTCTAGTTTTTTTTTTTTCCCCTTTATTAGTGAACATGCTGGAGGTGTTCTTTGCCCATTCCTCCAAACAGAATCTTTCAAGATCCTTTTAAGATTTTTCAGTCTGTGCTTGTGGTCTGCCCTCTTCCATTTAATCCACAAGACATTGATCAGGTTTGTGTCTGGAAACTAAGATGGCCATTGTAAAAAAGCATTCGTGTTGTTGTTTCCGTTGTTGATTTTGAGGCTTGCTAGGGATGGTCTTCTTGAAAGGTCTATTTGAATTTGATTAACTTTCTACCTTCAAATTCAACTGGTGGCAAAGTAAATTGCACGAGTTAACTAGCCCACGTACACACAAATCAAAGACCAGTCTGTGTCATTGCTCTTGTAATGATACGATATGATACGTTTGATTGCGTGTACGACGGTAATTTATTCTTGAATTAACCACCTGTTAATTGGATAATAATCTGCCATGCTTCAGTAAGACGCCCCTCGCAAGGTCATCGAGCAAATAACGTGCGTAAAATAAACATGTCACGTCTGCTAACGGTCTGTGATACACACCTTTTGTTGTTGACAGTGACCACCGTAATTTGATGCAGAGCGCGTGCAAATTGATAGATAAATAGACAGATAATCGCAAACGGGCGATTTGGGCAGATTATCGAAAGTGAGTGCGGCTTCGTTTTGCGGGGAAAAGACCGAAGAAGGAAACGTGCGCCCTTTAGCCAGGCAGCTAACGCGCACACTACCGGCAGGAGATCTGGCTGAGAGCCAGCCTGCGCGAGCCAACCGGGTTACACCCGCGTGCGTGGACCGAGGTTCCGATAGCATCGCTTTCATTAATCCTGAGCGAGTGCGCGCATCGCGCCGCTGATAAAAACTGGGCTGAATAACCGGTCTTCTCTTACGCTGGGACATCAGCGCCGCGGCCAAACATACGGTCATAACTCCTCCCGCAGCCTTATCGCTCTTTCTCCACCGCTGCTCGTTTAGCCAGGCTTAGCGAAATGTGTAAGACCAGGAGGACTCTTTGTTCAAGGCTGAGTATCCTTCTTAATGCAATTTTATTGGATTGGATTTATTCCTTATTAAAACTGCATTTAGTCTTTACTGCTTGCTGTAGTCTAAGGATTCCTTTATGGATGCTCTCAGTAAGAGTGCTGGTTTAGTGCTCAGGCCTTTTCTGGAATTATCTCAGTGTTACAGTCCTGCAGGCTGCAGCTGGAAGAACTGCGCTCTGTGTGCTGCCAGCTGTGGCTCCCCTGCAGTGGCCACTACAATACCCAGGTACCCCCACCTCTCTCTCTCTCAGTTGGAAGAACTGCAGGCCTTGTGCAAACTGCTGGTGAGATGGGAATGGCTGTCGGTCCAGTATGGCCAACTCGTACCCTTAAGAATTGTCTTTTGTAGAGAGTAATTAAGGACAACTTTGGGTCCACTCTGTATTCACACATTCACACATTAGCAGCTTTCTTGGTTACATGGGAACACACTTAATTTAGTCATGCCTGAATGTAAACAGATGGTGGTACCGTGGTGCAGTCTAAATTTCCCATCGGTATGAGTGTGTGAGGTGAGTGAAAGGTGTGTGTGCCGTGTGATAGATTGGTGGCCTATCCAGGGTGTGTTGCTGCCTCTCGCCCAAAGCATGCTGGGATTGGGCTCCAGCACCCCCCGCGACCCTAACCAGGAATAAGCGGATATAGATAATGGATGGACGGATGAATGTACATGTGACCAGTATTGCCTATAGTGGAAGCTGTGGCCAAATAGCAACATTAGCAGCACTGAGTGTCTCTGAAGAATTGAAGCCTTAATTCATTTATGATTAAAAGGGTTTTTAATCTCTGTGTTTTATGTAATACCATATATGATTAACCTGCAAGGTCTGTCTGTTACTGCCTCTCTGTTTTCTTCTTTCCTGAGAGGGAAGGATGGAAGAAAGGGGAAGAGAGTAAGAGAAAATAATAGACAGGGAAAGGGAGGGGGAGGAGAGACAGAGGGGTAGAGGAAGGAAGCATGTGTAGCATGGCTGTGGGCACAGCGCTCTGTATGCTGCCAGCTGTGGCTCCCCTGCAGTGGGCACTACAATACCCAGATACCCCCACCTCTCTCTCTGCTCCGCCCCTTACCAGGCCCAGCCACTCCCCAGATGATACATACGTGAGATGTGTGCTGGTGAGTGCTCTCTCTGAAAGAGGTTGATGAGGACAGAGAGAGAAAAGGGAAGAGAGAAGAACTGATCACTGGGGTGTGAAAAGAGGAAGTTGTGCTGATTTAGAATATTTTTGAGTTTGATCGAATCTGTATAAATTTGGAATAATATTTTTCTCAAAATGCCACTCTCTCTGTCTCTCTCTCTCTTCTTGCTTTCTTCACTCTCTCTCTCTTCTGCTACCTCACTCCCTCCCTCCCTCCCTCCACAAACCAGACAGTGCAGTTATGTCAGCATCATTACCGGCAGGCATGGTGAGCATTTTAAGTACAAGAGCAGTTATTGTGTGCTGCTCAGGAGGATGAGGGAAGGTGCTTTTTAAATGGCCTGGATGGGAATGGGTGGGTGGGTGGGTGGGGGGGGGGGGGGGGGGGGGGGCAGGGGGGGGGTAGTAACATTACAGAAAAAAACACAATGTCTGCTGAACCTCAGACCCCCCCCCCCAAGACTGGTTAATAGTTTTTTTTTTTCTGAATGCCTATATTGATGTCCTTGCTTTGGGTTATGAATCATTAATTGATTGAAGGCAAGAACGTTCTTGTGTGCTGAACATTTAGTAGATGTCAACAATGAAATGGTTATTTAATCAACTGGTTTCTGTTTGCTTTTTCCCCTGGCTCCAAAGAACACGAAACACTTACCGTAAGAGGAACACTATCAATGCTAGAAAGAGATGCTGTGGTCACAGAAGGGTGGTGCTTTGCTACTGTGTGCTCATGGCGAGTGGGATTATGTCCGTGGATGGAGCGCTTTTGGTTTTGGGGAGGGGCACTTCGCTGACGGGTCTCTGTTTGTTTCCGCAGGATTTTGGCCACGGTGGGGTCGGACTTCGACCTGCGGACCCTGAGGGCCGTGCGCGTGCTCAGACCACTCAAGCTGGTGTCGGGAATACCCAGTAAGTGTCACCATAGGGGCGACATAGCTCAGGAGGTAAGAGCGGTTGTCTGGCAGTCGGACGGTTGCCGGTTCGATCCCCGCACTGGGAGTGTCGAAGTGTCCCTGAGCAAGACACCTAACCCCTAACTGCTCTGGTGAATGAGAGACATCAATTGTAAAGCGCTTTGGATAAAAGCGATATATATATAAATGCAGTCCATTTACCATTTACCATGGTCATGCCTACAGATCTGGCTTGCTAGCTAGGTAATGGATTGAGTCTGCTGACGTGACGTTAAGCATAGTGCAATTCAGAAAGGAGAATTAGCCTGCTGCCAAGTGTGACATCATCCCTGGAGAAGTAGTAAGTGCAGTGGGTTCCTTTGGCGAGGGACCTTGGTCTATAGCTAAGCAGGCCAATATATCTTGCTTGTGCAAAGTGGTTGAGGAGAGCTGTGGTTTGAGACCTGCAGCACGCCTACCCTGTTTCGTAAGGAGTGGTCTGAAAAATGTCCCTGTCCCTGAGCCTGGCCCCTCACATTTGTTTGTATGTGTGTGTTTGTGTGTGTGAATCATGCCATAGTTACTGTGGTTTGTCCACGGTTCTGCATCGCAGGTCTGCAGGTGGAGTTGACGTCCATAACGAAGGCCATGGTTCCTCTCTGCTGCAGATTGTACGTGTGCATGTTTTTGTGTGTTTCTGTGTGTGTTTGCATGCGTGTGGACTCCATGCCTGTTTCTCTGCATCGCAGGTCTGCAGGTGGTGTTGAAGTCCATAATGAAGGCCATGGTTCCTCTGCTCCAGATTGGCCTCCTGCTTTTCTTCGCCATCCTCATGTTTGCCATCATCGGCGTAGAGTTCTACATGGGCAAGTTCCACCATACCTGCTTCAAACGGGACTCGGGTAAGCAGAAACAATGGCTGCACCTCATTAACTTCTACATTTACACATTATATTCTGGCACTGAGATTCACACACACACACACGCACATGGACACACGGGCACACGCACGTACACACACACAGACGCACGCACGCACGCACGCACGCACGCACGCACGCACACACACACAGTCTGAAAACAGAACGACGATCTAAATAAACAGCCACCACTTCCACAGTGAAGTTCATCAGCTTTAACCAGCACCGCAGTGACCTGCTGGTTGTGTAATACTGCACAGTCAATGTTCCGTGCTCATTTTGCCACGGTGATGTGTGATTCTGTGCTAATGTATCTGAAGAGCTTACAGCTGTGTGCATCTCTGTGAGAAAGGTTGTGCCCTTGGCATCCTACCATTTTAATTGTCGTCACATTAAATTGCGTGGGTGTGGAAGTCTTTATTGCAGGAAAATAAAGCATCAGACAGTCGAAATTTTAGTTCCTCTTTTAGTCTCAGAGAAATACAGAATCCAGGCATTTAGGATTCTGTATTTCTATGTGTTATGCCTCCCATTTCCAGACCAAATTAAGGGTGAAAATCTACCCTACTTAGATATTTACTCCGCTCATTTTCAATATTCCCGCATTACTTATGCTGATCTGCCTGACAATCTGAGCTCCAGGTAACAGCCTGCTGTCTCCGACAATAAGAGGTTTCCCCCGCGTCCGTGAAATCAAGTGTGTCAGGGCGCATTTGAATATCATGATATGTACCTTTTTCCACAAACAAACAGATTCAACTCAAGACAGATATTCAGCATAATTTTTCCTCGGCACTCTCACGTTAAATTGTTTGTGAAAGGCATGCAAATGAAGTCCATTATTTGAACATTACTGTACTGCCGCAGCTGCGTGTGCCTGCCGGAGTCCGGCCCGCGTGTCTGTGTTCCAGGTGTCATTATCTTTGCTGCTTTTCTGCTGTCAATCAGAGGGACACCTGCAAAACTGCTGTGTGTTTGTGCGTGTGTGTGTGTGCGTGCGTGTGTCTGTGTGTGTGTGTGTGTGTGTGTGTGTGCGTGTGCGTGTGTGTGTGTGTGCGTGTGTGTGTGCGTGTGTGAGTGACAATATGCTATCACAGAGACCTCACAGTGTGTACTGACACTGACAGAGAGAATAAACTATGAAAGAGATATCAGTGTGTACTGACAGAGAGAACACACTATCACAGAGATATCAGTGTGTACTGACAGAGAGAATACACTATCACAGAGATATCAGTGTATACTGACAGAGAGAATACACTATCACAGAGATATCAGTGTATACTGACAGAGAGAATACACTATCACAGAGATATCAGTGTGTACTGACATAGAGAACACACTATCACAGAGATATCAGTGTGTACTGACAGATAGAATACACTATCACAGAGATATCAGTGTGTACTGACAGAGAGAATACACTATCACAGAGATATCAGTGTGTACTGACAGAGAGAACACACTATCACAGAGATATCAGTGTGTACTGACAGGTAGAATACACTATCAGAGATATCAGTGTGTACTGACAGAGAGAATACACGATCACAGAGAAATCAGTGTGTACTGACATAGAGAACACACTATCACAGAGATATCAGTGTGTACTGACAGATAGAATACACTATCACAGAGATATCAGTGTGTACTGACAGATAGAATACACTATCACAGAGATATCAGTGTGTACTGACAGAGAGAATACACTATCACAGAGATATCAGTGTGTACTGACAGAGAGAATACATGATCCCAGAGATATCAGTGTGTACTGACAGAGAGAATACACTATCACAGAGATATCAGTGTGTACTGACAGAGAATACACAACCACAGAGATATCAGTGTGTACTGACAGAGAGAATACACGATCACAGAGATATCAGTGTGTACCTACAATCAGAACTCTGGAGTGTGGGATTCAGATCCTCACATCCCCTGTCTTCTGCTGCCTCCTCCCTGAAGTCAACAGAACGCTTCTCCGTCGCTCTGAATCAGGCCCCCTGCTGGCCCAACGCAGTTACTGCTGTCATGTGTCTTACCTAAAATTCGCAGATACCAAAGACCACCAAACCTAAATCACTTAAGAAAAATATCAATTTCTATATTGTATGCTTCGAGTTAAAAATGTATAGCAGAAGAGCAACCTTTGCAGTGAGCCAAAAATTGGAGAGTTTTACACTGGCCAAGCAGCTATTACCTATCTGTCCTTTTTTATACATTTTTTAAATTAAATTAATTAATACAACTGCAAGTTATAGATGCAGGAAGCAACCAAGTGACTAAATAAATGGCATCCTTCTCCTCATTTTAACAGTCAGGGATGTGAGATAGAGAACAGGATTTTCTTAGAGATTTGGAGCCTTGTAAATCACGTGACTTAATAAAATGCGCTCGGGGCGCTGATGGCATCGCGGCTGTGAGTGTTTCCGGGGGCAAGAGCTAATTATTGCTGTCTAAACTTATTAGCTACCATCGGGCTTCATCTGTAAAAACGCGCTCAGGAACACCGTGGAGGTAAAAGCAAGCGCTCACCGTGGCTAAGTGGAATGAGCCGCCGCAGTTGAGCCTCCCGCTAATTACTCGATTAGATCAGATGAACTTCTGTGGATATTCGCCTTTGGCTTCACCCGTAAAAATAAAAATAAATAAGTAAATAAATACACACACGTAGAGTACAGAATCGCGTGCATGTGCACAACTTCAGACCTGTTCGTATGGAATGCTAGTGTCACGGCAGCAGGACGTAATAAATTTGATGGTGGATTTACAGTAAATGCAGTCATTGTATTGCGCATCTTTTTGTTGCGCGAGTGATGAAGAGGTTTGGGATGAGGATGAGGATGAGGCAGAAGCGCTGAGCGTTGCAGTAGGGGGCGGACAGCGTGGCTGTCCCCACGGAAGTTTCCGATGCACAGAACTTATATGTGCTCGGTGGAAGGGTGCATTAATATCAATATTAATATTAAATGCTGAGAGCTGACTGCCCATAGCAAAAACACAGCTTTTTTTAAAAATCGGTGATATTGTTAAAGCATAGCACTCCATACAAATAAAATCCTGAGCATTTTATGGTTATAGTTATGGTCAAATTATGGTGAAATTATCGGGTGGGAGGTACAGTACCTTGTAATTTAATTTGTTTTAACGTAAGTTAAGATTTAAATCAAGGATTTCGAACTCCTGTCCTATAGGGCGACAGTGTCGACTGGCTGTTGGTGCTTTTCAATTCCCGAGTGCTTAATTTAGGTCAAATATTGGCTGATGGGTCCACACACTTTGTTTCAGAGGTCCTGATTGGTTGCTAGTCCACACACTTTGTTTCAGAGGTCATGATTGGTTGCTAGTCCACACGCTTTGTTTCAGAGGTCCTGATTGGTTGCTAGCTGAAAGGACGCCACAAAAACCCTACGGACACTGTGGCCTTCCAGGACTGGAGGTTGGCGGTAGCCGCTGATTTGAAGCCATTGTGTTTGGCTGACAGTAAACAGCTGAGCTGGAGATGAAGACGCTGGAGATGAAGCGTCAGAGCTTGACAGCGGCAGTAGAGGAGGAGCCGGGTGATTGGCGCGCTCCGAGCAGAGTTAACGAGGCGGCGTGTTTTGATTGGTTCCTTTGACGTGGAGACAGCATGTTGGAGCTGCTGCCTGTCTGCGGCGCGTGAGGTCCTGACAGGCTGCTAACGCAGATGCGTAGGGGCATGTGTGGTATTTTGGTAGCGGGTGAGTGCGTTTAATTAAGTGCAGATGGGGAGGGCCAGTGCGCCACCCGCCCTGTAGCCGTTGTTAACTTCCTCCCAGCTGCGTATGAGTCATCGACAGGTACCAGGCAACCCCACCTGCGCTAACTCGGAGGGGTGTGTGTGTGCGTGTGTGTGTGTGTGTGTGTGTGTGGGTGTGTTCATGTTTTTTCCATGTGTGTCTGGGTTTGAGTGTGTGTAAGTGTAAGTGTGTGTGTCTGTGTGTGCATTAAAATGCCCACATGTCTCAATCTGTGTGTGTATTTTTCACATGTTCTTGTGCTTATGTGTGCATGTATGTTGTTCCATGCATGTCTGGGTGTGTGTGCATGCACGTGTATGTGTCTCTGGGTGGGGTGTTGGTGTGTGTTTCTGTGCGTGTGTGTGTATGCATGCATGTGTGCATGTGCGTGTGTGTGTATGCATGCATACGTGTGTGTGTGTGTGTGTGCATGTGTGAGTGTGTATGTGTGTGTTTGTGTATGTCCGTGTGTTGCTGACCCAGTCATGTGTGTGTGTGTGTGTATGTGTGTCTGTGTGCATGTGTGTGTGTGTGCGCGTGTATGTGTGTGTGTGTGTATGTGCACGTGTGTCTGTGTGTGTGTGCATGTGTATGTGTGTCTGTGTGCATGTGTGTGTGTGTATGTGCGTATGATTGTGTTTATGTGTGTGTGTGTGTGTGTGTGTATGCTTGTGTGTATGTGTGTGTATGTGTGTGTTACTGACCCAGTGGTGTGTGTCCCTGCAGGTGAGCTGGCTGCAGACTTCCCCTGTGGTCTGGAGGCCCCAGCGCGCACCTGCTCCAATGACACAGAGTGCCGGGAGTACTGGATCGGCCCCAACTTCGGCATCACCAACTTCGACAACATCCTGTTCGCCGTGCTCACCGTCTTCCAGTGCATCACCATGGAGGGCTGGGTAGACATCCTGTACAACGTGAGTCTCCGCCCACCTCTGAGTGCATTGGTCTGGTGGAGCCCCTCCCCCTTCCTCCTGGCTCCTCCTCTGTCTGGTTGAGCTCTGCCTCATTTAAGGCTGTGCTGCCCAGAATGGTTTGTCAGAGCTAAACTGTTAGTGAAGCTTCATGGGGAAAAAAAATTCCCAAAAGGAAGGTTTGGAGCTATCTTGTGTTGTTGGCGATTTGGCAGTGTCAAACACAAATGCTCTTGTCTAGGCGAGATCATCAATAGGTGCTATAGAGAGCATCTGGAAAGGCACGTTATTTGTTGAGAATGATTTCCTGCCGTTATGAAATTTTAGCCAGTGTTGTTTCATGGGTCCAGGTGGTTGAGCTCACTCGAAGCGCTGCTGGTATTTGGAGTCCCGCCTACACAAGGTCATGATTTGTGGGAGTATATGGCCATTTATGAGCAAAAGCACATCCACAGAAATCGGAAGGATGTACCTCACATCAGGTTGATAACCTGATCAAAACAAAACAAAGAAAGATTTTGATAAAAACGAAGATTTTGACCTGATCAGACTCACAGCTTTGTTAAATTATGAGAACTGAGGCTAGTGTCACGGTAACGATGCTTAAGTATCTATAGTGCTTACCTGTGGAGTACAGTGTTGTGAGGCTGGGACTGTTGGCTGATTCAGTGCAAAGATGGTGACTTTGGTGGTCCAGTTAGCCGTCAGTACTACAAATTCAATAAGATTTAGAAGATATAGAAGATGACAAGCAGCACTGTTAGGTGCCAGGTGTACCCCCATTCCAGCACTTTCGGTAATTTGTGTTTGTCCTAATATTGTGGCTTGCTCCTCTCCCTAGTTTGGCTTGGCATAAGTTAGGTCAGAATAGTGTTCACTGCGTGAACTGAACTGTGTTCTTGGCTAGAAATGGCTGTACGAAATGAGTATCGTACCTTATTGAACCTGTGTTTTGTAGTTGTCCAATGACCATGAAATGCACTTTTGTACGTCGCTTTTGCTAAACAAATGTGATGTAATGTAACGTGCCAGTATCTTCTGTAGATGAGCCTCGTTGAGTCTCCAGACTGTTGATTTGTCGATTTGTGTGATTGACACCGCACTGTGGCTCTGCTCATGGTTCAACAGGAAGCTCCACCCAGCAGTAATGAAGCTGTCATTTCCAGTCATGGGTGTAGGAGGGGCCGGGGGGGCGGGTGCTTCTGGAAAGCGTTCAGATGGAGCTGAGGTTATGGAGAGGGAGAGGGAAATTAAATTGAGACTGAATTCATAAAATAATTGGAGTAGTCTGTTCTTGCTCTTTCTGCATTTTTTTCTGCCCCCTCCTACCTCCCCAACTCGATTCGGGAAAGGCCACGAATTCTGAGGAAGTCATGCACGCTCCAGAGCTTCAGAGTCGTCACGTCACGCCTTCAACTGGAACTCCTAGCCCCGCAAATTAGCCAATTTGGATAAAAAAAAAACTCCTCTGGGTTTGAGGACCAGGCTCACCAGGACCAGGATTAAAGGATTAAATGCTTTTTAAAAAGTTTTTCTTTCTCAGAAGCGTCTGGCCTTGCCGATGGCATTTTTTCACGGTTGGAACAGCACTCTGCTTTCTGTTCTCCACCTTCGTCTTACTCCTTCTTGCTCCTCTCGCCCTCTCTGCTCTTGTTTTTTCGCCTCTGCGCTCAGAAAGTTCCCGAGCCTTTTTGAAGTGGGTTTTTAGTGAGGCAGGTGGTGTGCGCACGCAGCGCTGAAGCGCTGTTTTATTTTATCTTCCTGTGAAGAGCGCGTTCCCCTTCAACTCGGGGTCTCCGCGTGGGCGGCTGGCGCCGGGCAGAGGTTAGCGGTGCCGTACTCAAGCGGCGGAGAGCCTGTCAGGCGTGCCTCAAGCCCTGCGAGGGCCGTTTGTGTTTCTGCTTTCGACATTAGCAGGTAACCGATGTCGGCAAATTTCGCTGCTCTCTTCAGATCCCGTAAAAGGGCGCAAACGCGGATGCTCGTGGTTTTCTGACCCACGCGAGGTTCTGAGGCGGGTCTTCATTTAATCACAAGCCAATCACGCGTTCTTGTGGGGGTCACAAAACCAATCAAGGCACTGTGATTGGTGCTTATATAGTGTGACGGCCAAATTCACGCGCTGGGTACATATCATTAGTCACTAATTTATCATTAGTTTTTAAAGCCACAGGGGGCAGGCCTGCTTAGTACCAAGAGCCAGTCAAAGTACTTGATCAGGTCTCATCGTGCCTCCATTAGCCAATCAAAGCACTGAGTTATGTTCGAATGGGTGTCACGAGCCAATAAATTTGCTGAGGCCAGACCTCCGGTTCCAAGAGCCAATCAAAGTGCTGGAATGGTTCCCTATGACATCAGATATTCAGTTCCCTGTGTGTGTCTGTAGCTCCAAATGTAGCAGGAAGTGACCCACCCAGCCCCACCCCCCCCAAGTACCCCTCATAACAGACACCCCAAAGAAATTATTTGGTAGGACTGTAGCAGGGTGATGTGTCCAGTATTGCTGCTGTCACTCACCCTCCTCCTACTCCCCTCCCTGCTGTCAAAACAGTTTATCAAGTCACGGAGTGTGCCTTTTAAAAAAAAAAAAAGCCCTCATTGAGGTCAACAGAACGAAAACATATTCCGTTTCTTTTTTTTTTATCTGGCTGTACTTTTGTGGTAATTTTGACATTTTCTCTGGTAAGAAGCAAAACCGCGAATAGCCTGCCTGTTTTCCTGCTGAAGACGGAGTAGGACATCTCGTGGCGGTGCAAAGTTTGAGATGGCTGAGGGGGGATGTGATGATGATCGCTGTTTGGCGGTGTTACGGTGACATGATGTTTCCCCGTGCCTGACTGCTGGGGTCTGCCAGTCCTGGAGGCTGCAGGTGTGGGGTCTGCGTGACCTGGTCACGGTGCCTCTCCGGTGAGGCCGTGGTACTGCCGGCAGTTTGTAATGCAGGTTGGGGTGGGGGGTGGGGGGTGGGGGGGGGGGTGTTAAGACGTTCTCGCTCATTCCGTGTCCCGGGAGAGGATTCTGGGGGCTGGAGTCTGAGCACGGGGTGGGAAGCCGGCTGTTCTGGCACCCCGGCGGATTCTTCAGCCAATTCTGCGATTTTAGGAGAGGTTCCGGAAATCCACAGGAGGCGACAGCGTGGGCGATTTCATTTCTGCAGCAGAAAAACCTCCCCCCTCGAACCCCCCCGCCCCCCCCCAACCCCCCTCGTCCCTGCCGTGGCGAGTCGGTAAACACGCCTGTCGCCATGGAAACCGCGCGGCTCAGATTCGATTGCGACGGTCGGCGCGGTTTTTTGACGAGCGCGTTCCCGGGCGTCCCTCCTCCCCGACCTGAAGCGGCTGAGGCCGCGAGCCGCGAGGAAAGGATTCGCGTCTCGCCGCGGCCGTCCGTTCCGCTCGTGCGTCGGGGAGCGGCCCCCCGGATCAAGAGCTGCGAGAAACAGAGCTAAAGGGACGAGAGAGGGATGGAGGGAGGGAAGGAGACCCGGCAGAGATGGAGGGATGATTGTCCTTAATGCAGTTTCTGCCTTTGCATGTCCCCGGTGTTCATGGGAAAGGTCCAAGCAGTACATGCAGGAGATGCAGTCTTTTGTTCACAGTGCATTGCGTGCATTACTGGGGAAATGGTCGGTCTCAGTTCTGAAGGGCCGTGTGAGATTCTGCATGGAGCAGGCCCTGAGCAACGCCCCGCCCACTCTATTATTACATCACCGGTTTGTGTCTGGAACCGCCCACTCCTGCTCGCTCGCTCTGTTGCCTTCCCTGCAGCCCTGCCTCTGGCGTGGGGGAGAGAGAGAGAGAGAGAGCGGCTCAGGCCGCCGCCCCCTTTCTGCACGCCGTGGAGACACAAGGGTTCCTGTGTCTTGGCCGGATTTGTGGGGAATGGCAGGACAGTATGTTTACCTTCCGGCAGTGGATGGGGGGGGTGGGGGGGCGGGGGGGTGGGGGTGAGTGCAGTAGTATGAATCAACAAGGCATCCCCCTCCATCTGCTGAGAGAGAGAGAGAGAGAGAGAGAGAGAGAGAGAGAGACTTTAGAAAGCTCTTTATTTAACATTTGTTAAACCATCACACTGCCGGAGAACGCATAGATAGCCTCAATAGCCTCAGAAGTGGCCCCACATGTGGCTCATTTGGACTTCAGCTCATCCAGATTGCAGTTCAGATTATTAAAAAACATCCTCTAACCACGGCCTGGAACCCATTCCTGCAGGATTTAAACAGAATCTCTTTCCCTGCCATTCCTGCAGGATTTAAACAGAATCTCTTTCCCTGCCATTCCTGCAGGGTTAAAACAGGATCTCTTTCCCTGCCATTCCTGCAGGGTTAAAACAGGATCTCTTTCCTGCCATTCCTGCAGGGTTAAAACAGGATTTCTTTCCTTCCATTCCTGCAGGGTTAAAACAGGATCTCTTTCCTGCCATTCCTGCAGGGTTAAAACAGGATCTCTTTCCTGCCATTCCTGCAGGGTTAAAACGGGATCTCTTTCCTACCATTCCTGCAGGGTTAAAACAGGATCTCTTTCCTGCCATTCCTGCAGGGTTAAAACAGGATCTCTTTCCTGCCATTCTTGCAGGGTTATAACAGGATCTCTTTCCTTCCATTCCTGCAGGGTTAAAACAGGATCTCTTTCCTGCCATTCCTGGCTGGATTTTCGGGCTTTGTCCATTTCCAGCGTAGCTTGGCTCAGCCAGAAAATTAATCAGTGAGCGCCATTATTTCAGCACTTGCTGCATTTCCTATCCAGTAAAAAAAAAAAAAAATCAACAACAGGTGAATACCTGCCAAGCCTTTTAGCAGCTCCAGCACCACCGTACTTCTGGGTAGTCATTAAACATGCTCAGTAAATCCTTTTCCTAATGACAGAGATTCCCCCTTGTTGCTCCATTTCCTGCCTTCCCTCAAAGTCCTGTGCCAAGAACATGGCACAATTTAGGGATAGTGCCCCCCCCCCCACAGAAACCATTCTCTGTGAGTGCACCCCGTTGTTTGTAAACTCCTAGAATGTCAGGTACCTTAAGGGCTGTGAAGTGGTTCCAATGTTTGATCCAGGCCTGGTGCCGCATTGGCCCATGAGGTAGGCTAACATCTTATCACTGCTTCAGTGTAAAAACGCCTGTCTGAGGCTTAGAGGCTGCCATGCATTGCGACGGCTTGGCTGTGCAGTAGAGGCAGAGACCCTCTGGGTTTTGTAGTCCGTGCTCAACGTAGTTTGCTGGAATTAGTTTGCAGGTAAATGGTGAGCCTGGATGGGCAGAATGTCTTGTTCTTGTCATGATGCATTCTTATCTACTTATGTTCTTATCTACTTGGTCCTTGTCCACCTCATCTGTCAGTAAAATGGCCCATATTCTATAAGGGGTAATGTTAGCTGCCATATGTTATCCCGTTCCCCTTGCTGTGGCGGCTCAGTTCAAAGGCTTATGTGATGGCCAATGTTTACCCATCCTTGTGTAATGTAGTGTAAAGGCATATGTAAAGGCTGGCGTTGGCCTGTGAGGTATGATGGCGTATGTTAGAGCCTGTGAGGTATAATAGCGTATGTTAGAGCCTGTGAGGTATAATGGCGTATGTTAGAGCCTGTGAGGTATAATGGCGTATGTTAGAGCCTGTGAGGTATAATGGCGTGTGTTAGAGCCTGTGAGGTATAATAGCGTATGTTAGAGCCTGTGAGGTATAATGGCGTATGTTAGAGCTTGTGAGGTATAATGGCGTATGCTAGGGCCTGTAAGGTATAATGGCGTATGTTAGAGCCTGTGAGGTATAATGGCGTATGCTAGGGCCTGTAAGGTATAATGGCGTATGTTAGAGCCTGTGAGGTATAATAGCGTATGTTAGAGCCTGTGAGGTATAATAGCGTATGTTAGAGCCTGTGAGGTATAATGGCGTATGTTAGAGCCTGTGAGGTATAATGGCGTATGTTAGAGCCTGTGAGGTATAATGGCGTATGTTAGAGCCTGTGAGGTATAATGGCGTATGTTAGAGCCTGTAAGGTATAATAGCGTATGTTAGGGCCTGTGAGGTATAATGGCGTATGTTAGAGCCTGTGAGGTATAATGGCGTATGTTAGAGCCTGTGAGGTATAATAGCGTATGTTAGAGCCTGTGAGGTATAATGGCGTATGTTAGAGCCTGTGAGGTATAATGGCGTATGTTAGAGCCTGTGAGGTATAATGGCGTATGTTAGAGCCTGTGAGGTATAATGGCGTATGTTAGAGCCTGTGAGGTATAATGGCGTATGTTAGAGCCTGCGAGGTATAATGGCGTATGTTAGAGCCTGTGAGGTATAATGGCGTATGTTAGAGCCTGTGAGGTATAATGGCGTATGTTAGAGCCTGTGAGGTATAATGGCGTATGTTAGAGCCTGTGAGGTATAATGGCGTATGTTAGAGCCTGTGAGGTATAATGGCGTATGTTAGAGCCTGTGAGGTATAATGGCGTATGTTAGAGCCTGTGAGGTATAATGGCGTATGTTAGAGCCTGTGAGGTATAATGGCGTATGTTAGAGCCTGTGAGGTATAATGGCGTATGTTAGAGCCTGTGAGGTATAATGGCGTATGTTAGAGCCTGTGAGGTATAATGGCGTATGTTAGAGCCTGTGAGGTATAATGGCGTATGTTAGGGCCTGTGAGGTATAATGGCGTATGTTAGAGCCTGTGAGGTATAATGGCGTATGTTAGAGCCTGTGAGGTATAATGGCGTATGTTAGAGCCTGTGAGGTATAATGGCGTATGTTAGAGCCTGTGAGGTATAATGGCGTATGTTAGAGCCTGTTAGGTATAATGGCGTATGTTAGAGCCTGTGAGGTATAATGGCGTATGTTATCCTCTCCCTCCGGTGCTGTCGAGAGTCTCGGGTGTGAAGGAGGTCCAGCTGCAGCTGCAGTTTCGAGGACGTGTTCTGGAGGGTCGGGAAGGGGGGTGGGGGGGGGGGTGGGGGGGTGGGGGAGACGTGTCAGGAATCGAAGAGCCATTTACAGCACGATGGTGGCGGGGGGTGGAGGGGAGCGGAATGTGGGGGGGGTGGGGATGGGGGGGTGGGGGGGGGCATGGCGTCACACATCGCGAACCGCAGGCGTCACATGGAGGATAAACGATGGCGGGATAATGACCAGAGTCCATTTCCCAGATTGCAGGTCTCACTTCACCCCTGGTGTAACCTGTGAAATGATTGGGTGGGGTGGGACGTGTTCCTCTAATGCTGGCCTGAGCACCACTCTCCTTGTCCCTTCACCCCCCACCATGCCCCAACCCC
>CM077297.1:5303853-5621353 GCA_039654925.1 Anguilla pacifica | reverse complement strand
AGATAGATTGAGCGGTAGAGGGAGAGTGTGAGAGAGAGAGAAATAGAGAGTGGGAGAGAGATTGAGAGGTTGAGGGAGAGAGAGTGAGAGAGAGGAGAGAAAGGAAGAGAGAGGGGGAGAGTGATTGAGAGGTAGAGGGAGAGAGCTCCATGTGTTTGGATGCAGCTGACTTCTCCGTTTCTCCTGTGCCGATGTTGCTTGGCCTCCTGGCTGGTTTGCTTAATGTGGTTTCAGTGTTTTGTGGCAGATTCCCTATAAACGGATGCTTTGACACATCTAAAGGGGGCTTCTCTTAAGGGGCAGGGAACCCGCCCCCCCTGCTAAAGTTGCTCAGCTGTTTGACCTGCTTGTTTGTAATGGACCGAAATCTAGAAGTGTCCCTGACGTTCCCAGCACTATCTTTGCATGGAAAATCTGTTTCTCTGTGCGGAGGCGTTTGAAATGTGTCACTATGCGGGTGTGTGTGCGTGCGTGTGTGTGTGTGTGTGTGTGTGTGCGTGGGTGCGTGCGTGCATGTGTGTGTGTGTGTGTGTGCGTGCATGCATGCGTATATAATGTGTGTTTGTGCTTTTGTGCACATATGGTGAATGCAGGTTTGAATCCTAACACTTTGTTTTTAACTGTATGTAAAAATTTCCAGATTCTCCAATGGATTGTTTTCATTAAGCAGTGCAAGGGTCATTTTCACCAGTGATAATTGTCTCTTTTTTTTTTTTTCGTAGAGCGAGGTTCAGGCCCTGATCAAGGGGGCAGCAGAGCCTTTCTTCTTTATTAATTTGCCATAATTGATCTTAACTTCTTCACCATCGCATTTTATTTTTGGTTTTAGTGTACTGAAAACTGTGTTCTTTCCATTGTGCTTTTCTAGGTGCAAGATCCCAAATATGTGATTAGAATTCTCTTAACTGAACATTCTCATGCTGATGTAACAATCACTGTAATTTGAAAGCAGTGGAGTTCTAGAACACTGACTTAGAATTCTAACAGGGATTCCAGAAAGCCTACTCTTGAAAGGCTTAAAAGCACACATAGATGGATCTGGAAAACAGAGGCGCAGCGCCACACAATCCTCCTTTTCCCGCTGCGTCTCTGAGGGAGGGCATCGATGCGTCCGGCTCCATCCTCTCCGCCGAGCGGTCCTCTCCGAGCCCCTCCCTCCGCCAGGTCCCGCGCGGCCCACCGAGGCGTCACTCGGGGGAACTGGATAGAGGGGGCGGGCGGATGCGGAGGGGGGGCGGGTTCAAAATAATGACAGTCAGATTCAGTTCAGCAAATGATTAAATTACCATGTGTGGAGCTCTGGATGGAGGCTGGGTTCAGTGTGACAGGCGGAATCAATCAAGCGTGTTTGGTGGGGGGGGGGGGGGGGGGTGTTCTGAGCATTAGAAAATCCTCTCTTCTCCTCTCTATATCTCTAGCCATCTATCTCTTGCTCTTTCTGTCTTGCTCTCTCTCGCTTTCTCAGATTCAAATTTAAAATGCTTTCTTGGCAGGAAGTACATCTGTAAGCATTGCCAAAGCGTACAGCAGCACATCCAAATATAAACACAGATGAATAATTGGTAAATACAGCTCTCTATGGTTTGGTTTTGATCTGATTAGTATCACTTTGTTTATTGTTAACAACTGATGGGAAGATAATCCATTGCATCTGAGGCAACCTGCCCACAATCTACCTTTGGCCTACCTTTTTTTGCACTTTAAGTCTGGCTGAAGTCCATTGTAATATTGGATGGAGGGTTGGTTGTTGGTTTTTTAAGTAGGAGATCTTTTGGCTTGTCTCCTGACTGTTTCAGGCTGGCCCAATGGTGACTAAATTCTGCAGAAATAATGGTTCAGCGGAGGTAGTCTGATGATATACAACAAAGGAAACCACAAGGATGTACAGCAAGACCGCCCCCCCCCCCCCCCCCCAATGAGTTTAAAACATTCATTCTCCCATGCAGCTTTATCAGTAAGTAACCAATGCACCCAGACAGGCAAGCTAACAGGCACTTTTGTATGTCGCTTTGGATAAAAGCTTCTGCCAGCTAAATGTAATGTAATGTAACTGTAGAATAACAATTTTGATACCCACACATCGTACCCCAACATTTGACGAAGGTTGATCTTTTGTCATTCCTCGCTTCCCTGTCTGTTAGGCCCTGGACTGCTGCCGTGTTTGTAGATTTGCCACATCAGGGATCTGATTGTGAACAGGGGCGTATTAAAGCTGTGTTATGGAAGAGTTGGTGTTTCGCTCTTAACAAAGGATCTTGGGCTTCTAATGCATTTTAAAATGCCGGGCTATTGTGGTGTCAGAGTGATTTATCGCCATGGAGAGAGGGCCACCGTTGCTCTCGTACGGAAGTGTGTTCACTTCACTACCAGTGTCTTATTTATTCTCAGAAGGGTCATTAATTGGCTAAAGAGTTCACAGCGCACACACACACACACACACACACACACACACACCTTTTTTCCAAAGCCTAAACTGGTTGCTGATTCCAGAGGAAACAACAAAACAAAAAAGCGCATAGCTCTAACTGGACAGCTTTAGCTGTACTTCAACTGTAACTGTGCTTCGACTGTTAAAGGGCTGTTGATGTGATAGAGCCCTCTGTCCGTCCATCCTTTTCCTGCTGGGTGTTAGCATCGGGTAGCATGGTAGACTTGCTCCCGGAAGGTTTTGGGTTTGATTCCCAGCCGAGGCACTGCCACTGTACCTTTGAGAAAGGTATTTAAATTAACTAATTGACCCAGTGAACATCCAGCTGTATAAATGGATTGCACAGTTGGTGAAAATGTACAGTAAGCTGTGTGACTCTCTGTGGATAAGAGCTTCTGCTAAATGACCGTGATGTGGTGCTGTTGCTATTGGGGGAACTGGAGGCAGGATTTGGGTGTGTGCAAGGGTGTGTGTGTGTGTGCGTGTGTGTGTGTGTGTGAGAGAGTATGTTTGTGTGTGTGTATGAGAGAGTGTTTGTGTGTGTGTGTGTGTGAGAGAGTATGTTTGTGTGTGTGTATGAGAGAGTGTTTGTGTGTGTATGTGTGTGTGTGTGTGTGAGAGAGTATGTTTGTGTGTGTGTGTGCGCGTGCGTGCGTGCGTGCGCGTGTGTGTGTGTGAGAGAGAGAGTATGTTTGTGTGTGTGTGTGCGCGTGCGTGCGCGTGTGTGTGTGTGAGAGAGAGAGTATGTTGTGTGTGTGTGTGTGTGTGTGTGTGTGCGTGCGTGCGCGTGTGTGTGTGTGAGAGAGAGTATGTTTGTGTGTGTGTGTGTGTGTGTGCGTGCGTGCGCGTGTGTGTGTGTGTGTGAGAGAGAGAGTATGTTTGTGTGTGTGTATGAGAGAGTATGTTTGTGTGTGTGTGTGCGTGTGTTTGTGCGTTCTTCCACGCGTCCCCCCTCCGCCCCCCTCCCTGATTGGGTCCGTGCGCAGACGGGCAGCTGGAGTGGAAGTCTCATCTGCCGGTGCTGAGGCTGCGTGCTGGGACCGTCCCCGGCTTAATTTGGCACGGGGGGGGCGAAGGCCCTCCAGACACGGCTCTAACGGGTACCCCCCCGGCGCCAGCCGTCCTCTCAGCCTCCACCTCGCCACGGGAGGCACGCCTCCGCCGCCCGCCCGCCCGCCCGCCCCGGACCCGCTACGCCCGTGCCGCTACGCCCGTGCCGCTACGCCACGCTGGCACCACGCGGGCGTTTCCTCTCACGCGAATCGGCCCGCGCCCTGCAGGCCCTTTACAGCACTGATCTGAGATCTGTGTCCGGACTGTTTTTATCACCCTGAGGATGTGCAGTGGGATGCTGGAGGGAGGGAGGGAGGGAGAGAGAGAGAGAGAGAGAGAGAAAGGGAGAGAGAGTGAGAGAGAGATAGAGAGAAAGGGAGAGAGAGAGAGAGAGTGAGAGAGGGAGGGAGGGAGGGAGTAAGGGAAGGAGAGAGAAAGAAAGGGAGAGAGAGTGAGAGAGAGATAGAGAGAAAGGGAGAGAGAGAGAGTGAGAGAGGGAGGGAGGGAGGGAGTGAGGGAAGGAGAGAGAAAGAAAGGGAGAGAGAGAGAGAAAGAAAGGGAGAGAGTGAGAGAGAGAAAGGGAGAGAGAGAGAGAGTAAGAGAGGGAGGGAGGGAGGGAGTGAGGGAAGGAGAGAGAAAGAAAGGGAGAGAGAGTGAGAGAGAGAGAGAGAGAGAGAGAGAGAGAAAGTGAGTGAGAGAGAGAGAGAGAGAGAAACTGGCAATCAATAGTGTTGATCCGGTCCTTAGTGTCTCAGTTGTCTCGTTGTGTCTTGGCTGTGTTTAACACTCTTAATTAGGTTACAGACAGCTTGGAGGAGGAGGTTAATTGCACTTCTGAGTTTTTGGGATTGTGTCCCATGTCAAGGAAAGGAAGTTTTTCCCATTGTGACTGCACTGCAGGTTAATCACTCGCTACAAGGGTAACAGCTACTCAAGGAGCCATCATAACAGGACTTCTGGCATGCTTCCAGGGGAGTGGGCTGGTGACAGGATTAAAATATACACTTTTCTATGTATGTGTTTAAATGCATTCCTGAAAATGTTTGCTTTGTCAAAGAACATAAAAATCTTTTTCTTACAAACTTATTTGAAAACCAAACAAGGGAGCGTTAAAAAAGAATCCACCAAAGACTGTTGATATAATGGCAGCCTACACCTCCAGATTAACTCCCATGCTGAAATACCCGCTTACTTCAAAAATTGAAAGTGATATCTGAGCTGAGCGCGGAACTGTCAGAGTTCTGTTTGCCTAACGAACACTGTGATCCAGTCTCAGGGAAAAAAAGCGGATTTCTTTCTCTCCTCCTGTTTACTCCTTCCTTCCCCATATCTCTCTTCTCTCATTTGAATTGAGTTCTTCTAAAGTATTCTCAAATAAAAGATTTTAAAAAATAATGCAACAACAATGACAGTTCTCAAGGTACATACTCAACTGTACAAAATGAGTATTGTGCCTAATTGGATATGCACTTATTGTATGTTGCTTTGTATAAAAGCGTCTGCCAAATAAATGTAATGTAATGTAATGCAAATGTGGATGGCAATAGTAAGCTTCTCTTTCCCTCCCTCCCCCCCCCCTCTTTCCCCACAGGCTAACGATGCTTCAGGCAACACCTGGAACTGGCTCTACTTCATCCCCCTCATCATCATCGGATCTTTCTTCATGCTGAACCTGGTCCTGGGGGTCTTATCAGGGTAAGCTGTGTGCGTGCCTCTCAGTCGCTAAGCTACGCTGCCCGAATGAGCTAGTACCATAGTACTCTCAGATCGCAATCCCAGCATGCCCCAGGGCCAGAGGTTCTGAACCCGGCATGGCATCACTAACAAACATCACCTGCCATTTCCCGTGACTTGGAGGTCTTGCAGGGAAGTGCTCCCATCTACTCTATAAACACTGAACCATCATAGCACGTGGAGGAGTTAAGAGAGGATCGGCTGAATGGACAAAGGAAGCTGCGATGAATTCCAAACTAGGGAGAAAACGGGGGAAAAAAGTGTTTAAAAAAATACACTGAACACAAAAGTGCCCCTTGGCTTGACTGGGAGAAAAGAACACTTCCTGAGGACGCGTACCATACTAGCAGTATTATTGCATTGGCTCTCTGTTGTGAATGTATGTACAAAGTGTAGTGCAGCTTTTGAGGGCTCACGTGTTCAACTGTCTGAAGTAAATGCGGGTCCTCAGCTTCCTTCCTGCTTCAGAAGACCAAACGAAGCTGAGAGGATGTACTGTACGGTCGGCAAAGCACCAGGGAGCGGAGTAGGGTCGAACGAGCGGAATACTTCCCACACGCGGCTGATTCAGCTTTAAGCAGGGCTGCCGTGCTCGATAGAGAGGCTCTATAGAGAGGCAGGGACGCATTCATTCACATAGTGCAGGTACACGCACACTGACACTGCTGTTCTAGTATGGCAGAGGACAGCCTGCATGTACGTATCTTTGAAGGCTGGGGCCCATGCAGGATAGTCCAGCTCTGATTTTTTTGTTAATTGCATTTTAGCCAAAGAGTATTTGTGTAATTGCGTAGATGCGGACAGGCGCTTATGTGACTGAACTCGACACACACACACACACACACACACACATACAGATACTCTCGCATGCTGTGCTCAGTGGATGGTGTCCTGCTGGCTGTGTGCTGGTGTGTGTTACAGTGTGCTGTAGCCGTAGCGCTGTGTGTTACAGTGTGCTGTAGCCGTAGCGGTGTGTGTTACAGTGTGCTGTAGCCGTAGCGCTGTGTGTTACAGTGTGCTGTAGCCGTAGCGGTGTGTGTTACAGTGTGCTGTAGCCGTAGCGCTGTGTGTTACAGTGTGCTGTAGCCGTAGCGGTGTGTGTCACAGTGTGCTGTAGCCGTAGCGGTGTGTGTTACAGTGTGCTGTAGCCGTAGCGGTGTGTGTCACAGTGTGCTGTAGCCGTAGCGGTGTGTGTTACAGTGTGCTGTAGCCGTAGCGGTGTGTGTTACAGTGTGCTGTAGCCGTAGCGCTGTGTGTTACAGTGTGCTGTAGCCGTAGCGCTGTGTGTTACAGTGTGCTGTAGCCGTAGCGGTGTGTGTTACAGTGTGCTGTAGCCATAGCGGTGTGTGTTACAGTGTGCTGTAGCCGTAGCGCTGTGTGTTACAGTGTGCTGTAGCCGTAGCGGTGTGTGTTACAGTGTGCTGTAGCCGTAGCGGTGTGTGTTACAGTATGCTGTAGCCGTAGCGGTGTGTGTTACAGTATGCTGTAGCCGTAGCGGTGTGTGTTACAGTGTGCTGTAGCCGTAGCGGTGTGTGTTACAGTGTGCTGTAGCCGTAGCGGTGTGTGTTACAGTGTGCTGTAGCTGTAGCGGTGTGTGTTACAGTGTGCTGTAGCCGTAGCGCTGTGTGTTACAGTGTGCTGTAGCCGTAGCGCTGTGTGTTACAGTGTGCTGTAGCCGTAGCGGTGTGTGTTACAGTGTGCTGTAGCCGTAGCGGTGTGTGTTACAGTGTGCTGTAGCCGTAGCGGTGTGTGTTACAGTATGCTGTAGCCGTAGCGGTGTGTGTTACAGTGTGCTGTAGCCATAGCGGTGGTTTCAGCTGCTGCTGTTGAGGAGCTGAACTGATTGGTTATCCGAAGCCTAAATCTAATTCTCACCGCTGCTCCAGCAAACGACTTCCTGCCCCTCTGAGGTGTCGATGTGGCGGTTTTTTAAATCACGAAGCGCTCTTCCCCATTCCAGCTGTCCGCTCTCGGCCTTTGTTCTTTTACGCGTCGTTAAAAGGAAACCTCTTCGGTTTCTGTTTTCTCACCCAATTACAGCTCTCGCCCACAGACCGCACCCTTACCGGAGGGAGTCAAGCGGGTTGGGTCTCTCCCCCCCCCCCCAACACTGATCTTTGGATCAAAGTACAAAATGAAGATCAGTCATAGCTGAGTTAAACAAACGAACAGAACACAATGGTGGCAGCTTGCTGCAGTGTAGCATGTCTACAGGAGCAACGAGAGAGGGAGAGATACTGCTGTCCTGAGTCGCCATCTTTTAATTCGCGCCCGGGACTGACCAGTGCACACGCCTGTGCGTGCACCGCGCACACACTCTCCATTCTACTGCTGCCGCCTGCAGAGACAGAGTTGCTTCGCCGCGGGTCCTCTGGTCAGCCCGGGCGCTGCCTGCTGTTCCTGAGCCACAATGGCTGCTCGGCTCAGCTGGTGCCCCGCAGAGAGAGGAGATGTGAGTCTCTGTACGCGCGTTGCTCTCTGTACGACCTCCAGCCACTCTCACAGCACTTGTCAGCTCCTGTGTGTGTGTGTGGCGGGGGGGGGGGGGGGTCGTTGGAGACTCCTTGGGTAGGCATGGTCGAGATCCGGGAATTGTGCATCTCTTGTACGCTGCACTACATGAAGGTTGAATTTTTTTGCTGCTGTGAGGAGCCTCCAGAAACAGTTCAATGTGACACAGTACCTATTAGTATGAGCAATTTTTCATAAAAAACGTGTACGGCTTCTGCAGTGTGTGTAGCTCAGATGCTTGCCTACCTACAAGGCGAAGATGGCCACCCCCTGTTGAGCCTGAAAAACCGAGATTATTTCCCTCGGCTGGGAGCGTGGGGCCTGTTCCAGCCCACTGCATACGGTCCCTCCCCGTGTTCCCTCAGGACCCGCAGTCCTGTTCCCCGCCATATAAAACAACCACAGGGGAAAAAAAACACCTATTCAAACTCTCCTTCCAGTGGACGCTTCCAAACGAAATCCCTTCAGCGTGAAGACGTATCCCATGATCCTCAGCAAGGCTCAGGCCGTCCTGTATTAGCGATGAGGTTTGTTTTGAGGAGCTGAAAACCAGGTGTCAGCCAAACAATAGCAGAGAAACTCTCTCGCGGATGTCGACGCGCCGTGCGGGTTTTTCTGAGCTTGTTCACACATTTTCTGTTTTTGTTTTTGGAAAGAATGTATAATTTATCTGTTGACCCCCCCAGGGCTGTGGGGTGGGGGCGGGGCATGAGCGTCACTGACAGGTTTGCTCTCTGTTTCTCTACAGCCTCTTATCTGTCTGCTGTTGCTACTGTCTCTCTCTCTCCCTCTCTCTCTCTCTCTCTCTCTCTTCCTCTCTCCCTCTCTCTCTCTCTCTCTCTCTCTCTCTCTCTCTCTCTCTCTCTCTCTCTCTCTCTCTCTCTCTCTCTCTCTCTCTCTCTCTCTCTCTCTCTCTGTGGGTTATTTAGAAGGTCAGTGTTTAAGGATCTTACACAGTGATAATGACAGAGTGGCTTTTTAAAGTGGGCATCTCCCAACCACAGAGGGCTTTGGTTTTCATTGATCCTGGAGAATGCAAACGTGCTCTCTCACCACATACACGCACACACACACACACGCATGTGCACTCACAACACACACATATACACACGCACACACACGCGCAAACACGCTCACACACAAAGCTTGAAAACCCACTCATTTATACATGTACACACAGAGATATTTGTGCCTGTATGTCTGCGAGTATGTGTTGGTAAGATATTTGTGTGTGTGTGTGTGTGTGTGTGTGTGTGCATTAATGAGTGGGTTTACAAGGTTTGGTTCCTCGAGCCCCTGCTGATGACCCCTTCTGGCAGGGATGGAAACTACATCACTTGCTGAAATGTTTCTTCTCTCCCTCTCCCTTCTACCCTTTTTTTCTTTCTCTCTCCACCTTTCTCTCACCCTCTCTCACTTCGTCTCTCTGAGAATTATGGTTTAATAACGTTAAAAGCTAGGGCAAGCCTGTTCTTCGCTCCTCCACGTCAGTGGGTCGTGGCAAACCTTGAGATACGTCAGCCCGCGGCCTTTCCATCACAGTTATTTCAGAAGGCCGAATATCAAATGAGCAAGAAATGAAATGTGAGCTTTTACTATACTAAAAAAAGGCACCGCTATCAGCCCCACTGGCATCGGATTTCCATAGCCACCATGAGTGATCACATGTACATGTACATGCGCGTGCCATAAAAACTACATTCATTTGTGATCCAGCAAAAATGACGGATGGCGGTTGACAGCATTGGCTGTGTCACCGTATAATAGCACATCACTGGGGAGGAGGATTCCTCTCGTTTTTCTTGAACGCGCGCTCTGAGAGGCGTGGTAAGCCAGCGCCGCCTCCACCCTGGAGGGGCGGAGGAGCAGATGGTGCGTCGCGTGATTTCATGAACACCATTCATCCCGAGGTCCTCTCTCCTCAGGAAGGAGGCACATGGTTATGGAAGATAATGGAGCGCGGTTAAGGCGGTCTTAGGAGAGCCGCAGGAAACGGTGTGTGTGTGTGTGTGTGCGTGCGTGTGTGTGTGTGTGTGTGTGCGTGTGTGTGTGTGCCCGCATACATGTGTTTATATGTATGTGCAGTTTTTTGTATGTGTAGGTGCTAATAAAGCAGAGACCAAAATGTGTATTGGAATGTGGTGCTTATTCTGATCATTATGTGTGGGCATGTGTGTGCACGTGTGTGTGTGTGTGTGTGTCTACGTGCACGTGTGTGTGTATGTCCGTGTGCCTGTGTGTCCATGTGTGTGCGCGTGTGCCTGTGTTTGCGTGTGTGTATGTCTGTGTACCTGTGTGTCTGTGTGCGTGCATGTGCATGTGTTTCTGTGTGTGTGTGTGTGTGTGTCTGTGTCTGTGTGCCTGTGTGTGTGTGTGCGTGCGCGTGTCTGTGTGCGTGCATGTGCTTGTGTTTCTGTGTGTGTGTCTGTGTGCCTGTGTGTCTGTATGTGTGTGTGTGTGCGTGCCTGTGTGCGTGCATGTGCTTGTGTTTCTGTGTGTGTGTGTGTGTCTGTGTGCCTGTGTGTCTGTATGTGTGTGTCTGTGTGTGTGTGTGTGTCTGTGTGCCTGTGTGTCTGTATGTGTGTGTGTGTGTGTGCCTGTGTGTCTGTATGTGTGTGTGTGTGTGTGTGTGTGTGTGCGTGCCTGTGTGTCTGTGTGTGTGTGTGTGTGTGTGTGTGTGTGTGTGTGCGTGCCTGTGTGTCTGTATGTGTGTGTGTGTGTGTGTGTGTGTGTGTGCCTGTGTGTCCGTACCTCCACAGGGAGTTTGCGAAGGAGAGGGAGCGGGTGGAGAAGAGGCAGGAGTTCCTGAAGCTGCGGCGGCAGCAGCAGATCGAGAGGGAGCTGACCGGCTACCTGGAGTGGATCTGCAAGGCAGGTCAGGCTGGGCTCCACCCTAACACTCTACTGCCACTGTTACTGAACACACACACTCACACACACACATACACACACACACACACCCTCTACTGCCACCATCACCGAACACACACACACACACACACACACACACACACACACCCTCACCCTTTACTGCCACCATCACTGTACACACACACTCACACACACACATACACACACACACACACCCTCTACTGCCACCATCACCGAACACACACACACACACACCCTCACCCTTTACTGCCACCATCACTGTACACACACACACCCTCTACTGCCACCATTACTGAACACACACACACACACACACACACACACACACACACCCTCTACTGCCACCATCACCGAACACACACACACACACTCACATCCTCTACTGCCACCATTACTGAACACACACACACACACACACACACACCCTCTACTGCCACCATCACTGAACACACACACACACACACACACACACCCTCTACTGCCACCACTACTGTACACACACACACACACACACACACCTCCTCCCCCTTCCTCCATCTCATACACCGACCTCATCAGCTCTTCTTGGTGTGTTTTTGTCTTGTCCCATATTGCTGAAATCTCCAATGAGGTAGAAGGAAATGATGGTTTTCCTAAAAAATGTTTTTTGAAACATTTTCAGCCTTAAAGGAGTCGAACGCTTTGAAACATAGAGGTGTTGCTGCATTTCTTTGAAAGGTTCTGAGGTTCAATTCATGATTAATGTCCACACCAAAACATACTTTTCAGTCCCCTCCTGGATATCCACACCTTTAATGGAAGTGCATGGGGAGGGGCATCTCGTTAACCCCGAACCTCTCAACCCTGTCCTTGGGTTCCTCACGTTTATCTCTAAAAAAAACTTTGTTCCCAGTAGTCCCTCCATCCTTCCCACGCCTCCTCCACCCTCTCCTGCCACTATCATGCCATCCTCCGCACGCCCCTGCAGCCACACACTTGGGCTGTTTGTTGAGTGAATGGAAGTCCAGTGCGTTTGCACGCACTCGAGGGCACTTGTGCCAGCACTAAACCTGTGACTCAGACCTGATGGAGGAAACTAAGTGTTGTACATCCTACCCCCTGGGAGGCTCCCCTGTGTGTGTGTCTGTGTGCGTGTGCGTTTGTGTGTGTGTGCGCCTGTGTGTGTGTGCCTGTGTAGGTGTGTGTGTGTGTGTCTGTGCATGTCTGTCTGTGTGCATGTGTGCGTGTATGCATGTGTGTGTGTGTGTCTGTGTGTTTCTGTGCCTGTGTAGGTGTGAGTGTGTGTGTGTCTGTGCCTGTGTAGGTGTGTGTGTGTGTGTGTGTGTGTGTGAGTGTCTGTTTGTGTGTAGGTGTGTGTGTGTGTCTGTGTGTGAGTGTGTGTGTGTGTGTGTGTGTGTGTGAATGTCTGTCTGTGTGTGTGTCTGTGTGTGTCTGTGTGTGTGTGTGTGTGTGTGTGTGTCTGTGTGTGTGTGTGTGTGTGTGAGTGAGTACTTCTGTGTGCTTCTGCTGACTGGCTGCCGCTCACCCTGCTGGAATGCTGATGCGATAGTAGTTGTCATGGCGATTGTCGGGAAAGGGGTTACCAGGACAGCGCCTCCCCCTGCTCTCCCTCGTGCGGCGCTGGGCGACGCGCTGTCGGGCTGTCTCACAGCTGCGGGCGTCTGATTGATTAGTAGCGCTGTGGGGGTCAGTCCGGGGGAAGGCGTCTCCCACGGCCCCGTCTCTCCCTGGAGGAGAAACTGGAGCTTTAGCTGTTTGATCCTTTTCCCCATTTATTCCCTGTCAGTATATCAGCTGTGCGCTACGCACGCTCATCAGATTAGCTTAACTTGTTACAGTTTAACCATCCGCTGGTGCTTTTGCGTGCGTGTGCGTGTGTGTGTGTGTGTGTGTGTGTGTGCGTGTGTGTGTGTGTGTGTGTGTGTGTGTGTGTGTGCGTGTGTGTGTGTGTGTGTGTGTGTGTGTGTGCGTGTGTGTGTGTGTGTGTGTGTGTGTGTGTGCGTGTGTGTGTGTTTGGATGTTAAAGTGCTGTGCAGTCTTATCCCATTTCTGCATTTCTTGTAAACCGGGGTCTAAGAAAGTTAAAAAAATGCACCTGAAAAAATTACTGAAACCGTTTCGTCCCTTTGAGTCTGATTTGATACGGTCTTTGATGGTGCTGTCATTCTGTGGTCTGGAAGCTGTTAGTCATTCCTACCCATGATGCATTGTGGTAACAGAATAAAACGGGTCCGGTACAGAAAGGTATTTTACTGATTAAAGAGTACTGCACGCTTCCTTTGTCTCTGAAGATCATTTCACCCTTGAAAGCCATGGAAACGTGACGGAATTTGCCAAATATCACCAAAATCTAAATTCTAAAAACTGAAAAGGTTTATTTTTACTGATACTTTTAGAATAATTAATATATATATTTTTTTATCTTTCTAATTCACTTACTAGCTTGATATAATTCATTTTCAATTTCATCAATGTCAGTTGTTGATACATTTGGCTAGTTCACTCGCTTGCAGCTAAGCCAGCTACAAAAGGTAACTGGTGAATAGTATTTTCTTTTAAGTGTATCTATCTGAGTGTTTGTTGGCTTACTCTTCTGCAAAATTTCCATTTAAAAATGAAAAATGAAGCTTTAACCCACCTTGAGGTGGTAAATCTACCCTCCGAACACCCTCGAGCAGGGACCGCGTTTGATCGATTCGTTGGAACGAGGTTTGGTCGTCGCGATGGTTTCCCTGGAAACGTACCGCGCGTGACTCCGCTGTCTCCCTGCTTTCAGAGGAGGTCCTGCTGGCCGAGGAGGACAAGAACGCCGAGGACAAGTCCCCGCTGGACGGTGCGTGGTACAAGAGGAAACAGAACCCCTCAGGTGAAATAGGGCTGGAGCCGATGGCGCGTGCTTTGCTATAGCTCCCTATAGCAAAGCACGGCAGGCTAAGGTATGACTCTTACTGCAACTGGCCCAAAACTGTTCTTTCTTTGGACGCGTTTGAAATGGGGAGCGTGTTGCACGTCCCGCCATAGGGACAAGGTGCATGCTGGGAGGTGCATGCTAAACGCTCAGGTGCTCTCCGCTCCGCTCAGTGACAGGAGTGTTCCCAGCTGAGACAGGTAGTCTTCCTCACCCCGGGGGGGAGAACAGCGCCGAAGAGTCGGACGAGCCGCCGGCGGGATAGCCGCGGCGGCGGCGGCGGACGACGTCGGTCGGGACGGTTGGCCCCGGCCCGTCCGCCGTCCCCTCACAGGCCCAAAGAGTGGGGAACGGCAGTGTCACGGTTGCCCTCAAGCACCCGCAAACATAACGAAACCGACACCAAGGTTTCCCCCCAAAAGAACCAATAACTTTATTTTGCGAAATCCATACGAAATAACAAAATAATGGCAAAACTTAAAATGTGGAATCGGGACACGTGGCTGAGGTCCAAAGGTGAGGAGAAAATAAAGCCCCTTCCTGAGAAGCCGACTCCAGGCTTCTTAAAATGGGCGCCGCCACAGGTGCTCTCAATCACCTGAAACAAAAGAAAAACACAGGCCTCCAAACGGCTGGCGCCCCCACCTGAGGTGGAGGGGCTTAACAGGGCAGTATTGGGACTGTGAAGGAATGGTGCATTATGGGCCCTGAGCTTCACATCCACAGAGACCGATGAGAGGCGGATCCATCAGCTGCAGACAGCTGTGTAGCCCTGAGAGGGAATGGTGTCCCTCCCTCCCCCCCTCTCTCCCTCTCTCTCGCTCTCTTTCCTCCCCCTATCTCTGTCTCCATCAATTCGATGCAATTTTCATTTTTTTTGTCTCTGTCTCACTGTCTCTTCCCCTCTCTCTCTCTCTCTGTTTCTCTGTTTCCTCCCCAGTCTCTTTCTCTCTCTCTACCCTCTCTATTGTAGTCTCTTTGTCTCTCTCTGTCTCTTCCCCTGTCTCTCTCTCTCTCTATCTCTCTCTCTACCCTCTCTGTCGTAGTCTCTCTGTCTCTCTCTCTCTTTCTCATTCTCTCTCTTTCTGTTTCCTCCCCAGTCTCTTTCTCTCTCTTTCTACCCTCCCTGTCGTAGTCTCTCTGTCTCTTCCCCTGTCTCTCTCTCTCTCTCTCTCTCTCTCTCTCTCTCTACCTTCTCTGTCGTAGTCTCTCTGTCTCTCTCTCTCCCTTTCTACCCTCTCTCCCCCTCTCCCTCTCCCCCTCCCTCCCTGGCGTGCGTGTGCAGTGGGACAGGGCGCCACACGCCCCCCCCCCCCCCCCCAGCCCGTAATCTCTGCCCGTCGGGCCCGGTGCGGGAGCCCGGCTTGATTACAGGGATTAGGGAGACAGGCTAATTTGATTAGCGCGGCCGCTGAACCCCCCTCCACTACGCGCGGGGGGGTGGGGGGGGGGGGTGGACACCGAACCCCAGCACACGCGTGTCCCCGCGTGTCCCTGCCAACCCTCACGGCACGCGGTCTCCCTGTGCTGATGATACACTTCCTTAAACACGTCCTCCCCACTCAGAGAGCACATGTATCATGCATGCGCTTGCATCTATATATACACCTCACACTACTCCTTATTCAGCTTGAGTCTTATGGATACAGTACATTAATGGCCTATATAGATATATTTATATAATGTGTATAACATATTTGTATTTATTTTTGTCTGTATAAATGAGTGCGTAATCACATTTAATTGTTCATGCATTAAATTATGGAGGACCCAAAATTAAACTAAAAATAATTAAATGACTCAATAATTGAATGAATTAATAAATTAAATGCAAGAACAATACAAAATAAATGAATGTACACAGAAGTAAATAAATGACTAGATATGATCTGACATAAATGGTTATTTCTGCATTTTTTTGCATATTAATTTCTTGATTCGTTGTTTTCTGTATATAGTTATTTCAGGCTTTATTTATTTCTTAATTCATTTATTTCAGTTTATGTTTATTTCCATATTTATTTATTTATTAATTCATTTATTTCTGTATATATTTATTTCAGGATTTCATCATCCATATGATAATGAGGGGGCTGTCAATCAAAGTATGTCATGGTGTCTCATTATTCCCATTGGTTGATCGAGTGCGTGAATCGACTGCACATGCCTTGCTTCAATACTGGTTGCTTTTTACTACGTTAACATTAGTAGGGGACATATAAAATGCTAAATGTAATGATTTTTTTTGTGGTTGCATCAGAGCTTAATCAATGTATTTCAGGTATAACACTCAAATTACCCTCTCATACGAGCAACAGGAGATTTTCATAATTATTTTGGGAGATATTACCAAATAATAATACTGGCTACATGTCAGTGAATTTTTAAAAGTATTTTTCTGGTTCTAGTTTTTGTGTGTACCTGAAAGAATGCAAATGTATGTAATCGTGAACAGTCTTTTAGTCACTAACAGATTGCGTAGTTTTGATATAGCATGCTAGCTTGCTGGGATTGCGAGCCAGTCAAAAGTACAGACACACCCCCAGGATTAAACCTAACGCAGTGTTTCATGTGTTGCTAATGGTAGAAAGTTGGCTACTAGTAGTAGACAAGTGTGCTACTTATAAATTGTATGCTGCCAATGACAGAATATAGTAGGGCAGCTGGAGTCTTATTAATAGACTCTATCATGACATCACTTTAGCATCTACAATGCACGCGAGAGCATGAATGACATGTAGTGAAAGACGTGCAAACACATAGCTACACAATGCAGAATGGACAGTAGCTCAGACACAACAGCGGTCTGTATCTGTTTGCAGAAAATGAGAAATGCAATGAGAACCCACTGACGTGGCTCCACTCTCCAGAGAGGTCTTTGCTATGTTGGAAATACATTTTAAAAAATATATTTAATTACTGTAGCATGCAGTTGCAGGCTTTGACCTTTGTGCAAACAAATTGAAGGATTCTCTGAAAAAACGTGATAACCAACCTGGCAGTTACCTGGCAGATTTGATTGCGCCTCCTGATGGCTAGAGTTTGCCAAGGAGCGTTTCATACGCATAAGTACTGTGAGGTTTATGGTGTTCTTCCAAAAAGTGTCCTGAGATAAGCTATTTTGGGGCCTGGGCTTCCGTGCTGGGGACTCGCTTGTGTGTAATCCTGGAGGCGATCCCTGGGGAACACTCATACCCACAATGCACAGGGAAATGGAGTGGGAATGGGCGAGGGGGGGGGGTTCTTTTTCACTCGCCGTTGGTCACATTTTAAGATTTTAACAGGATATGACTCATCTTGGGATGTCACTGAGTATAAATTAATGAGCACACACACACACACCATCACACACTCACACTCACACACACACACAAGAGAATTAGTTGGGGGAAATGTGCACATGTGCTAGTTGTGCAATGCCTACAGTATGAAAAACCCATGGATGGGAGGCAGTGATGTAAGGTGTAATTAAATTCTGTTGCCTCTAGGATTGTGTCAGCATATGGTTCTCCAGATTGCAGTTAGACAAGGAAGTCTTTAACACAACTTAAAATTGCTTCATTTCACATGGTTTCAATTCTGGCAAAATTGCATTTTTGTTGATTACCACAGTAGTGGTTGATTCAGTAGTGCTGGAATATAAGAACATAATGTTTGCTAATGATAACAGCATTGAGGAAGGCCCCATGTGATTTTGGTACTTTTCCTTATTCATACACCTGTGGAAACTGCTTTTTATGATTGCTTTTAAAGGCACGGTTCTAGTGTTCATTTCCATATAAATGGTAAGGCGGAGGGAGAGTGTTATATTGCCAGCTTTCTCGGTGTTGATGAGAACAGACCATTCAGCCCATCTATGGCTAGTGTTTTGATGTTTTGCTCTTCAGTACTGAAATGCTGAAATTTGCTCTAGCTGGGCAAACTTAGAAGTGCTATCTGTATGCACAGAGAGCAGAATGCTGGTGGGGGGAAAAGTGGAGCACACACACGCGCGGACACACACACATACACGCAAACACACGGACACACACACACACACACACACACACACCCAACACGCACAGTTGGAGCAGGAAGTTCATTCTTTCCTGTTCATTATGGAAGCCGACAGGCGTCTGAATGTGAATTATCCAGCCCCATGTTTTTTTTAAAATCTGAGGCTGCTTTCTGAAACACTTGTGTGGAAATGAGTCTGAGCTGTTTTCCCAGCCCTGCTGTTTTCATTGTTAGTGAGCCAAATGGCCTCTAAGGCAGTGATCTTCATCCCTTCATCAGAAGGATGAAAGTTCAGATCCTATATGGGATGTTGCCTTTGGACCCTTGAGCGAAGATTTTAAACTGGATCACTTCAGTAAATATCTGGGTTCAAGGTGTCAACATTTTATATCTTACAGACAAAGTACACTATACATACACCATATGACCAAAAGTATCTGGACACCCATTGGTCTGGGACTGTTTTCCATGGTTTAGTCTAGGCCCCTTAGTTCCAGTGAAGGCAAATCTTATCACATTCTGGACGATTCTGTGCTTCCCCAACAGTTTGGGGAAGGCCCTTTCCTTTTTCAGCATGACAGTGCCCCAGGGCACACAGCGAGGCCCATATAGAAATGGTTTTGTCAAGAACAGTGTGGAAGTACTTGACTAGCCTGCACAGTGCCCTGACCTCAACCCCATCCAACACCTTTGTGAACAATTTGAAAGCCAACTGGGAGCCAGGCCAAATCCCTGCTGCAGTGCTCCAACATCTAGTATAAAGCCTTCCCAGAAGAGTGGAGGTTGTCATAGCAGCAAAGGGTGGACAAACTCTATAGTAATGCCCATAATTGTCGATGCGATTTTGTATGTTACATTACATTACATTACATTACAGGCATTTAGCAGACGCTCTTATCCAGAGCGACGTACAACAAGTGCATCTGTTCAAGGTGCAGAGGTGCAAAAGAAACACACTAGAGTGAAGTAAAGGTATGTCAGGTGTCTACATGTTTTTGGCCATGTAGCGTACCTGCGTAGGTCTCTTGGAAGACATTCCTTATCTCTCTGGTACCTACTGGTATAATAAAGGCTACATAAGAAATAAATAGGTTAAATAACTGAGTACACTCTGAAAATCACACACTTGTGATTTTTATGCCTTGCGTGAAGTACTCTGCATAATAGCATTGCTGTTCTGCATTACAATGCAGGCATTTAGCAGAGGCTCTTATTCACAATGACTTATACAGATTTAGCATTTTTACATAGTATACATTTACACAACTGGATATATGAAGCGATTCAGGTTAAGCATCTTGTTCAAGGGTACAGCAGTTAATGTCCTACCTGGGAATTGACCTGCACTGCAGCGTTGCTCTGATGCTCATATCGCCACATGTTGGGATAAGTGGGTGGAAAATGTTTCTCCTTAAATCCCACTGGCATGGCAGCGGTCATGCCCCCCCCCCCCCCACTCCCCCCACCCCCATGTGACAGGAAGTGGCAGAGTGCCCTTGCCTTGGCCTGAACCGTTTTTGTCTCTCTCTCTCTGTGTGTTCAGTCCTGAAAAGAGCCAAGAACAAAAAGGGCAAGAATGACCTGATCAACGCGGAGGAGGGGGAGGAGCACTTCACAGACATCTCCTCTGTGGGTAAGACGACACGGCCTTGAGTGCCTGTGACAGTAATACCGATGCTTCACATTGCGTCGGTTCTGCCACCAGGATTACACAAGAGCAGTAGTAGCACAGAGAAGGTGTACGGGACGCGTTCATAATGAGTAACTGCAAAGCTAGCTTAACATTATCAGTTGACAGTGCTAATCTTCGCTTTGCTATATTCATTAGAACACATGCCTCAACACCTTCCACAGCCATCTGACGTTGCTGACTGGATTCTCTGTCTGTAAAACATGTCATGGCAAGTGTTATAATGCATTAACACGAAAATGGCTTTATAAATGCTTTATTAAGGCAATATGTAACTGCTAACGCGTAATTTAATGCACAGTGTGTGTCATGTATATTTAATTCAGATGAGCCTGTTTCCTAACAGCCATCGTTTTATTTTTTTGTCAGTGAAGCTTTCTTGGCCCTAGTTTATTCTCTGCCATTTGATCTGGCATCTCCACTCTTAACCTTGGGGGCCTCTAGTGGCGCGGTCCGTAGAGCGCTATCCACATGCTCAATGCGAGCCGTGACGAGAGCCACCGACCTCTCTCTCTCTCTCTCTCTCGCAACTCTCACCTCCTAGTTCTTCCTGTCTCTCTACACTGTCCTATCAAACAAAGCTGAAAAAGCCCTAAAAAAATATAAAAATCTTAACCTTGGCCAGCAGGAGGCGAACTGTGATGTTGCGGTTGGATCGCAAATCGCGACTTCCTCTGGTATTAGCTGAATTAAGCCGTCGAGCATATTTAACAGAGAGAAACTGGGCTGGGGCTTAAGTGTTTCAGTCAGCCGACTGCTGAGATAAAACACAAGCTGAGGGTGGAGATTTAGTGGTGTGTGTTTGATGAGCGTTAGTCAGGGCAGGACCTATGAAAAGTAGGGATAGTAAAGAAAAAAGGAGAAGGTAGACATCACAGATGTTACTGAAGATCAACCAGGTGGTCAACGCCTATGTTCCTTCAACGTTCAAATGGAAAGTTTGGTTTCCAATACTTTATTAGCCAATGACAAGGCACGCAAGTAGTAATGTTTCGACTTCAACAGAATAATTGTACTGTGAATGTTCCAAATGCTGAGGTCCTTAGTAATAACTGTGCCTTAATAAATGTAACCTTACTGGTGCAAAAGAGAGGCACTCAACCAATCACGCATTACATTGTAAACAACCATTTAAAACGATCAAGATTTCTTTCTGACAGGGCACCTGGAACTATATCGACCAATCGCAGCAAGCGTTGTTTTATTGGTTGTGACCAATGTAGTTTGCTGTAGTTTGTGACAACTGCTGTAAAATACGCTATACAAATAAATTGGATAGTTTGCTATTAGTGGAGCTCCTGTTTGTTTTCCATGGGAAAGGCGACACTATACCCATCCTACCCATATGTCACCATCCCTTATTAACAGCTGCGTTGGGTGCAGTTTGTGGCGGTGTGCAGTGGAATTATCACCTTTTAGTTTCTGTTAGTTTTCCTGCTAATCGCTCTCAGGCTGAAAGGCGAGTATTTCCACTTAGGTGTGCTTACACGTAGGAAATAAGCAGACACAAGGGAGTCTTAATGGGGGATGTATGTGGATGTGCAGACGCCAGACAGTGCCCCTAACAGGGCACGGCTGTACAGTGGACTGCTTCTCGAGTCTTTCAGTGGAAGTAGTGAAATCTTTTTCACCTTTTCCCGACTGGCCTGACATTTCAATTTAATTCGGACAGCTCCGTTTTTTTTTTTTTTTTTTTCTGGCTTGCGTAGTGTAAGACTACGAACGACGCCTCTTTCCTTGTCAATCATGCGTACCGCGTTATTATCATCACCAGAAGCGGGAGAATCTAGGCCGGGTCAGGGGGAGATGCAGAGAAAATATGCTGTGTGTTAGAGATTCCATTATTTATATTGGCGGGATTGTGTAGTAAGAATATCGTGCGTCTTGTTACAGGTTAAAAGTATCACTGCTGTACGGCCAGTACACTGTCATTAAACTCACTGGTGCAACTTAGCATAGGTACACAGTGTGCATCGTCACAACTATTGCATTGTAAATGTAGGTTATATGAAAATGAACGAGTGGAACAATTTAAATATTTATTGAGGAGTTACATATTGTGCCAGAATTGCGCGTGGATGTAGCCTATACTGAAGGATTAACAAATTTGAGATTTAAAATTCATTCGACAGGAATTGTGGTCTTTGGAATTTGATTGTCTTGAAATGGATTTGATTTTTGTCACTAAAAACTTGCAATGCAATATTAACTTTTTAACTTGAATTAATGTAGATAACCTTAATATATAATGCCACCTTAATGTATTTAAATTATTTTTATGCAGGCACCATCTTTTTTGCCATTAATGTTCCTTGTAGGCCTACCTTGTAACAACATAAAAGTTTTTTCAGAATTTTATTTCTCAGTTCAATCTGCACATGTTGACAAAAACTGTGTAGGTTAATGATAATGCAGTAGAATTCACTTAATTGCATTACTGATTATTGCATAAATCAGGTATTTGCATAGAATTGCCAAATCCTGAGGCATATTTGCATAAACCATTGTCAAATAGTTCTGATATTTTACATGAAATTATGCTCAATTACACTGCATAATGATCTATAAATATACATTAAAAGTCGACAGATGCCTCATAAATAAGCCAACAATTGCCATTTGGAGACAAAAAACCGCTAAAATTACAAGGATTAGACTGTAGAAAACATAGGCTTGAGTGGCACGTGCAGTTGTTGCCACTCTCTGTCTACCGTCTCATACTTTTAGTTTAATTCATTTTTGGAAAAATAGATAAGGAATATACAGTACGGTATTGCATGTATATGCTTGCTGCTTTTCCACGTACAGTTATATGTACAGCACAAATGTATGCTTAAATTTATGCCCTTCACATCTGTGAAAAAAAAGGGACCTGTGAAGATATAGTTCCCTTGGTTCAGTATATTGTCATGTTAAACCTGCACCTCCGTTTAAGTGAATTTTTGAAGGGGGAGCGGGGTTGTGGAATGAACTGAGCGGTGGAGTTCCATTTAAATTCAATTTTGGGAACCGTGCAGAAATTTCAATTAATTTCCCTGAATGGACTGAATGATAATGGAGTCGGCTGCAGACCTGGTGAACCGTGAATGAAGGGAAGGGTTCTCTAGACGTTTCAGAGCAGGGATCTCCAAACACCGGTCCCAGACGGGCGCAGTGCCTGCAGGCTTCCGGTGTGTTTCAGGACATAACCGATTCCTTTAAGTCACTGATTGGATAAAGGGTCTAAACACACCTTGGTTTCCGAGGCCAGAAACCGCCTTTTTTTTTTTTGGCTTTTTTCATCTTTATTTGACAGATCAGTGTAGAGAGACAGGAAGAACTAGGGAGGAGAGAGGGAGAGACGTGCGACAAAGGTCGGCGGTCGGATTCGAACCGCCAACGTCGCGGTTCACAATGAGCATGAGGATAGCGCTCTACAGGCTACGCCATGAGACACCCCCAGAAACCGACCATTGATTGAAAGGAAACTACAAAAAAAAAGACCAGCAGACACTACAGCCCTCTGGAACTGGGCTGTGAAATTCTTAAATGAGCCTAACCTGCCCTCCCCCCCACCCCCCTCCCCCCCCAAACTGCTCCCCCAGGGTCGCCCTTCGCCCGCGCCAGCCTGAAGAGCAGCAAGAACGACAGCTCCTCCTACTTCCGGCGCAAGGAGAAGAGGGTGCGCTTCTTCATCCGCCGCATGGTGAAGGCGCAGAGCTTCTACTGGTTCGTCCTGTTCCTGGTGGGCCTCAACACCATGTGCGTGGCCATGGTGCACTACGACCAGCCCGAGTGGCTCACCCACGCCCTGTGTGAGTCCGGCCCCCCCACCCCCCACCGCCGTCCCACCCCGCCCCGCCCCGCCTAGCCTCGTGAGGGTCTGCGGCCTTCCTTCTCTGTCCTCTCTAAATCTCCCACCTTTCTTCTCTTTCCGATTCGGAATGCCTGTTCCTCACGACTCTGAGGGCGATTAGAGAATTTGAGGGATTCGGGACCTCTCTATGGACAGACGAGCGATCCGTGTCACAGAGAACTGCTGCTTATCCAGCTGATAATGTGTGCATTAGACAGAGATGGATTCAGTTCAGTTTTAATTCTTTCAATTGGTAAGTTTAGGAGTTAATAGTAAGCTTAAGCTGTTTAACTTTAAAAAATTTAAATACCATTCAAAATTGATCCCCATTAAACATCATGGGCGTTTTTCAGTCGATGATTTGAACTTTAATCTATTTCCTGAATCGGTTCAATGGGCCTGACCCAGTCCCTCTTGCTAGAACGTGGTTCTGATCCAGCTGGACTCAGTTGATCACTGGCTCATGTTCTGGCCCAGAGCAATCAGGGGGATGGGGGGGGGGGGGATACTTTGCTTTCAGCATTGCTGTGTTTGACAGGACGGGGGCAGGGGGTTATGATCATGGCCGGTGGGATGTCCCGAGGTGACTGTCACTCTTGGTATGAGCCGAGCACTGCTAATCATGGTATTATGGGACCCGGGCAATGAGGGAAAGCCTCAGGCCACCTGCCCCCCCCCCCTCCATCCGACCATGTCTCTCTCTCTCTCTCTCTCCCCTCCATCACCCTTTCCCTCTTCCTCTCCCTCCCGTTCTCAAGCTCCCTCCCTTCAACTCTTCAGTCTCCTCCTTTTCTGATTCTCTTTCCCCCCCTCTGTCTCGCTTTCTGTGTTTGTAAATACGCCACCATTGGCTGTTTACTTGCACTTCAATAGCCCGATTATTGGGAGTAATCAGCTTTTGGCAGTATTTAGATTATTGCATACAACATGGACATAAGTAATGCAGTTTCCCCAATAACAGAATTGACATGATCCTTTCTGTAACAGAAACTTAATGAAACTTTTTTTATCTGGAATCTTTAACTTCCACCTGACATGCACTGTTTCAAAAGGCCAAAAAAACTGAAATGAGACATCCACATGAACCAGAAAATTGAAAGATTGGGCAAAAATCCAGGTATCATAATCAGGCTTTCAGCATGCCGATTATCACCTTTGTTTTAAGTTCTTTGCCTTTCTTGTTGGATAAAATATGGATTTTACATGTATGTTACCTCATTTTTATACTTCAGTGAAACGGAAAACCATTAAAACCCCTTAATACAGTTTTTAAAGATTGAGATTGACTTAAAGATGTGCATGCTGATACAGTTTTCTTTTTGAAATTAGATTTTTAAATAATTATCAGGAGTGTGAATAATTGTGATGCATTCTTAAACAAAATCTTTTCTCTGAGCAATTATTATTTGCTATATAAAATAATTTAAAAATTTTTTTGCACATACAAAATTATACCTCAATACCAGTATTGTTTATTTTACACAGCAGTGAACTTGTCCAGCCGCTTGAAGTCCAGCTGTATACACATGGATAGTGTGTAGCAATTTGCCCTAGATAAGGTTCCATCACATAATGAATATACAATGGTCATTATTGCTAATGAGTTGTTCTCATTATGGGCTAATACAGCCAGTCCAGCAATCTGATCTGATCTGTGGATTTGTTCCTCTCTTCCGGCCTGACAGACCTGGCTGAGTTTGTCTTCCTGGGCCTCTTCCTGTCAGAGATGAGTCTGAAGATGTATGGACTGGGACCCAGGAACTACTTCCACTCCTCCTTCAACTGCTTTGATTTTGGGGTGAGTGTCACTGGAACATCACCACTGACATGAGTAGGTCATTACTTGCATGGTGTGAAACTGAGAATTTAGACTTGCATTTCGCCTGTGTCCTGTTAGGACAGGGCCACCCTGAACAGATAAAATGTATAAAAATCTGGAGGTGGTGGTTGGGAGTGTGGGTGTGATTGGGCAGTGGCTGGGAGTGTGGGTGTGATTGGGCAGTGGCTGGGAGTGTGGGTGTGATTGGGCAGTGGTTGGGAGTGTGGATGTGATTGGGCAGTGGTTGAATGTAATTTGGCAGTGGTTGAATGTGATTGGGCAGTGGTTGAATGTGATTGGACAGTGGTTGAATGTGATTGGGCAGTGGTTGAATATGATTGGGCAGTGGTTGAATGTAATTGGGCGGTGGTTGAATGTAATTTGGCAGTGGTTGAATGTGAATGGGCAGTGGTTGAAGGTGATTTGGCAGTGGTTGAATGTGATTTGGCAGTGGTTGAATGTGATTGGGCAGTGGTTGAACGTGATTGGGTGATGTCACTGAGGCTGGTTCCTGTGCAGGTGATCGTGGGGAGCATTTTCGAGGTGGTGTGGGCGGTGGTGAAGCCGGGGGCGTCGTTTGGGATCAGCGTTCTACGAGCCCTCCGTCTGCTCAGGATATTCAAGGTCACAAAGTAAGAGCCAGAGGAGGAGGGGAGGGGGTGGTTATTTGGAGATATTGGGCATGGGATGGGGTGTGGGGGGTGAACTTAAGGATTTGGAATGGAGTGGTCATGGGTGGATGGTGTTTAAAGTGGTTTCGGGGAGGAGTTGGTGGTTTGGATAGAACGGACAGTCTTGCTGGTTGGTTTGGTTGGATTGGGGATCAGTTGGGTGGGATGGAATGGGAGGTTGGTTTTTGGTTTACTTGGGTGGAGGCTCAGGTAGGGGTTCAAGCGGGGGGAATAAGCGGTTTGGGGGTGGTGTACCGCGATTTTTCCCCATAAATTTATCTGGAAGGATATCAGTTAGTTACACAAATGATTAAAAATGTAATACTTGCTTCTTCCATTTTGTTGTGTGCACCTAACCGCATTAAAGAATCTAGCTATGCTAACAAAACATGAATCTGGCTCCCAAGCTAGAGCTGGTCTACCATTAGATCACCTCACAGATCTGCCAGAACTAGACTCATTTTCTTTCGGCTTTCTCCTTTTTTATATTTAAATTTGGCATCTCCAGTCCCTCTCAAATTTGGAATGTCCAATTTGCAAACTGTGTACAAGCATGGTCATGCATGCCCCCTGCTGGTGGCTCTAGAGAGTCATAGCGACTTGCGGTTCTCCTCCAAACTACACGGTGTCAGCCAGCTGCTTCTGTTCCCCGTTGCAGCCACAAGCTGTGCACTCGCAGAGCAAAGGCGGAGGAGACCCAATCATACATGTGCACAGAGATGGTAAAATGTTAAATGGACGCCATTTATATAGCGCTATTATCCAAAGCGCTTTACAATTGATGCCTCTCATTCACCCATTCACACACACACACACACACCAACAGTGAAAGGCTGCCACGCAAGGTACCAATCAGCTCGTTGGGAGCAATTAGGGGTTAGGTGTCTTGCTCAGGGACACTTCGACACGCCCAGGGCGGGGGATCGAACCGGAAACCCTCCAACTGCCAGACAACCGCTCTTACCTCCTGAGCTATGTCACCCCAACCCAAGCTACAGGAAGCTGAACGGCCAACGGAGTCGCTCGAGTAATGAATACTGTTGACCCCGCTGACTCCCTCCCTTATATCCCTTGTTTGACACTAAGCCAGTTGTATGCCACCCCAGCAGGGCTGCCGGCCACAGTTGCTACAGGGACAGGTTGGATTCAACCCGAACGTGTACGTGTTGTGCACTGAGTGACTTACCCAGCAGCCCCCAGCTTTCTCATTTTAAACAGAAATAACCTTCATCACACTGAACATTTATATTACAATCTTGCTCTCAAATACAGCTCTCGGTTAGCTCTGACAAGGCGTAATAATTAGATTACATTTGCTACAAAATTACTAAAAATATTGGGCATATCTAATTAATGCGAATGGCAAAAATAAAATGCAGTATTTCCACTGAAATATTTTAATGAGCTACATACACCAATTAAACATGGTTGAGTTGAAATGATACATTACTGGCATTTAGCAGACAGTCTTATCCAGAGCGACTTACGCTACTTTTAAAATAAATTACTTTGTATCTGTTTATACAGCTGGACATATACTGAAGCAATGCAAGTACCTTGCTCAAGGGAACAATGGCTGTGCATTACCTAGGAAACAAACCTATGACCTTTAGGTTATAAGCCCAGTTCCTTACCCACTATGCTACACTGCCAGCCTAGCATAAACAGAGATGCTGACTTGCAAACATTAAAAAAATACCTTTAGCAACCACATGACACAACATCCTTGGTTATCACCATGAGTTAGAAATATATATTGAGAAAAAGCAGGGCTTTCCTACTGGCAGTACTTACACGGGTTCCTCAATCCTAAAAGCCTGTTCATAGCTTTAATAGAAGCACATTGCATTCTCTTAACCAGTCTGGGAAAAAAGATGTTCATCCTGCTAAAAAGCATCAGTATGTCTTCTTTGGGTCCCTTGGGTATAAATGTGTGACCTGAATTTTCAAGTATGGTGGGCATACAGTCCCTGTTACCTGTGGCAACAGACCTGGATCCCAACTGGGGTTAAAAATTTTGGACCTGCTTATTCTTGGGTGTTCTGGTTCAGGCAGTTTGGAACGCCTGTACAGAGTGCATGTGTAGTGTTACTATGACGACCCATAATGCCGTGTCTCGCTGTCACTCTCTTGTTCTTTCACCCTCTGTCATGCTCTTCCAGTCGCATTTCTCACTTACTCTCGCACACTCTGCTGTACTTGCTCTTTCTCTCCCTTTGCTTTTCTCTCTTTTGCATATTTTTGTTTTTATTCCTGTTTGTTTATGATGCTTTTGACAGCTTTTAGGTAATTTTTAAAAATCAAGCCACTACCACTTCACAAACATTTTCTCTGACTGTTCCTGCTCAATATTGCTCTCTCACCACTATTCTTTCTCTTTCTTTCTCTCCCTGTCTCTCTTCTCTTCCCCTCTTCCTCTGTTAATCTCTGTCTCTCTCTTCTCATATAATGAAGGAATGCCAAATAAAAAAGTAAATAAATGGCCAATTTCACAAATACATGATGAACTAAATAAATAAAATATATAAGACCAAGACCAATTCCAGTTTTCACAAAATGGCAAAATGAATTTTATGAAAAATGAAACTCTCTTGGTTTTCCTTTCCCTCTCGGCACACAGGTACTGGAACTCTCTGAGGAACCTGGTCGTCTCTCTGCTCAACTCTATGAAATCCATCATCAGCTTGCTCTTCCTCCTCTTCCTCTTCATCGTGGTGTTTGCGCTGCTGGGGATGCAGCTCTTCGGCGGACAGTGAGTACCTGTTATCTCCGCTTCCTCCCCCTGCCAGCCCCCTTCAGCCCCGCCTCCCTGGTCACAGGCTCCACCCCCTCATCCTGGCCCTGCCCCCCTGCCAGCCCCCTTCAGCCCCGCCTCCCTGGTCACAAGCTCCACCCCCTCATACTGGCCCCGCCCCCAGCCAGCCCCTTCAGCCCCGCCTCCCTGGTCACAGGCTCCACCCCCTCATCATGGCCCCGCCCCTTGTACTCCTCCTCCACATTGACTGTGCTGCCATTACCCTCTCAGGTCCATTAATGAGGAGTGCTGCAGCAGCAGGGGCAGTGACGTGACATCATCACTTTGTTGTCTGTTAGTGTATCCTGTTATTTTCAGTTGTGTAATTATTTTGGACAAAGTGGATGTGATTGAGGGACATGTCTCTAAGGTTTTCAGTGTGCTCTTTGGAAGGTTTTTGTTCACTGCTGTGATGAAATGCTCACAATGCTCCTAGTCATGTAATCAAACCACAACCATTATCAGGAAAGGAAGGTACAGCAATACTCCGCTTCAAAGTCGACATCAAAGTCAAGTTTTAGCAGTTACACGGCACTTTGGACAATAACACGGGTGGTACAAAGAGCACCTTCCTGTCCTAGCACAGTTATTTTTGTGTAGGCCAGTTCTACTGTCTTCCTAATCCAAAAAACTCAACCGTATGATTGCATCAAATCAAAGTGATAAGTGGCGACAGGAACAACATAAAGTGTCTGTGTAGTCCTCTGCGGCCTGCGTTTCTAACAGGCAAGAAATACTGTATTTCTCTTGGGCGACACTTTGACCTTTGACCTATACTTTGTTTCTTTTATAGTGGTCTCAGCCTTGTACAAATGTATGATTGTAAGAGGTACACGGCTTGCAGTTTTAACTTAGCGCTTCATAAATTATTAAGATTCTGCTTGACACAACTCAATTTAATCAACTAAACAGTCTGTTTGCTGACTACAGCCAACGAGAAGAGAGGTTTTTTTTGTCATGTTATCTAAACAGCCATGAACAAAGTGATTATTGTGGAAATTCAATTAATGCACTTAGATATTTGGCCGATCTAAAGATAATCCTGACACTGAGGGGCTAAAGACAACAAAGCTGTAATTAAAGTCTGTTTCCTGGCAAATCCCACGCAGCCTTTGCGCATAGCAGTTCCTTAATGATGCTTTGGGTGTCGGGAAAGTTTAAAGGCTTGCGGGAAGGTTTTGGGCCAGTGTGTCAGGTGCAAGCATTATCTTCTGTATGCCAGGATGGCAAATCATATAGAATCATAATGAACCCAGTCATGGTTAATTTAGCGTGTCATGTGCCCTAAGCTTTTATTTATCTTTTTTTCCCGCAGGGGTTACAAATCCCTGCAGTAAATCAAAACTTGTTGGTTGCATTGCATTGCATTATTTGCTGAGAAGATTTGATTATCTCTCGGAGACTCACAAAAAGCACTTACCTTAGATTCCTCTAATATCCCATCCACATTGAGCAGGAAAATTAAATCATGGATCGGTTACTGTTGGAGAGTAGGAAGACACAGAAGTGGTGGTGGTGGTGGTGACATGTGTGAAAGATGAGCTTTGTCGCTGAGTGTCTCTATTGCAGACTGGGTAGCTATCAGTATAGGCTGCAGTGTTGGTAATAATGAGAACCCAGTGAACTAGCATTTCCTTGCCACTTTGCTGAGGTGACCATACTCATTCTATACTATTGATGATGATGGTTATTTCATGAATCAATTCCATTTGCAGAGCTTGCTGACCATCTAGTAACCAGAATTCAGGCAGTCCAGAACATCGAATGCTGAAAGCTCAAAATGCAGGGCGCGATGGTGTCCTGTATGGAGACCGACAGTTTTGGCCGAAATACATAGTCATGTGTCCCAGCAACCCTACATTGAGCCGCCTTTTCCTCTAATCTTTATCCATTTCCTTTTATTCCTTACTCTACCCAGCTCACTCAGCTTTTATCTGTGTGTGCGCACATCCGTGTGTGTGTGTGTGTGTGTGTGTGTGTGTGTGTCGGTGTGCGTATGTGCATGTGCGTGTGCGTACGTGTGTGTGCATGGATGTGCGGAGTGTGAGCTTGTGTGTGTGCTTTACAGAGAGTAATGGAGCCGATTCAGTTTGCATGTGTAGCACATTGAGTAGCACTCTGTGGTTCAGTATTTTATGGGGTTAAATGTGAATTTGACAGGCTAGTTTAGTTTAGTTAAACCATGAATCATGTACAGCTTGGAGCTAACAGTAGACAGTACCGAGCAGGCCTGAGAAAGGCCGTTGCAGAAAGCGTATAATCCTGTTAGTACATACTGGTGTGTATCATTCATATGTGCTGGCATTTTGTGTTCAGCCATCTTGAGCCCAGAAGCTTGCTTTTACCATTACAAATTCATGGCTTTACCATTGCCTGAGGTGGTGTGTGACAGAGTAGGCGGTAAGTTTTGTGTGACTGTGTGATAGGTTGAAGCTAGTTGGCTGATAATTGACGGAGGGGCAGGTGTGATGAGGGGCGTGTGTTTTGGGGAACAGGGGGGGGGGGGGGGGTGTTTACTGTGTTTGCCTCACGGGACCTCAGCGTCCATTTGTTGTTTTTGTTTTTTTTTTCATTTCTCTCAATGTTTTCTTCAGTTCCAAGACATCGGAGGGAGGTTCACGCAGGTTTGTCACTCAAAGGGTTGTGTAGAGGGGCAGAAGAAGGACAGAGTGGGGTTGGGGGGGGGGTGGGGTGGGGGGGGGGTGAGAGGGCGTGAGCACAGTGCCGCTCTGTTTTCAAGGACAACCCGTCCCAGGACAGCGTCTCAGCTGTGCTCACGGGACCCTGGGTCCGATCGGGAGGATTTGGGATGTATAAGGGCTGGGGTGGGGTGGGGGTGTGAAAACGCAGTTGGATTACTGTGTGTGTGTGTGTGTGTGTGTGTGTGTGTATGTGCGTGCGTGCTTTAGTAAAAGATGAATTACAACACCATTACACAAACGATAAGAATGCAGAGGCTCTTGGTACTGTTGGGTTAATGTATTTTATTTTTTATGTAATACTGGGCCAGTAGTATTTATTTTTTTATGTGAATTAAATGCACGAATCGATAAAAAGGGGAATTCAAATTTTTTTTTTGGTTCCCACCCTATTCTGGTGGAAGTTCTGTTTAAATTCTCCATTTTTAAACACGGGCCTCTGCGTGGTGTTTTGTGCATGGGTGTGATGTCATACATCTTCAGGGTTTCACAGCTGCTGCAGGTCTGTTGCTCAGGAGGAGGGGGAGGAGCTCAGCACTGCACAGAATGGCAAACTCACAGGGCATAGAGCCCCGCCCCTAAAACCGACTCTGAGTGACAGCCAGCACACACAGGGATGCACATACCACAGAGGCCACGGTATGCACACAACGAAGCTAGTGTAGAGACACACGTACACGTACACACACACACAAGAATACACACACACACAATGTCCTCACAGAGTGCCCATATTGCATGTGTGTCCTCTTAAGGCACTGTCACCTGCTTCTCTTTGTTAGCAAACTCAACATTAAGTCTGCCATCTTTAAATTACATTACAGGCATTTGGCAGACGCTCTTATCCAGAGCTACGTACAACAAGGTGTATAACCGCGACCAGGGACCTTTAGAGTATGCAATGTAATTAAGTTCCAATAAAACTGCTCAGGGGCATCAGAGGCTGACTGGAGGATTGGGGGGAGAGGGGAAATCATCCTATGGGTTTGCCATTGTTGCCTTGAAAGTCACTGTCCCAAATGCTGTCCAAGATGCTGTGAGAGGTCCTGTACAGTAGGGGTAACGTGTCAGGAACATTGTAGCAACGTTTTGGCAGGAGTGCTGTGAAGGTTGGGGGAGACAAGTGTGTTGGTGATCCTGTTCTAACTGGTGTAGCATGCTAACGTACATTTCACTGTCCTGGGAACAACCTTCACCATTTCTGAGGCCACGCCCCGCAGCAGTGCGATTGGATGCAGAGGAGAAAACTGTAGCGAGCAACACTTTGAGGGGTCGAATGTCATTGCTGCCCAAAACCCCTACAAACTAATTTTGTGAAGATTGTGTATTAATGTGTGTCTGTGCCCAGTATGTTATCTCCATACTAACTAGTGTTTACTAACTGCTAATTGCATGTTTTTGTATAACATTTGTGTGTGTGTGTGTGTGTGTGTGAGTATATTTGTAGGTATACAATAGATGTACTGTATAATGTCAGATGTGTGTAGGTGTGTGTGTGTGTCTGTGTGTGTGTGTGTTTTTATATGCTTGTGTGATCTTCAGTTTTCATGTACACAGTTGTGATGATCCTCTCACTTTTTGATAAGTATCGGTTTGAAGGGACGACTGGTAATTCACAGTAATTCACTTCCTGTCAGAATTTTAGCAGTAACAGGAGTTACGTCCAACAGCTGAGAGTGGTAAAGGCAGTTCCATATCTATCTGGACACGTGACAGACCAAAGAATCATCGGAATATAAAAAGAAGTAAATTGGCTGCTGTTATAATGTGTGAAACAGTGAGCCATTTGAGAATTTGATTTTGTTGTGAAATGAAATTCAGTTGGGAATTATTTCCACTCTCAAAAAAGGCAATTCTGAACCAATTTCTTTTTGGACATTATAAATGATGCTATCCTATTTTTCCTGCACGGTGCATGCAGACTGCAGCAAGATTAAGATTTTACAAAATGGCTGCCGGGACTCTAAGCTGATTAGCATATTTTCAAAGAGAACTTACTTCAGAAATTTCCTAAGAATTCTTGTGTTCTCCTATGATATCATGGGCGTAGTGGATATTGTTGAGGGTTAAAAGAGGTCTTGTGTGTTGTGCCTCTTGTTAAACTTACTGAACTGTTCTTTCTCCTTTTACCAAAACCCCACCCCCACTCCAAAAAAAAAGGTTTAACTTTGAAGATGAGACTCCAACGACAAACTTCAATAACTTTCCTGCTGCCATACTCACTGTTTTCCAGGTACTCCTACGTCATCTCTTCCTCTTCTCTTCTCTGTTTGTTTTCTGTAATCTGATTGGTTCAAGCAAGGCAGTGAGCCTCCCTACATAATAATAAACACTTTGAAAGCCTCTGTTGCAGGTCAACGGTTAAGTTGGTTTGAATCACTGTCTCCAATTGGAGCCCCACCTACATGAGCTCATGATTCATCAGAAAAAAGGAACTGTTCACTTGTTTATTAGCGAGTGCTGATGACGATGGTTGTTATTCTAGCTGTTAACACTGGCAGCCCCTGATGATTATTATTATTGTAATTATTATAATGAATAACAACAACAACAACAACAATAATAATAATAATAATAATAATAACAACAACAACAACAACAATAATAATAATAATAACAAGAATAATAATAATAATTACTATACATTATTTTATTCAATATTCTCACCATCCTCTCCCATTTTTAACAGTTCCTGGTCTTGTGTGACTCCCCCACAGATCCTGACAGGCGAGGACTGGAATGCAGTGATGTACCATGGGATTGAATCTCAGGGAGGCGTGCACCGGGGAATGTTCTCCTCCATTTACTTCATCGTGCTCACGCTGTTCGGGAACTGTATCCTCACTGAACGCTGGGCAGACGTGCAGTGCGGTGTTCAGGGAACTGTGCTCATAATCCAGAGGGCGGTACAGGCTCGATTCAGGGGTGGGGCACTGCTGTTGTGCTCTTGGGGAAAGTGTTTAACCTGAAGTGCTTCAGGACATAACCAGATTGCATGCACTGTAAGTCACTCTGGAGAAGAGCTTTGATTGAATATCTGAATCTAATGTAATATTGCTCTGCTCCTACTGCAGCCTACGGCAGGTCTTGCTGCAGGGGTTATGCTTTAGCTCCCATGTAAGATGGACGCCACAAGATGATCTTGTGTTTTTTTTAATTTATTTTAATTTATCTGTTTTCATGTAAGCCATTTCCATAACAAACCGGTGCCTGCCCGCGGCAGATGGGTTCCCCCTCTGAGTCTGGTTCTGCTCAAGGTTTCTTCCTGCTATCAGTCAGGGAGTTTTTCCTTGCCGCTCTTGCCTTAGGCTTACTCTTTGGGGGCCGATTCTCTGTAAAGCTGCTTTGTGACAAAGCTCCTTTGTTAAAAGCGCTATACAAGTAAAATTGGTTGATTGATTGAATTTGTTTTTGCAGTTAGCAGTTAGAAAACATTTAAACACACCACCAACTCCGCCCCCCCCCCCCATCTTGTGTTCGGTGCAAACCCAGGCATCAAAACATAAACCTTTAACTTGGGCCGACTGCCAGATCCCGCCCCCCCCAAACTCAAGTGAATATGCCCCTGCCCCAACAGATCAGTAGAGTGAATTTGTTCCCCTTTTATCCTGAACAGGGTCAGTTATGAAGGACGAGGTGTGATTAATTAATGATTTGTATTTTTTATAACTGTATGAATGTTTGTAACCAGGGCATCATCGCAAATGAGACCTTGGGCTCCATGGGTTCCCCTGGGTAAATAAAGGTTAATAAATAAATAATAAATAAATAATCACACCTCACACTTCAGCTGACTGTGGACTACGGCTGAATAGTTTCTCTCTCCCTGTTTTAAAACTCCATACGTTATTTTGGGAACTGGAGCGTTTTACCCCATGTCCAGTGTTGGGGGGACGGGAGTGGGTCACTGTTTTCAGTTTCCTCTGCTCCTTTCCTTAACCGAACCCGTCGCTCAGACACGCTCCTCAATGTCTTTCTCGCCATCGCTGTCGACAACCTGGCTAACGCACAGGAGCTCACTAAGGTAACTGGCTGGCCTTAGAAAAGTTATTTAAATACATTTTCTCAATGCTAATTCATGAAATCCATGTTTGTTTCTATATAGTTTGAGTGTGTGAGAGAGTGTATGTGTGAAATAGGTGATTCATTTATCGAGTGGTTGTGTGATGTACAGCTTAATGGCATTCTCCTGTGGAATGCTGATCCCAGTCACCACCAATGTCCCTTTCATAACCCTCCCTCTGGTCTCCGTTTCTCTTATCCACCATTGGCCAGGATGAGGAGCAGCAGGAGGAAGCAGCCAATAAAAAGCTTGCTCTCCAAAAGGCCATGGAGGTGAAGGAGGTCAGCCCCATGTCTGCAGCCAACATCTCCATCGCGGCGTAAGTCAATCACCCTGGCCCCCCACCCCCCGCCCTGCATGCGTTTCCTCCTACTCCTCCACCCGACTGTGGAAACCACACCTGTTTCAGCCTTCCCCCCTTCTTAGTGCTGTGTGTGTGTTTTTTTTGTTTTGTTCAGTCTCTGAGGTTGTACCTGCCTCTTTTTGTATCCATGATGGTTTGTGTGTGTGTGTGTGTGTGTGTGTGTGTGTGTATGTGCCTTTGTCTGTGTGTCTACGTCTGTATCTGTGTGTGCGTGTCCGCGCGTATGTGTGTGGTTTGTCTTCACACACTGTTGAACAGGACGAAATAGTGCTTTGAACTCAACTCGCACAATTTACCCCATTATGAGTCTGCTCGGAAGACAGCTAATATCAAGTACAGCCAGTGAACTTGTGTTCTGTTAAATTGTTTTATTATTGTGCATTTACTGTGCATATCAGCTCAACGCAGTAATCAGGGGTCTCTTGTGAAAGAGACCCTGGTTTCTATGGGCTTTCCCTGTATAAATATGTCTGTGTGTCGATTGAAAAAAAAAAAAGTGTGTGATCTACTTAAATTCATCAAACACTATTTAAGGCCACTGTCAATGTCTCTGCTTTTCCTTGTGGGCGTGGCTTGCTCATAAACACTATTGGCATTAACATTGACATCCACAGCAGCAGACCATAATCATGAGCATTCAGTGTTCTGTGTTCTGGCTGTCTACTCCACAATTTTAGATTTGTGATCAAACAATTCATGTGTGGTTAAAGACCAGATTTTCAGGTTTTATTAAAGGATATCTTATACATTTTGGTTTCACCATGGAGAAATTACAGCACTTTCTATACATAGCTGCCCCCAATCCCCCCCCCCCCCCCCAATTCTATACATAGTCTTTATTTCCATTTTAGACTATGGGGATTTATTTACAGGCATCCAGCTGCTACTATGATTAAGCCTCTAGATGCCATGTACCTCTCTGCTCTGTGATTCATTACAGGTGATAAATATGGCACAAATCACTGTCGTCTTTATGAAAAGGTTTACTGAGCCTCTCTGTTGGTGAGACATAATCAGCACTGTTATGCTTTCATCTATAAGGCCTTTTTGAGTGGGAAACCACTTTATTTATCTTCTCTTTGGAATTGGAAAACAGGCAATATCACGCACGCTCATGGGACTGGCTTGTATTCCACGTCCCCAAGACAAATTCTGGCTTAGGACAGATTGCTTTTTGCTTTCATGCCCCTCATACTTGGAATGATTAGCAAAAAAAGACTTTTAAATTGGACTCCTTACTGCCTTTGAGGCAATATGTTGAATATTATTGTTTTTTATTGTATTTATTTAATTAATATTTTACGTGTATTTTTAACTAATGTTTTGATTTACTTTTTTAATGTACTGGTTTTAACTATGAGGGACTTCCCCACAACGGTTCTCCAAGGTTTAAAGTATTTGATTGATTGATTGACTGACCTGTTGCAGAGGGAGGTGTTTGATTGGTTGATCAACCTGTTGCAGAGCGAGGTGTTTGATTGGTTGATTGACCTGTTGCAGAGGGAAGTGCTTTCTGTGTCTTTTACACCAACAGGCCTTCCAGATCCTACTGTTTCCCTGGGAGGGATTGTAGGTTCAACACATAACACCCAGTATCCCTCATTATCGGCCTTAATAATCCATTTTATTCAAATTTCAAACAAATATTTATCAATGGTTTATTTCAAAGCACTATTTTATGTGTCGTTATGAATTTTCTTTTAATACTCTTGTTTTTAAGGAATTAGAAATTTTACAAAGTGTTTTTTTTTCTCTTTAGGAAGTACATTAGATGAAATACATTTGAGTATTAACATGAAAAATATATTCACAGTTGAATGCACAATCTTTTGAAGCTGAAACCAGACCAGACTGCTTTGTGGTCTGTCCTTTGAAGATTTAAAAACACTTTGTAAATCTGCCACTCTGCATTCATTTTAGGGAGCTATGTTGTTTTTGGGTTTGATGTTATACAGTTTAATGTTTTTGTCTTTTCTTATACTTTGGGAGGAGGAGGGGGCAGACAGAGAGAGAGAGAGGGGGAGGACAGACAGACCGACCTCCTGACTGACCTCTTCCCTTTGTGTTCTGTTTTTGTCTCACGTTTTTGTTTTGTTTTATTTTCATTTCTGTTTTTTTTGTTTGCGTCTGTTTGTGCACGTGCAGTTTCGTAAAGCAAAATCGGGGCGCTCTGTCTCGCAGCTCTTCCGTCTCCAGCGTTAATTCACCGTGAGTTTTTGCTCCAGTTTACAATTTACTCAACCCCTCCCACCTCTTTAACCCCGCCCACCCGCCCACCCATCCGGCCGCACCGTCTGCCTTCGGTGCGTCCCCGTCATCTCCTCCCCTGCCATCGGGATCTCCTCCATCGCATGGGCCGCAGTCTGTGCTCTCTGCCCCTTGCCATCTAATGGTGAATGTGGAAACCCCTCTCTCTCTCTCTCTCTCCCTCTCCCCCTCTCTCCCTCTCTTTTTCTCTGTCTCTCTCTCTCTCTCTCCACACGCACGTGCGTTTGTGCATTTGAAATCCGGTGTGTGTTCTCGAAGCCGACGGGGCGTGCTGGTGAAGCTGTCGCAGCAGCAACCTCCCCTCGTTAGCTCGTCTCCCAGCTGATAAAGGGCGAAAGAGCGTAACTCTGCAAGAAAGCGGGGGGTAGTCGCTATTCCGTAATGTTTCTGCAGTTCACTGCACAGGCTTTCTCATCTGCCATGGTTCCATCGTCTTGCCAGAAACATGCCGCTAACTGAACATTTGAACAGTTTGAGCTAAACAGCTTCTGCTGAACATTTCCCACACATTTCCCTGTCCACTGAAAAAAAAAAAAATTGAAAGAAAAAAATGGAAGGGGTGGTCCTCTTGTTTTCAAAGCCGACGGGCCTTAAGGAAGACGAACCTTTTTTATGTCCCAGGTAAAGGAAGCGAGCAGATGCTTGTATAAAGTGTTTTATGCCGCCTACATGCTCAGAATACCATTTGGGTGCATGAGTATAGCACATCACGTTAGCCAGGCCACCCTGGCGCCCTGTGAGGCGGGTGCTCGGTGAGAGGAGCAGGGAGCGGGCAGCGTGGTTTTAACGGGCGTGGTCCCCCCCCGCCCCCCCCGTCCGCCGTCTGTCAGCCCTGCTCTGTGGCCGGCCAGCCGTGACGCAGCCCTGTAAATCAGTCTGACGGACGGAGGCGTGCGCGGGATGCCATCGCGAGTGGGCGGGACGGGCGGGGGGGCCGCCACCACCTTGCTCACAGCTACACGCTGACTTTGGGATCGTCAGAATACCACAAATACCAAGGCCCATCTCGACACCGTACTGTTCCCACTGGAAAAACAAGACCACGTCAAAACCTAGTATACGGCTGGACAAGGCCGACCAATGGTGTGACGTCATCACTCACTCAGTTGCTCAGTCAGTCACAGACATTCCCGTTTGTAGGGCTGGCCCCGCTGTTGCAGTCCAGCCAAAAAAAAATGTTTTACGGAGACAGCCATCAGGGACTAAGCACTGAAAGTGTGAGTTAATGGTTGGTTGCCTTTATATAAACCATAGCAAGTTGCCGAAGGAAGCGAGCCGGATTCCTCACCTGGTGGTCATTATGTTCTGTTACGTACGCAGTGGAACTTTATCTCGATGAACCTGTTGAGGTTGCACAGACAGTTTTGATTTTTCACTGAAAAAAAAAAAAATCGGGCGGCATTCCTGAGGGAAATTTCTCCCACAATTCCGCTGTCATTGTAGGAGAGGGAAGGAAACCCCTGCTTCCCAGCATCTGGGATTTGTGAGATCCATCGTTCTTCCAAAATGGCACCTGTACGCATACAATTGGTGGCCTGGGATCCTTAGTACCACAATGTTATAAGCAACCTGATCGGGCTTCTAGTTGTAGTAGTACTAAAATAGTACCATGCGGTTATGAGCCTGAGATGTAATCAGTTGTCCCCATAATGCAGGATTCAGAATTTTTTTACACAGAATTCTGGAAAGACAAACACGTATTCTGGTCTCTTTTTTTAAGATTACAACCGGCAACGACCCAGACTTGAACCACAACAAGATAATTCCTCCTGTTTGTTTGAGCCAGCCGTCTTCTGGTGTCTGTCGTTTGTGTTGTTTATTGATCATAATATTTACACAGCCGTTGGTGGCATCGGGGTTGGATTTAAAGAGAAAGTGCCTAATTTGAATGAAGAATCAAAAATGAAATGTCACGCTCTTGCTAGCTTTCTCAGTATGAGTAAATCAAAACAGAAATTGCTCCAAGGTTTTTTTTTTGTTAGCCAATTTTGATCAGAACATTATTTGAAGCTTGTCCCGCTATTTCATCCCCATTCTGTTCCCAGTGTCATGATAAAATAATGAGAGGAAACACATTTGTTGTGTTATTTTTATGAGTTGTCATATTTTGGCGAAAATAGCCATTTTATCGGAATTCAGGTTAAATAGTCTGAAACGCAAATTTTTTAATGTCCTGCCACCTGCATTCCAAAGACGTAGCATTCCGTGGGCTAGTGCGACCACCGAGTGATGCTAACTTTGATCCTGTAGACCAGGGGTCCTCAATCTTACCCAGAAAGGGCCGGTGTGGGTGCAGGCTTTTGTTCCAACCACACAGAAACACTCCTGATTCTCCTAATCAAGGTCCTTAGGAAAGACTCTGGTGGCTGATTAGTGGTATGAGGTGTGTAACTGTTTTGGTTGGAATGAAAGCCTGCACCCACACCGGCCCTTTCTGGATGAGATTGAGGACCCCTGCTATAGGCTATTATGGTGGAGGGAGGTTGGGGTGGGAGGGAGTTGGGGTAATTTCAGTAAGATTGCGATTATGTGATTTTTAATACAAGTGTGCAATTCAGTCACTGAATCAATACCTGGATGTGAGATCATCTGTGAAGATGCTCCATGACTTTGTGTGTGAGAGTTGTGAACGCGCATACTTTTGTATGTGCGGACAGGGTATGTATGTACCCAAGAGAGACCGACTGATACCCTTTTTATTGACCATGGTGTGCTGTGTTGTGTGCACGTGCTTGTGACAGGATTTGGGATGTTGTATCAGAGTTAGAAAGCCTGTGACTTAGATGGTAAAAAGACTGGCTTTTTATTTTTCAAGCCATGATTTTTATGAGTTAGCAATGCTAGCATTGAATAGGAATTTGCCCCTTCAAATAAATGGCATCGCTGGTATACTGTAGGAATGAACATAATCAGTATTTTTGTGACCCATATATAATAACATTCATTTCAGCATTTTTCATTATCATTTTGAAAAATGTAGTGTGCCACTTAAATTGCATTACTGCTGTTTTATATTCAGGTCAACACAAGTTCATGTGAGTATATCATTCCATAACCAACCATGGATAATCATAAATGTTTTGGCCCAGCTCTGATTGTGACACAGAAGGTGTTCAGCTACTATCTGTTTCAAACAGAAAGTTTCTTTTTCTTAACAAGCATTTTGGAAAGGTTGATTAATGCATGAATCAAGCTCCTGAGAGTTACTTTCAGGGAAAGCTGAAGGGGTTTTAAAGAGTTTATTTTTTAAAGGTTTCTGGTATTTCATGACATTTTCAGCTTAAATAAATATTAAAAAATGTTGTGAATGAACTTTAATTGATGAAACCATCCAGTATGATACGTGATGCACACATTGTGATATAGTACCCCAATAATCATTTTTTAGAAGTGATTTTTGAAAAATCCTGGTAGAATATATTGGGCCCCCCCAAAGCTGATCTGCAAGTGAATGTGAATTGGGCTCCCATGGATCGCCCGTGACCTGTACCTCCCTGCTGTCTCTCGCACCCTGTCCAGCAAGGAGCAGCAGAGGTCGGCCAAGCTGATGTCGGTGTGGGAGCAGCGGACGACGCAGCTGCGCAGGCACCACCTGCGCGCGAGCAGCGAGGCCCTGTACAACGAGCTGGAGCCCGAGGAGCGTCTGCGCGTGTCCTCCGCCATGCACATCCGCCCCGACATGAAGACCCACCTGGACCGCCCCCTGGTGGTGGAGGCGCGCAATGGCAACGGCAATGGCAACGGCAACGGCAGCGGGAAGGAGGGGGGAGACTGGGGCACCTCGGGGGAGGGGGAGGGGGCCGATGAAGCCACGCCTCTTCCCTCCTCGCACCCCCGGAAGCACCACAGGCACCGGGACAGGCCCGCCAACGAAACCGGCGGCAACGGGGAGGCGGGTGACGGCAGGGAGGGCGGGGGGCACACCCACCACAGCCGAAACAAGGAGCACAACGGGTCACGGGGCAGGGAGGGGGGCCGGAGGCACCACCACCAGGGTTTGATGGACGAGGGGGGAGGAGGAGGAGGAGGAGGGGGGGGAGGAGGAGGGGGCGGTGATAGAGAGCACCGGCGTCACCATGGCCACCGCCAGCCGAAAGAGGGGAACGGGACGGGCGGGAACGGGGCGAAAGGCGAGCGAAGGGGGCGGCACCGGGAGGGGGTGCGCCCCGCCGGTCGGGACGCGGACGGGCGGGACGGCGAGGGGAACGGCGAGCGGAGGAGGCACAGGCCGCGCGGAGCCCGCGCCCGGTCCACCATGGACCAGGAGGAGGAGGAGCAGCGTCGGGAGGGCGAGGAGAGAGAGGGCGGCAAGGCACACAGGTGAGACACGGAGGAGAGACGGGTGAGCTGCTGTAGAGAGACAAGTGAGACTCTATAGAGGAACAGGTCAGAAACTCTAGAGAAATAGGTGAGATGCTGTAGAGAGGCAAGTGAGACTCTGTAGAGACAGTGGTCTCCAACCCTGGTCCCGGAGAGCTACAGGGTCTGCTGGTTTTTATAGTGACTCTGCACTTCGTGAATCAATTAGAACAGTTGATTGCACAGTTAACTCAACTCGCCTGGTGTCTTGGGTCTCAATTGGGTGCTGATTTTAAGGTGAAAACAAAAACCAGCAGACCCTGTAGCTCTCCAGGACCAGGGCTGGAGACCACTGCTGTAGAGAGACAAGTGAGACTATAGAGGAACAGGTCAGAAACTGTAGAGAAATAGGTGAGATGCTGTAGAAAGAGCAAGGAGGTGCCGAAAGGTAGGTTATGCAACGGGTCCTATCACTTCCCAGATACAAAACAGGGAAAATTGTGGGGTGCTGATCTGATCTTTTTATCCATAATTGTCTTGTCAATAATGAGCTCGCAAGGGTTGTAAAAGTGGAGCTCCGATGATGTGTTATCAAGATATAATTCCTTTGAACAGGGATGTAAGTACTCCTGTGTGGGGCTGTTTATTGCTTGTGGCACTAGCAATATGCAGCTAATTGTTATGTTGAAGTGGGTCTGTTTTACAGCTGGGTTATGGCTGTAAAGTGTGAACAATATTATCTAAAGCTGGATGCTGGGTGCACCGTGGGACGCTGGGCTCAAAATGGCGTAGACTTTAAGTAGATTTGTCTTCATCTTTGACCAATGAGACAATTCCTGAATTGGAGGGTTTTTTTGATACTTTTTTCCAATGAGATGACTCTGTAGTTCTGATAAGGTGACATTTCGTCTTTCTTTCGACTAATGAGATACAGTAGGACCATCAGGGCAGAGCTCTGTCTTTCTCTCAGCCAATGAGATTACAGAGCAGAAATGAAAGGAAGAATTTAAAAAAAAAAATCATTTTTATTTTTGTATTCTTTATCTTCCTGTCTACTAAACAGACTTAGGAGTAGCTTAGTAGGCCTGAAAGGGGCGGAGCTCCATCCTCTTAGCCAGTGAGACCACTCTATTCTGTCTGACAGGGGAAGGCACGCAGACGTAGAGGGGTGCGGGACTGCCACCAGTCCACTCCAGCTCCCCGGGGGTCGGGTGTCAGCCTGGGACAAGCAGGAGGACTCGGACAACCAGAAGAACCTCTCGCGGACGTGCCAGGCGGGGCTCGGCACCAACGCCATCCACATCCCCGTCACCGTCACCTCCCCACCGGGAGAGACCACCACCATACCCAGTCAGTGCCACCTGAAGCCACCGCCTAGAACTTCCATCCTAAAACAGATCCTCTGTCCGTCAGCAGCCTAAGCTGGCCAAAGATTAGTATATTATAAGAGCCACAATTAGTTGCAAAGGGAGAAAACTAGTGTGAGAGCCAGCTTTGCCAAGGCATTGACCAATTGTGAGAACCAGGAGAAACCAGTAACTGCCTCCTTTTGCCTCATATTATTCCCCTCTCTCTCTCTCTCTCTCTCTCTCTCTCTCTCTCCCTCCGTCTCTCTCTCTCTCCCTCTCCCTCTCTCGTCGGCAGTGAACAACATTGACATTGACTCGCTCCCGTTGAACGAAGAGAAGAAGAACCTGGAGGACCAGACCAAAAACGGGCCTCGGCAGATTCTGCCGTACAGCTCCATGTTTGTGTTCAGCCAGGCCAACCCGTGAGTGCGCTGTCATGACGACGCTTTTCATTACATAAAATGCCACTCTCTGATGTGACCAGCTTCACATAACACGAGGAAAGGTCGTGTGTGACCAATACAGAGACTCATGTTTGTTTTTTCGTTGTAGTTGTTCTTTTCGGGTGGGGTCGAACTCGACCAGCGTTCTTTTTTCACCAGTTTTTCATCCACATCTTCTCTTTTTCTCCTAATTTGGAATAACCGGCCGTACACTTGTAGCCCCCGTCTCTTTGTTGTGATGTCTGCCAGTTAGGCGGACTGCAGCCTGACTGTACCTCTGTAACCCACGCAGTTTATTTGCTGTTGAGGGGGTGGGGTACTGCCGGTAATGCATTTGAAGTGCTGGGCTGAATTACTCACTTCTGCAGATCAGGAGTGGACCTCGGGCTCTCACGAGTTCTGTTTTCCACCATGAACCGAAGAACACATGAACTGAATAACAAAATGAGCAAAATGCGCATTACGGTGTTTCCTTTTTCACCACGGTCCTACCATTAAATGTGCACGGTTAATTGGAAAATCCTGACCTTTTTACTTTTCAAAAATCCATCAGCAGAGTGAAGGATGTTGTGAAGGCAACTCCTACACAGGACTATGAAGGTGTCACTCCAACGCCCATAGCTGAGCACCTCTCCTTGGGCTTCGTCTTTAGTTAAGCAGAAATGAATGAAAGGCTAGGAAACTCAAATCTGGCCCTTGAGGCCAGTAGTTCTGCTGTTTTTTTTTTCTACTTGATATTGTGGTTAATTGGCTGATCAGTGTCACTAATTGGCCAGAGTTTTAGTTCACCCAGGTGTCCTAGGTTTAAATCAGCCCTGATTCGTGGGAAAGAATAAAAACAAACAGTACTACCGGTCTCTAGGCCCAGATTTGAGTATCCCTGTCTTGGAGAGCAGACTGTGTGGTATGGGTATAAATGCAGGTTTGCAGGTGAGCTCATGAGGTGTTGTTCCTGTGCCGGCCTGCAGGGTGCGCCGTCTGTGTCACTATGTGGTGAACCTGCGCTACTTTGAGATGTGCATCCTCTTGGTCATCACCATGAGCAGCATCGCGCTGGCCGCGGAGGACCCGGTACAAGCCAACGCCCCCCGCAACAACGTGAGTCCTGTTACCCGCGAAGAAGGGTCTGCTTGGTGGGGTGGTTGGGTTTGGGATGGTGGGAAGGGGGGGTCAGAGGCAGGGGACCTTACGTGGTTCCCCTCTGTATATTTATGCCCTCTCCCTTTTCTTCTCACCCAATTTGGAATACTGAACTGAAGTATTTATCAGTGGCTATTCCTGCTGCCTCAATTATTGATTCAGGACAGTGCGGCCAAGCATGTGCACTCTTCCAATACACACAATATCAGCCGCCACATTCTATCACACCACAGTTTGCAAGTCGGTCTTGCACAGACATAAAGTGGAGGAAGATGTTTCATATACGGCTTAAGGTGGATTTGCTGGCACCTAATTGACCAGTTGGGGTCACGTACTCAACCCCAATTATATTTAGTTTTTTTTTTTAGAATTTAGTATATAACATTATATTATATTGTCTGTTTTTCAAATGCGGTACTCTAAAAACTAAATACCTACGAGTGCTTGTGTGTCACCCTGTTAAGGAAAGGCCACCCAGTAGCCCAACTGAGTAGATTTCAGATACCAGGTTCAAATCTTTGGAATGCTCAAGTTCCATCACTTTGAATTATTTTGTATCTCTTCAATGTTAGTTTTGTTAACGTGTTTTAATTATTTCAGAGGTTAATTCTGCTTTATAGCAAAATGACACGGTGTGTTAAAACCAATAGTAGCTCCTGTTTGAGAGCTTGTGGTTGGTCTGCAACAGTCCTCCCGTACAGTGGTGGACCGTTGAGATGTTCCACCTTGTTGTCAACAACTCATGTTGCATATATATATGCATACGTGCATACTTGCATATGTATGTGCGTGTGTGTGTGTGTGTGTGGTATGGGGCGCGGGGGGGGTTGCAGACTTGTTAAATAAATGTTAAGTGTTGACAGCCCTGAGTAATTCAACTGTGTGTGTGGAGACAGTGGCTCTTCTCTTTTGCAAACATTGCTTGTCACAGTATCAAATTACTCATCGCGTGGCTAAATACTGCGATATCATTACATAAAGCGTCTAATGATCACAGTGTTGTTTACATTTTGTTCCATACAGGTGCTCAAGTACCTTGATTATGTCTTCACGGGCGTGTTCACCTTTGAGATGGTGATTAAGGTGAGGCTGTCTCTCTTTATCGTCACGGTAATTAGTCTGAGGTCTCCTAACGGCTTCGGAATGAATGCTGTCTGGAGGGTTTGGGGAAGAAAAAAAGAATCGCTTTTGAATCACAGCCACCACTTCTGGGCTGCGGTGTGCCTGTGCGCCAGGCACTGAGAGACCCCAGCAGTTTGATTTTCTGTCTCATTAAGCAGAGTGTAGCTCCTCTTAAAGTGCCTGGTGCGTCTTCAAGCTTCAGTTATTAGCCTGCTCTTTCGGGGTCCGGCTCATTGCGGTTCAGGGTTGTAGACTGGCCCTTATAACCTGTGGGGTTCTGCAGTTGGCCATGGGAATCGTTCCGCTTCCTTCTTTACTCTTCTTTACTGAGGACCAAGACCAACCGTTAAGAATTGTGTTTTTGCGTTTTCATTTGAGTTCTCGGTGTGTGTGTGTGTATGTGTGTGTGTGTGTCTGTGCCAGTGTAGGTGTGTGTGTGTGTGTGTGCGCATGTGTGCGTGTGTGTGTTTGGTATAAATGTGAAGAATCAGAGTTATAGGTGTCAGTGTGTAGTAGGGATGTAGTGGTATCAGTGTGTATATTATCAGTGTCCTGGATGTCAGTTTGTGCCGTATTAGTGTTCTGGTTGTCAGTATGTGTAGTTGTATCAGTGTTCTGAGTATCGGTGTGTATGATATCAGTGTTTTTTGTGTCAGTATGTGTAGTACTGTCAGTGTTCTGAGTAGTAGTGTGTATTAGTGATCTGGGTGGTTTGTGTATAGAATCAGCATACTGAGTCAATGTATAGTAGTAGTATCAGTGTTCTGGGTGTTTGTGTGTTTAGTATAAGTGTTTTGGGTGTCAGTGTATAATAGTAGTGTCAGTGTTCTAGGTGTCAGTGTGTAATAGCAGTATGAGTGTTCTGGATGTCTGTGTCATATTAGTTCAGTAATGGAAGCCCTTAGCCACTTCTCTCTTTTCCTTCAGATGATTGACCTGGGCCTCCTGCTCCACCCTGGCTCCTACTTCCGTGATCTCTGGAACATTCTTGACTTCATTGTGGTCAGTGGTGCTCTGGTGGCGTTCGCATTTTCGTAAGTAAAAACGAATAAAAATACATTTTTAAAAGCCCCAGCATCTAAACGACTGTTCAGGGGCATGTGCTCCTCAGCTCACCGGAAGAGCTGTGCTAGTTTGCTAGCTGAAAGTTAATTAAACGGTTTCCGTGGTTACCCTGACAATGAGTGACAAGCATGTATATCGTTCAGGAAGTACTCTTGTTTTCCTCTCTGGCTTTTCTGAACCATGTTGCAAATTTTGTCTCATAGAACTGATACAGATTTCAAGTCCAATGTCATAGTTCCTGCCTTATAAATGAAAGAAGTAGCGCAAGACGGAGCATTCTTTTTTGTTTGCCAGTCCGGTCTATCCTAAACTTTGAATTACAAAAATGTAACTGAGTGTCGCTTTTTCCACATCAGCCCTGAAAAAAACTTTAGGAATCCAAAAAAGTGAAGAATACTGTATAAATTAATCGTGACTGTCATGATTTAATCAACATTTTTATTGAAATTTTACGAATTCAAGTGCTTTTTTTTCTGCGCTGACATCTGTTTTGTTCATTTTCATGTTTGCCAAACTCGCCAAGCTGTCCTTGTGAAGAGAAAATAACTGTTAAGCACCGGCATGTAATTGAATGCTGAAGTCGAGGGCTTTTGACGGTTGATCATATCCAGGCTGAAGCAGCGTAGCCGCGACCAAGTGCTGCTGCTCAGGGCTTCTGTTTTTATTTTATTTTTTTTTATTTTTGCCTTTTTCTCCCCAATTTAGTCGTTATGCCAATTCCCCGTGTGTATCACGGTCCTGGTCGATGCGCTATCCTCTGTCGGTCTGGGGAGGGTGTAGACTACCACATGCCTCCTCCGATACATGTGGAGTCACCAGCCGCTTCTTTTCACCTGACAGCGAGGAGTTTCACTGGGAGAGCGTAACGCGCGCGGAGGTTCACGCCATCTCCCCCAGATCCCCTCCCTGCTGAACAGGCGCCCCGACCAACCAGTAGGAGTCGCTAATGCAACGATCAGGACTCATACCCTCACGGGCTACCTACCCGTGAACACTGCCAATTGTGTTCATAGAAACGTCTGACCAAGCCGGAAGTACCGCTGCCGGGAATTGAACCCGGGTCTCTGCGGTGGTAGGCGAGTGCTTATACCTCTACACTACCCAGACGGCCCGCCCAGGGCTTCTGTAATGACATTTGGACTCACCCACAGTGCAGGGAGCGGGGTGCTCCGAGAGCCAAAATGTCCTCCGTGCCTTTGGTTAACGCTGCGAGGAATTACGGGCTGCTTTTTAAGTGCCGCTCGGCTCTTTTGCCTCTCTGTTAACGGCACGCGGCAGATTGCCTAACGACCGCAGTGCTTCCCTGAGAGGTTGTTCTCGCGGCTGTTTTCGCTGTTCGTTTGCAGCTGTTAATTTTTTTTTTTTCACCGCCAGCGGAGTGAAAATGAGCGAGGTTAAAAAGATTTCTTCGAGGAGTAACGTGGCAACAAGTGAACTGTAATCATCCATCTTAGATACACGAGCGGCCTACGCTTCGCGGTCGCGACACAGAATTTGTGAAGTTTTCCCTTATTAGTTCACCGTCTATCTCGGTGACGGAGTGTAGCACAGTGGGTAAGGAACTGGGCTTGTAACCGAAAGGTCGCAGGTTCGATTCCTGGGTAGGACACTGCCGTTGTACCCTTGAGCAAGGTACTTAACCGAAATTGCGTCAGTATATATCCAGCTGTATAAATGGATGCAATGTAAAATGCTATGTAAAAGTTGTGTAAGTCGCTCTGGATAAGAGCTTCTGCTGAATGCCTGTAATGTAATGTAATTAAGCCAACTGTCATTAGCCTACACTGGGGAAGCTGTTCGCTCAGCCAAATACAATTTTAGGTTCAATATGTTTCCATTCGTACTGACAAAGAATATGCATATATCAAATGCACACCGCAGTATCACACTATGGAAGAATACATGATTATTAGACAATCAAAAAAAGAAAAAGAAAACAAAAAGTAAATATAACTCACAATTTGGAAATTTTATTACTACATTCATTAAAAATCCTAGATGAAATAGAGTAACCATGGGGGGGGGGGCTTGGATTTACAGTAATCAATCTGAAATTGTGGTCAATCTGTCAATCAATCAATGTGAAATTGAGTGAGGTTTTCTTGCCACAGCCAAAAATATGTGCACTTATTTATTCTTGCTTCCTATTCTAGCAGGAGATCAGTACTGCTGTAGCTGTATCTGCCCTGCCTCTGATGCTTTTCAGGGCCTGATCAATTATTTACAACAAAAAAAAAAACATTTATGTGTCCACTGTGGCAGAACCTTACAACCTGTTGACCAGAGAGGGTTAGCCTGTTGGTGCATGTGATGTATTTTCTTCCACTGTGCTAGAGCAGAGCTAGCAGGGCCCTGTTAAATCTGCCGCCTTCACAAACTCTTTTCTGTGTACTTTCTGAACATGAGGTCTAAAAATGCAGTGCTGCAGTTAACCTCAGTGCCTGTTATTCTGACTTGTGACTGGTTTCTATGCACAGACTGTCTCTCTCTGTTCTTTCTCTCTCTCTCTTCTCTCTCTCTGTTCTTTCTCTCTGTTCTCTCTCTGTTCTCTGTTCTCTGTTCTTTCTCTCTCTGTCTCTGTTCTCTGTTCTTTCTTTCTCTCTGTTCTCTTTCTCTCTCTCTTTCTCTCTCTCCCTCTCTCCCTGTTCTCTCTCTCTGTGTTCTCTGTTCTCTCTCTCTCTCTGTTCTCTGTTCTTTCTCTCACTCTGTTTTAGTGTGTAACGGCACAGATGCGCTGTGTGTAACAGTGCGGTTACCGGTGTCTCTCTCTCTGTGCTCGTGTGCGATGTTGCCGTAGTAACAGTGTGTGTGCGTGTCTCTGTGTGAGGCACCCTGTTGGTACTGACTCTCTCTCTGTTTCCCGGTTTCTGGGACCGCTTGCAGGAGCTTTATGGGGTAATGTCTCTGTGCCGCCTGCTTTCTTGACTTTCTCTTCTCCACACCCCCCCCCCCCCCCGCCTCCTCTCACCTCTCATCTCTCGCCCCTCTGAGGGGCAGCCAGCTCGCCCCGCCCCGCCCGCAGGCCCGTCCTGCTGCATGCTCCATGACGAGCATCTCCCCCCCCCCTCCCCTCGTGCAACGCAAATATATTTCAACATATATGAAGACCCAATGTATTGGCATTCTTGATTTGTCATTTTTTTGTGACGGAGGTAGCAGGTAAAAAAGCATTTAACTCCATCTACCAATGGCATAACGCAGAGACGCTGTCACTTGAAATGTGAAATATATATTAAGTTGTATTGCGTAGTATGTCAAAACATATTGCACCATATATCGACCTGAAATGTAACAATTATTGTGGAATGTATCATTAATGACAATATAAAAATGACAATATATTGGCAAGCATTAGAACATACACACTTGGAATGCCTCCATTATTTCAATTGTATCATTCCAAGTATTGCCGTATAGTTTTCAAGGTATAGCAGTTTATTTTTGTATTTTGCATAGGAATATAATTTTTCTGTCTGCTCATCTGTCCATTCTGGGCCCCCTTCGCCTTGTATAGGTGGGGCTACATCTCTAGTTGTGACTCTCGTCCTCCATTCTCACTGTCATACCTTCATCGCATACAGTAATACCCCCATTTGTCTTAATGCGGTTGCCTAGAGGGGAGTAACCATTTGTTTTGCGTCTTGATCAAACTGTATGAGGCTCAATGTGTTGTTGTTCTTCTCCTACTGACAGAAATGGTCCAGTTGAAGGGGCTTTTTCGTAACCAGCGTTTCACTTTGTGCTAAGTTCTACACGTTTCTTAACTGTATAATACTGTATTTTAGGCATAGTAACAGGAACAAGGGGTCGTGTGAAAGCCTCGGCTGAAACTGTCTCGCTAAAATCCCCCCCCGACTGCTTTCGTATTATCGAAAGTGCATAATGAGTTTCGAAATTAAGAGTTCTTTTACCTAACGCAGCGGGAGATCGAAGGGCTGATTCTGTGTGTGGTAATTTAATTGGTGATGAAGTGATTTTCAGACAGACAGATATAAAGAGAGAGACAGCCCTGTGATATCAGGTACAGCCTACCGGTGGAGTTTGAGGACTCTCAGTGGAAAATCAATAGCTGACCCGGGGGGGGGGGGGGGGGGGGGAATTCTCCCATGACATGTCACATGTGCTGGAGCTGCATTGCTGCACCCCCCACCCCTCCATGTCCCCCTGGCGTGTGGGTGCGTGCGCGTGTGTGAGGGGAAGGGTATAAATAGCTCCCTGCTCCCTGTGTGGAGCGTGTGGAGAGGGGATGGGCGCGCAGCCGCCGTTTCCGCCACGCCGCTTCGACGTGCGTTTGCACCCGTGTACGTGCGACCGACGCGTCTGCCCTACTGGGCGTGCTTTTCGGGGACCTGCCCCTGTACTACCTTAGGTGGTCAGTCTGAGACCCCCCCCCCACCCCCACCCGCGCCCACGACAGTGAGTGTGCCTCCTCCTCATTCCTCCCCCTGTCTCTGTCACTCTGCCGTGATTTAGGGAGACTGGCAGATCACCCCTCAGCCTCCCTCCTGTCAGACATGCAGCTCCTGCAGATCCTGGCTGCTGACTGCTACCTGTTACCTGTTACTTGCTAGCTGCTAGCTGCTGGCTGCCACGGTAGCTCTCTCCCATACTTATTACCAATAGGGGAAAAGACACCACTGATTCTTTATGGCGGCAGTGAGTGTATAACATGGGCGGTCATTTCCAAACGCAGCAGAGACCGGGAATGCCTGCTCCCCCCTCAGCCAAGCAAGCAAGAGTGGTTCTTACAGACTGGTCTCTCCCAGGCACTGCACTGCACAGCACACCAGACCTCCATCAAATGTGTATTTGGAAACCTATAACTCTTTGAAAGCATTCCCACAACTAACTAAGAACTTTTGGTAATGCTTTCTTTGAATGGTCCTTAAAAAAGACCTTTATACCTCCTTCATAAGCACTTAAGAGAAATGAATAAATGCTTTTAAATAGCTCTTGCATAGCTCTTATGAAGGATCGTTCAAAGAAGGTGTTACTGACTTTTCACAGAAGCATGCTTATCTAAAATTGTAGGATCAGTAAATTTTCTGAATATTTGTGAAAATATGTTTATTTTAAAAAGGTCAGGAACCTGTGTTTGCCAGCCTCTGCAAGGTTATAATCTTGGTGCATGTGTCAGCCCAGTTGGTTTTAGACACAAGGTTTTTTTTTTTGTTCTGTCCTCTTTTTTTAAATTGTGCACTTCACCTCTGTCTCCAGCGAAAAGTGACATTTTTCCTGTCTACAACAGCTTACTGTAACTCTTCTGCTTCACGTGTCGCCATTTGTAAATGTAGTGTCTTAAGTTGTTTGTGTTTTTGTAAACTGATTTGCACAATCTGCTGTTGTTCTCTCTCTCTCTCTCTCTCTCTTTGTGAAGCTGTCATAATGTTTTCTGCTCTGCTCTTGTCGTTTTTTATGTGCCTTTTTGTTCGTTTCTTCATTGCTTTCCTTCATTAGATCGCAACAAAACCTGACCAGGTGGGACCCCCCCCCCCCCCTCCTCCTCTCTGTGCCAAAAACAGAACCCTAACCCCCCCCTCCCCCCACCTCCCCCAGTCCCAAATAACCACCCTGTCCACCCTTCTGTATCCTGAGCTAGGCCAGGATAGCGATAACTCATCCTTCACAATAGACTGACCCCTGTAGTGAGCAGGTGCCGCTGGGTCACCTCTCTGATAGCTGTTTGAAAGACCTACCAGCTGGGGAGAACGGAGGGCCGCACAGACAACGCCGTAGCGTCACGTTTTGGTGCGAGGATGGGTCGAGGACGTCCTCCTTTCAACTCGAACCCCTTTTTGAATAACAGAAAGCCGGGCCTTGCCCCCCCCCCCCTCCTCCCCAAAGCTCTTCTGTGAGCGCTGGACTACCTGCTGTCCGGACACAGCGGGTGGACTCTTTTGACAGCTATCAGAACGCCGTGCGTTTGTTCATCTCCTTTAACCGTCTGTCGGACCGCCTGAGTCCCCGGGCCCCCCATACCCGCGGGCTCGGTAACGACCTTAGAGGAAGCATGGGAGGGTAGCGTGCATTGCAGCATGAGATTTGCATGTCGGTGTGTTAGAATAGAACAACCCCCCCCCTCCCCCGTCACCTCCCAGCCCCCCCTCCCTCCACTAAGCACACACTCCACCCCCAACCTCAACAAAAAAATAGAGGTGGGAAGAAAAAGAATCAACCACCCCACGATGAGCTTGAATTTTAGATGGCAGTTTGACAAAGCGCTATTTGGCACAAAGTGTGAGAGTCCGTGTGTGTGTAACAGCAAGACGAATCTTCTGACTGTAGAAAAACTTGAACCAGTGGGCAGTGCTGAGGTGTGTGTGTGTTGTGTGTGTGTGTGTGTGTGTGTGACTGAATGCAGAAAAGGCTACAGTTTCTAATCTGGAGTGGTACTCTGCTGAAGTGCCTTGTAGAACGTCCAGCTCATTTACTGGTGGAATGTGTTAAGACTGTGTACCAGTGATCTGCAATAGATGAGGGCCTCTGCCAAAGAGATAAATAATGTAACCTGTGTGAGTGTGTGTGTGCATGTGTGTTTGTGTGTGCATGTGTGCGTGCGAGCGTGTCTGCGTGCATGTGTGTGTGTGTGCACGTGTGCGTGCGAGCGTGTGTGCGTGCATGTGTGTGTGTGTGCACGTGTGCGTGCGAGCGTGTGTGCGTGCATGTGTGTGTGTGTTTGTGCATGCATGATGCATGTGTGCGTGTGGCAATATGCTGTGTGCATATTTATCTTGGCAGGTGCCTTCCATTGTTGGCAGCCACGGCTGTTTTCAAGCCCAGTCACACTAAGGAGGATGCTCCTCCCCGTAAGCCAACATTTTAATGGCAGTAAAAACCCTCAGAAGGATCTGAAGGAGCTGAATGCTGGTGGATCTGTAGAATCTGTGAACGATTGAAACACCAGAGCAGATGGAAAACAGGGCTTTCGGGTTTCCGGTGTGTGAAGCTGTTCCAGGCGCAAGGTCCCAGGCCGGTTCCCGCCATCCCCCAGGCTCTTCCCATCGCCTCCGGCCTGCTCTGTGCCCTGGAGCGAGGCTCCGCGCGCATCAGCGAATCAGAAGAGACCCGTACGAGGGGGGGGGGGGGGGGGATGTGATAACCCATCCCTCAGAATGGAGAAACACCACAGCCAAATTAAACCAGTTTTCTAAACATGGCGCTACTGTCGCACACACACGAAAGTAAGCTGGGACCCGGTTTGACATTCGACATTTACTTATGCCGTACATTACTACACACGACGCGATGCGCATGATGCGTTTAAAATGTGCACAGGTGCACTGTCTGTCCAGCAATGCAGCTGGATGTCACATAGCCCGTCTACAACGACCAAGCAGCTGTGCCCCACAGCATCGCTCTCTTACAGTCAGTCTGAGAGTGCACACGGGTGTGCTGAGCACTCTGGTAGGACGGGTTTAGGGCAGGGGCGCACAACACGGGCCAATCCGTTTCGAGATTTTGCGCCGACTTCTGCCCTTAATTATTTCATCAGCAGAATCGTGTCTTGATCTGACGTTTGTACAGTATGAGCACCAACGACAGCCACAGATTGGAAAGTGAACCCTAAAGACTTCACTGTGCTCAAGTACAGGAGTGAACAAGTGTAGTTTTTTATAGAGCTGGCACAGAACTAAAGCTAAGGCGACTGGATGGAACAAAAAAACCAGCACACTGACCGGCCCTCCAGGCCCTGCAATCCCTGGTTTAGAGGCTCCCTCAGCTGACCTCATCTGTGTGCCAGAAAGCCTCTTGACGGTTGTCAGTCCGGGCTACAGAAAGGACCCAGACACCAGTTGCGTCAGCAGCAGACACCAGTGATTCACCGCTGGTGCCGGGACCGAGACAACAAATGTTTCACTTGTGCCAGCTTGACTGCGTGCGACTTTTGTGTGTGGATACTGCAGCGACAGCGTCTTAGTCAGCTTTGTGTTAGCCAAATTAGGGCAATTGTATGGGCAGGGCGTCTGTGTGCTGAAACCCGTTTCTATTTATTGACCCTGTTATCCTTTTTTGTTTTACTGGGAACACCAGATGCCAGATGAGATGAGTTCTCATTTGCAGTGAATGTGAGGGATTGCATAGCCAGTCAGTTGTTGTGGGTCTTTATGGCAAGTCTGAGCACGCCATTTTTGGGAGAACATTCCTACTCTTTCAGTAAAGTGCCATGGGACCTTTAATGACCGCGGACCCTGGCTGGATGTCTCACGCAAATGACAGCCTCTCCTACTGCACAGTGTCCCCATCACTGCACTGGAGCATTGGCTTTTCTGATTGGTCAAGTGGGAAGATCGCCCTCTACTGGTATGCCAATACAGCCCTCAGCTGCAAACTACAACCTCATTTCCTAGTGTTCCATCCAAGAACTGATCAAGCCCAGATGTGTTTAGTCCCAGCCATCAGGCAGAACAAACATGTAGGTTAGGGTGGGTGCTAACGTAGACTTCAAACAAAACTACTCCTCTTACCACATCAAGCTGCTGCTTCAAAGTAAAGCTTATGAAACTGTGGAAACCTGTTTAAAATATTCCCTTTCTTAAAAACATAAAAGGAACTACCATTTGAAACACCGAGAATTGCTCTCTTACTGAGAAATGTTGCTGCCGTCTTGTTTTCTCAAATGAAGAAGCCACTTAAGAGCTGTGTCCTTTATCTCTGGTTTACATGCAGTGTTGAGAATTGGGTCATTACTTCTCTTTGACGGCAGCTGCTGTTAATTGGTTTGCGACGAGGGCCGTCGTAGGTTCCTGCTTTGCAAGCGTGCCTTTTCCCCAGCTTGTGCGTTTCAGTCCGACTCGGAGGCCGCCCGATGCCTGGCCTTTTTTATTTTCACCGTTCCCGCCTTTCAGTTCATCCTTCCGGTTCAGTAGCTCGTTATCGGAGATAGCGTCTGCGGATAAATAAAAGAAATAGCGGTGGTTTATCCAAAGAAACGGCTCCCCCCGGTCCAGGGTAGTTTCTTTGTGTCTTTTTCCATCTATTCTGACGTGCCATTCTGCAGAGTCCCAGGACGTGCGCTGTGTGCGGGAAGTTCCTGTTCATGTGCGTGGACAGACTGTTTGTTTTTAAACGTTGTCAGGTCATGACAGGCTTCTCTCCGCGTCGCTGGGTTTCTGAGGAATAGCCCGGTGCTGTGTGTACGTGTGTGCTCACTTGCATGTCCTAACTGCCGGATACATCCAGAAAGATCATGTAATTCAGGATTACATGGCCTCTGCGAAGGAATCACGGCCTGGAGCGTAAGCAGTGTGTGTGTGTGTTTGTGTGTGTGTGAGGGTGAGCGTGTGTGTGATAGTAAGCGTGTGTTTGTGTGTAGGTGTGTGTTTGTGCACATACATACAGTACATGCACGTGCATGTGTCAGTAATATTAAACGTGTGTTTCCAAGCTAACCCTCTGTTTGCTCTCTGCAGAGGGACCAAAGGAAAGGACATCAACACCATTAAATCTCTCAGGGTGCTGCGTGTGCTGCGGCCGCTCAAGACCATCAAACGCCTGCCCAAACTCAAGGTAACATTACCCTAATGCTACAGCACACCTCCCCAAACTCAGGGTAACATTACCCTAATGCTACAGCACACCTCCCCAAACTCAGGGTAACATTACCCTAATGCTACAGCACGCCTGCCCAAACTCAAGGTAACATTACCCTAATGCTACAGCACACCTGCCCAAACTCAAGGTAACATTACCATAATGCTACAGCACACCTCCCCAGACTCAAGGTAACATTACCCTAATGCTACAGCACGCCTGCCCAAACTCAGGGTAACATTACCCTAATGCTACAGCACACCTGCCCAAACTCAGGATAACATTACCCTAATGCTACAGCACACCTGCCCAAACTCAGGGTAACATTACCATAATGCCACAGCACACCTGCCCAAACTCAAGGTAACATTACCCTAATGCTACAGCACACCTGCCCAAACTCAAGGTAACATTACCATAATGCTACAGCACACCTCCCCAGACTCAAGGTAACATTACCATAATGCCACAGCACACCTGCCCAAACTCAAGGTAACATTACCATAACGCTACAGCACACCTGCCCCAATTTCAAGGTAACATTACCGTAACGCTACAGCACACCTGCCCCAATCTCAAGGTAACATTACCGTAACGCTACAGCACACCTGCCCCAATCTCAAGGTAACATTACCGTAACGCTACAGCACACCTGCCCCAATCTCAAGGTAACATTACCGTAATGTTGTGTGTGAGATATAACATTATATCACACTCACAGCTGACAAATTCAAGCCGACTGCCCAAAAAATACAACTTGAGTAAATATTGTTAAAACCAGTGAGTAAGAGAGAGGCATGTCAAAAAGCAATTGGGAGCCCGTAAACCAGTCAGTTTGGTTTGGAATGGTATCTCATACCTTGCGAGTTACGACATTAAGACCTGATGTTTACCTTACGATTTGATCTGAAAAGGACAATCGAGAGCCCGCAACTCGTCTGTACGCACGCCCACCCTAACCCGAATATAATCAAATACAGAGAAGGTCAGGTGACTGAACCTGGTTAGACTGCCATTGATGGGATACCGACTGGTAATTCCACCTGCATTACCTGAATACCGTTATACAGAGAGAAACAGTCCATTAGTGTTGCACATACTGTATGTAACTGGGCAATGACGGAAGTCTGTTCATTTAGCCCTCTGCTAACGAGGTAAATTGTGACATTTGTAGCTACTCGTGTTTTTCTGGCTAACGTTCTGTTCGCTCGTATTTAATTTGACCGCGTGTCTGCGTGCCCCTAGGCCGTGTTTGACTGCGTGGTGAACTCCCTGAAGAACGTGCTCAACATCCTCATCGTCTACATCCTCTTCATGTTCATCTTCGCCGTCATCGCCGTGCAGCTCTTCAAGGGGAAGTTCTTCTACTGCACCGACGAGTCCAAGGGCCTGCAGAAGGACTGCAGGTGGGCGCGCGATCCCGTCTCGGCTGCGCAGTTCTGACACCAGCTGCGCCGATCTGAAGCTGGCTGCTCGGATCTGATCTCAGCAGATCTGCGCTCAGCTGCGCAGTTCCAACACCTGCCGCGCAGTTCTGGTACTACCTGCGCAGAACTGATCTGGGCTGCGCAGTTCTGATGCGATCTGAGCAGATGTATTCACAGCTTCGCCAGTCTTTTCTCAGCTGCTCTGTTCTCATTGTAGCCACGTGGATGTGATGCTAACTGTTCTGATGCTAGCTGTGCAGATATGACATCACGCAGTTATGACAGCTGTTCAGCTGGCTGCACCAGGCACAGTCGACGCAGGCACGGTCCGGATTCGATCCAGGACTGTGGGGCTCATCCGTACGATATTGACCCCCCACCCCCCCCCCCCCCTCTCTCTCTCTCTCTCTCTCTCTCTCAGGGGACAGTTTCTGAACTACAACAAAGATGGCGTGACTGCGCAGCCGCGTGAGTGGAAGAAGTACGACTTCCACTACGACAACGTGCTGTGGGCCTTCCTCACCCTCTTCACCGTGTCCACCGGGGAGGGCTGGCCCCTGTGAGTGTGCGCATGGCAACCTTCCCATGGCAACGCACCCAGACTGCACCGCTCACCTTGGGACCGTGCTCCATTCTGCCAGTCTAAAGCGCAGTCCAGACCAAAGATTCGCGACATGACAAAACCGCCTTGAGAATGATTCAGGGAGGAGTAGGAGCAGTGTGAGCTACCCGTCTCAGAATGTCTGATTCAACTGGCGATTCAACTTGTCAAATTGCTGGTGGCGGGTTTTAGAATGCTGCAAAGAACGCTGTGTTGTGAATCTTTTGGTATGAACTGGGCTTTATATTCAGTGCTGGGTAGAAACTGAGGTTTAGAGCCCAGAGGCAGAATCCAGACTCTTCCTTTAAGACATGCTTTGAGATTTATCAAAGTAAAATAAGGAACGGGTGTATCTTGGCATTCAGCCCAATGCACACAGAGGAAGGTTCTTTTGATTAATGCTCAATGTTTTTCGGTTGGACCTCGATTGTGGATTCCACTACATTGTGATTTATGCATGCTAAATGGATGTAATGTAATATGATCTCCTTTGTCTTATACTCAGTATTTCTTGGCTACATACCCTAGTAATGGGCCTGTGCCGGTCTGGACTTTGAGGGAACTGAGGGGAGGGTGGTCTGGTGCTGTGCTCTGAGGTGATCCCCATAGCAACTGTGGCTATGGTCTTTGTTCTTCCGATCAAAGACCCCCAGGCGTGTGAAAGGTTTTTGAAGGATCCTGCTTTTGAAGTTCTTTGAGGTACCACTATGGTGGGACAGAGAACTGTAAATATTCCATAAGTAGCACTGAAAGGGATATCATTTAAAGTGGTGTCATCTTATTTCATTTTTTTTTTCTTCATCTGTAATTAAGTCTTTAAATGAAGCTACTGTAGGTGACTGAGCATTGAGGTGAACAGAGGCCCTTCTCCCTCTCAGATTAAAGAGCTATGTCATTATTGCAACCCAGAGACATATGCGCATAGAAAAAGTCAGCCCTGGTACTATAGAAATGAATTGGGGAAAATAATTAAATTCATCCTCTTCTCCCCCATTCCCTCCACCACACTCTCCTTCTACTCTCCCATTTATCCCTCTATCCCTTCATCTCTCCATGCTATTCATCCCTCTCTCCCTCTGTACTGCTATTCTTGGCACTCTCTCATTCCCCATCCTTTCAACCTCTTCTTCTCACCCCTCTCTCCCATCGCTCTGTCCTACTCTTCTCCATTTCCCTGTGCCCCCCCCCCTCCTGTCCCCTTATCCTCTCACGTCCATCCCTCCATCCGCAGGGTCCTGAAGCACTCCGTAGACGCCACCTACGAGGATCAGGGCCCCAGCCCCGGGTTCCGCATGGAGACATCCATCTTCTACGTGGTCTACTTCGTGGTCTTCCCCTTCTTCTTTGTCAACATCTTCGTGGCCTTGATCATCATCACCTTCCAGGAGCAGGGGGACAAAGCCATGTCCGAGTGCAGTCTGGAGAAGAACGAGGTGCCGGCCCGCTTCCCATGGCCACGCCGTTGTGTGGTCACGGGTTATTTGGTTACGGTTCTGCGGTCTTTGTCTCGTGGTCGTAGTTAGTGTGGTTGTGGTCACATTGTCACGACCATGGCAAAACAAGTATAGTCGCACGTTCACGATTGTGCCATTGTGTTTGTTTGGTTGTGTAGTTATGCGAGACGGTCATGCAGTTTTTGATGTGAGTAGTCATGACCATGGTAGACTGGTTGCATTTTTGTGGTCGTAGTGGTTTATGTTGTCATGGTTGTATCACTGTAGCTCTATGATCGTGGTCTAGTCACCTTGATCGGGCACTGATGGTTGCGGTAGTGTGGCTGTAGTCATCCGGTCACCGTTCTGAAGGGCCAGTGTTAGCGACCCCTCCCAGACCTCTCAAGTGGTCGGCACTGACAAAAACCAGATTGATCTCGTTTCCCCTTTGGAGACAAATCCAGAGATCCCTGTGCCTCACCTCCCTGGTCTCCATGGCAATGGATTTCTGCAGTAAGAGCAGGATGACCAGAATAACCCCCTCATCCACCCATCGCAACCCTCCACTCTCTCACGAAACAATGCCCAGCTTTGAGCCTTGTGCACACACACACACACACACACACATATGCACACCCATTACATTACATCTATTTGGCAGACGATTTATCCAAAGCGACGTACAAAAAGTGCATTTCATGGTCATAGACAACTACTAAACACAGGTTTGATAAGATACAATACTTATTTTGTACAGCTATTTCTAGCCAAGAACACAGTTTAGTTTCACACAGCGACACACACACACGCGCGCGTACACAGACACACACAAATACACACACACACACTCATTGATATAGCCATTTTAAAAGTGTTCCACAGCTGGAATTGGAAATTGACTCCTTTGAAGAAGTAGTTGTGGACCGGTCCATTGCGAGGTGAGCACGCTTTCAGGAAGTCTCTCGCTGACATCCGTGAGCTCGCTCCAGGGCCCAAACTCACAAAGCAATTTATTGCGTTATTAGCATTATTCACCCTGCTGTTTGTTTTCCGTTGATTGGGCTTTTGATGTCTTTGGTTATAAGCAAATCAGATGTTTCTCCTTGTCTGGCAGCAGTAAGGTGTCTGGAGACATTTGCTTGTGTCCTTTCGGGACGGTGGGTAGACACACACGGCTCGAATCACTGTCAGTAGCGGCTTATTCCCTGGAAACGATTCCACCGCAGGTGGCGGCCAAAGCAACGGCGGAGTACGGGAAATAAAACGACAGTAGCCGCGATGAGGCTCATTAGGAGATCAGGGACTCCGCGGTTCTCTACGGTCTCCCGCTCCATTGCTTCATCTTCAGAGAAATCTTTAGATGAATTCGCATGACTGAGTAAAGGAGTGACAGCCACACGTTTGAAGGAGAGGTGGGGGGATCCTGCTTCCCCTCAGATTAGGAGTTATGGCGGTGTTAAGTTAATTGTTGTCAGCCGGAATACTGTGCTGAGTTTTTAGTCTAAGATGGCTGCCATAATGTTTCATCTTGAAGTGTGTAACAGAGGGCCCACAGGGTGGATGATCCTGTCAAGGCAGCGGTACAGCGTGCGGATGGTTCAGTGATGCGTGGATAAAGTTTCACAGCCTGTCGACAGACTCTGACATTGTACTGACATTCATAATGAGTTCGATATGCTCCCCTCGAGGAGGCGCTATAGAGTACCCAGAGCCTCAAAAAACATAATTGAGAAGTCATTGCTTTGATAAATACTTAATTTTTTGACCGTAGCACTCTAATGTACTGGGAAGGTACCTGAAGCTCTGTTGTGTTGTGTTGTCTATGTACTGGGTTGTCTGTGGCCTGTGTTGTCTAAACATATATTGTTAGTATTGTGTTGTTTGTAGCCTGTATTGTGTGACTGCTTGTTTTTATTGTAACTATGGTGAAGCCAAAGGCAAATAAAGTATCTATCTATCTATCTGTCTGTCTGTCTACTGGCTGCGGCTCATAACGCTCCAGTGACCCCTGTTGGTCAGTCAACGCCTGCTGTCTGCCTGCCAAGGCACTGGCCCAGTGTGTGTGGTTGAGCTCCATGGTGGGTGCGGTATTGAATCCAGGTCGCGGTTGTACAGACCGTTGGAATGCTTTAGGAATTTCAGGCGAGAAAAAGCTTTGATAAAGAAATTCTGCTGATGCGCCTCTTTGTTTCCTCTTTTGTCCTGCAGAGGGCGTGCATCGACTTTGCCATAAACGCCAAGCCTCTGACTCGCTACATGCCCCAGAACAAGCAGTCCTTCCAGTACAAGATGTGGAAGATTGTGGTGTCGCCGCCCTTCGAGTACTCCATCATGACCATGATTGCCCTCAACACCATAGTGCTCATGATGAAGGTCAGTGACGACTCCTGTGCCCCAGGGGGCGCTCTAAAGGCTGCAACCACAGTGGGAGAACAAGCCTCGTTAAACCAAAATAGGAAGAGTTCTATGCTAAGTGTGTTCTGAGTTGTATGTGATTTGCTGTGGGGATCAACATTTTGATTGGTTCAAATAAGCCAACGATATATTACTTGTTGTAGCTCCACCCGTTCAGGGTTTGTGAAAACTTTCATTTGTCATCACTAGCTTACAAGGCTTTCACCAGGATAATAAGGATTTTGGGACGTTATCCAGTTTACAAATGGACAGGCTTTTTTCCCTTTTTATAAAATTAATATTGGTAGTACCAGGCTTGACTTCTAATGCTCATATTGTCCGCCAGGCTCATCTTCAGAATATTATTGGTCAACTTTAGGAAGAGTCTGTCTGTCTGTCTGTGTCTGCCTGTGCCTGTGTCTCTGTTGCTGTCTGCTACAGACTTCACTTTCATGCGCAGTAAAGACAGTTTAAAGGGTTACATATTTTTGCCTCCTCTGCTTCTCAGTGTGAATGCCCAGAGGGGTCTACTCAAGCAGAGGAAGAAGCATTCTCAGCACTGTTAAATCAGTCACTGGCAGATAGGTGGACAGACAACGACAGACGTATACTGAAAAACATGACAAGATTTCATCATAGGTCTTCCTGTTAGTCTGGCTTAATTTGTGTGTGCAGGCATTTGTGCACGAGTGTGTGTGTGTGTGTGTGTGTGTGAGAGAGACAGAGAGAGAGAGAAAGGCAGAGAGAGAGAATAATAATGACAAAGAGGGCGATTGAGAGAGAAAGAAAGAGGGGAAAAAGTGAGAAGATAATTGCTGTCAGTTGAATAACAATATTAGTGAGAGAGTGAGCGCTCTCAAGACTTTTCCACATAATTGCTTTACAGCAGGTTTATCCTGGCTTTAGCTTCCTTTGCTTGATTTAATTTTTAATCCTTTGCTTGATTTAATTTTACAGCTGCCTCAATTTCTCAGTATTCTGCTCATTTTTACATTTGTATGAAGCAGATTGTGCCCACCAGGAAAAGCAGTTAGCGAGGCATTCTTGCACGGTGTGCCAGTTTCATTCTGTAGTGAAGAAGACAGATTCACTGAAGGTGAAGGCAAGAGGGTGGGAATCTTACAAAGGAAAAAGTGACACAACTGTCTGAGTTTAAGTGATTGACGTATATATTAGAAGAGTTTACTTACTCTGGATGAGAGCATTTGCTCCATGACTAAAGCCGCTTTTCCACCGCTTGGTACCGGCTCAACTCGACTCGACTCGACTCTACTCGCTTTTGGTACCAGGTAGGCTACTTCGTTTTCCACTGCAGATAGCAGCCCCTCAATGTAGCTGATCGTCATTAGCGACGGTGCATGAAACACGTTGCTCTGACCAATCAGTGGTCTGCTGTGTTTTCACATCTCCTTTTGGTATCGCCTCAGCTCGCTTGGAACCTCGACGGAGGTGATACCAAAAAAGTACCTGGTACCTGGTACTATCCACAACTTCTGCCTGAAGGAAAACCAAAAAAGTCGAGTAGAGTCGAGTCGAGTTGAGTTGAGGTGGAAAAGTGACTTTAGTGTACATAACTGTGCTTCGGAGTTCTGCCTCCAAGTCTACGTGTAGTATAGCTGATAGCAGCTGGTATGAGTTCACCTGGGAGATTCAGTACCCCTGACCTCCCCACCCCACACCAGGTCATTGATGATCTGCTTGTGTTGGGGTACTCAGCTGTGTTCATCAATCAGAACATGTACACAGTGATTTTAAGATTGATGTGACAAGAACAGATTTTCGTCATGTATTACCCTTGGATTGTTTTTCTTAGGCACAAATATGAAATGTATTATAATGAATGAAAACTGGCAAATGATTGCTGACTACTCTGTTCTCTTAGGATCTGAATTGGCAGATACTTTGGCAGATTGTTTTCCGTGCTCTACTTTTTCAGACGCAGGGCAAACGTTAGGTCACGCTTACCTTGTTGAATGCAGCTCTGGTTTTGTCCCCATTTCTGACAGTTCTACGACGCACCTGTCGTCTATGCAAACATGCTCAAGTACCTGAACATCGTGTTCACCGCTCTCTTCTCTCTGGAGTGCATCTTCAAGCTCATCGCCTTCGGACCTCTGGTGGGTACACTGCCGCGTGACCTGTACATGTCCAACATTTACACTGCCGTGTAAGTGTGTGTGTGTGTGTGTGTGTGTGTGTGTGTGTGTGTGTGAGAGAGAATGTGTGAGGGAGAAAGAGAGACAGAGAGAGCGAGGCAGAGTGAGAGACAGAGAGAGAGAGAGAGCGAGCCAGAGAGACAGAGAGAAAGAGAGAGAGAGAGAGAGAGAGAGATGCAGGTTGGATGGGCTGACTGAAAAATAAATAACTGTGTGGGTTGATGGGTGAGAGGATGAATGACCTGATGTAAAGACAGGCGTGAAGACATAGAGATTAATGCACGGATAGCTAAGTGGGATGGTATGTGAGTATATGAATGGGGCTAGTAAATTAATTGAATGTAAAATGGATGGACAGCAGGGTTAGAGACAACAACGGATTGATAAATGGAAATATGGGCGAGGGGGTGTGGGTCATTACACGGATGGGGCTGTGGAGATATATGGATATACATGCAGATTTACATATGTATTTACACTTTACATTCATGTGTATTTTACATAACTATGCTGATGCACACAGACATACGCACAATTGCACATGTAAATGTATATTATGTATACTGTCTTTGTACAGCAAGCACCAGATGGGTCTAAAACAAATTTCCTTCAGGACAATAAAGTCTATCTTATCTTACATACTGTGCATGCTAATGTCCAGGAATATATCTGCAGGTCCGCAGATGCTGCGTATGCGTACTGTAAATACACGTAGCGCTGAGCGGGTGAACCCGCTGCACGCCTCACCTGTAGCTTAACACGCTCTCCTCTCTCTCTCTCTCTCTCTCTGCCGCACACAGAACTACATGAAAGAAGCCTGGAACATCTTTGACTTTGTGACCGTGCTGGGCAGCATAACAGACATCCTGGTGACGGAGATTATCGTAAGCACGGCGGCGTCCGCGTGTGTTTAGTCGCTCACACGGGGGGGGTTGGGGGGGAATTGGTGGGGGTGGCCACGCAGAAACGGGCTGAACATACGAAAATAGGAAACAACACGGTCTATTTTGGTATCGATCTAGAATGCGTGGCCCTTTTGAAAAGAAATCTGCTTCAAGCGGAAACGTCATCGTTAGCATTACACAATCACTTGACCTGCATACTGCAACTGTTAAAATGGTTTGCTAGGGACTGCTTTTTCTGGCAATATTTGTATTTTTGTTGGTTTTTACTTGACTTGTCTTTGTTCGCTAACTATTAGCTATTGTGGCAATGTTACTACATAGCATCTCCTTGCTAGCTAGATTAACAATTTAATTTCTTCAAGCCAAGTACGAAAGTTGACGGGTGTAATATGTATGTAAAATTACGAGATATGCTGTGGAGAAATGGCAGATTACAACCTGTTTTCTCTCTGTCTTCCAACATGTGAGCCTCAACGGAAAGGCATTGGTTGAATCAGTTTTTGACTCATGCACATCTGTGTGTGTGGCTGCCCTCTTAACTGAGCTATACCTGAGAGGCTATTTTAGCTTTGCAATTCGGAAGGCAGGCATGCAGGCGACGGTAAGGGCGGGGGGGGGCAGGGGGGGCCAGGGGTGCCCTCACAGGTGCCTTCACAGGGGCAGGATCTGTTTTTTAGCCGGTCTGATAGTCCTCTTTCTTAGTCGGTACCTGAGCAACTGTGCCGAGCCGCACCGAACCTGCTGTTCACCTGAGTGAAAGCTACTCTAACCAGAATTGCTTCAATAAAATATCCAAGCCCCCCATAAACCGGTATTTCCGGGGAACGTGAGGCCGGATGGCTCATCCGGGATTAGAGCTGTCTGGAAACGAATGATGTCGTGCGACAATAAAGCAGAATCGGAGCGATGAATCAGGCAATATGAGCAAAGCTGAGGGCAGGAGCGTGTGCCCCAGACAACGGCTGCAGCGTTTACACACGTCCTGGCGCTGCCCTGCGTTTGTGCTGGCCAGCGTAATCCAAACTATGGCCCTGAGGCTAAGCTAGGCCTGCCAACAACCTTGGTTTGACCCCACAAAAGGCCTTTTTTTAATTTTTTAAATTTTATTAATCCTCATAAAAATGATGATGGTGAGCAGGGGAGAAATGATCTGTCAAATTCTGAGCCCAATTAGCCTTATTTAAAACATGATTTTTAAAAGAATAAGTAATGGAAAATAATTTATTTATGTATATCTCCAGCCCATCTCAACACAGTAGAAGTGCATAGTTTTAATTAGGCAATTACATGCTGAAACGTACAGAATTTCACAAAATTATACACTTACCTTTGATTCTGGAAGTATTAATATTTTGGTCTAAGGCTCCAGATCTTGCCTATGCCTAATTAATCATGAATCTTACCTATCTATTTGATTGATAAAATGATAGCCTGCTCATGCATCACCTTTTGTTGTGGAGGGATTGGGGAGCCAAATGGACTATCCTTAACCCTTGTGCTTTCCTCAGGGTCAGAATGACCCTTTCCTATCTTTGACAGCAGTGAAAACCCCTTTTTTTCAGCATGAAATGTGAAAAATTAGAAAAGGTTAAACATCGCCCTTTATATATATTTTTAAAAAGCCGTACACCGCTAGGGTACAAAGATGGCCCATGAATGAGGAAAACGGTTATTCACTGATTTATTGATGAGTGACAGGTTGTTTCTAAATGAACAAAACTTGATTTTAGGTTTAAAATTCAGTGAAGAGGCTTTATCACATGGGGTTCAGTTCAGCATGGGTGGGTCATTGGATCCCACATGAAGACAACGCATGGGTCAAACCAGTGATTACGAGCGTTTTGTTCATAAGACTGAAAATGTGGCTGTGAATTTGGGAAGTGGAGCAGACAGATTGTGCCATGGGATGGGGGGGATTGTGCCAATGGTGGGGGGGTGGGGGGGTCTCTCTGCAGAATGTCCAAACGTACGGTAGTCTGTAGTACCTCTGCTCTGTTTCCTTTGTGGCTCCTATCACCTCAGCCTGTTTATCTCTGGTTTTAAAGGTTCCGACTGATTCAAGGGTGAGTCTGTGTTTTTCTCTCTTTGGGATACTTCTTCTGCTGCATGTGACTTCTGTTCTCTTCTTCCTCCTCCCCCTTTCCCCTCTGTGTCCGTGCGTTTCTCTGTTTCTCTCTTTCTTTTCCACTTTCTCTCTCTCTGCCTGACTTTACCTGTCTCCCCCTACTCTCTTGTTCTCTTTTTCTCTCTGTCCTTTTCTCTTCTGCCGCTTCCTCCCCCCCTTCTCCTTTTCTCTCGCGCTCAATTTTTGTTTACGGCCATCCTCCTTCTTGATTGGACGACTGCACTAGTCCACAGTAAGTGACTGTCATCCTCCAGTCCCGCAATTCATTTTTGCTCTCTCTCTCCCTCTCTCATTCTTTCTTGTCATTCACAATTATTCCATTATGAGGAAAAGGTGAATTATCCATTCCCCACACAAGTTACTTTCAAGATCCCAAAAAAGCACTTTATAAATTTGTTAGTCATCATCACCGTAATGATCATTTGTCATTCTTAATTGTCCACTCTTTATAAAATGTCTACAGCATGTTCTCTTACCTCAGCTAACACTTCTCTCTCTCACACAACTTGCATTAGCCATGAAAGGGTCTTACTGAGACTACATTTCGTGGTTGTGACAGGCTTTCATCAGTCATTATGTTGTTTCATCGTTAAGAGTTGGTGATCACGTGGTGTTGTTCCAGACTTGGGTCAAATCCACTTGAAATACTTGAAATTCTTTACATGCTGGTAATTATATGAAAACACTGCTGAAGATCCCTGAGAATTTTCAGCAAAACATGAAACAAACCAACTCCTACCATAACAGGATTTCATTCTCGATATTGGTGAGAATTGATTGTCAGTAATCTGCTGGAATTTCTGCCTAAAAGAACAAAGTATTTTAAACAGTTAGATTTCAGGTGCTGAATCTGACCCAGGTCTGCAGTGTTATCCAAGTTTTAAAAAGAAGAAAAATACCCTCTCTCTTCCTCCTGCCTCTCTGCCCCTCCCTCCCTCCTTTATATGCTCCTTCACCTACACCCCTCACCCTCCCCACCTCGCCCCTCTCCACCACTCCCCTCTCCCCCATCCCCTCTCCCCATTCCCACGCCCCTCTCCCTCCCCCATGCCCCTCTCCCTCCCCACCCCGCCCCTCTCCACCACTCCCCTCTCCCTCCCCACCACGCCCCTCCCCCCGTTCCCACGCCCCCCTCCCTCCCCCCACGCCCCTCTCCCCCATTCCCACGCCCCTCTCCCTCTCCACCACTCCCCTCTCCCCCATTCCCATGCCCCTCTCCCTCCCCCCTCACACCCCTCTCCCTCCCCACCACGCCCCTCCCCCTCCCCACCTCGCCCCTCTCTCCCGTTCCCACACCCCTCTCCCTCCCCCCCACGCCCCTCCCCACCACGCCCCCCTCCCTCCACAGGACAAGCTCATCAACCTGAGTTTCCTGAGGCTGTTCCGGGCTGCTCGACTCATCAAGCTGCTCCGGCAGGGCTACACCATCCGCATCCTGCTCTGGACCTTCGTCCAGTCCTTCAAGGTGCGGGACGCCCGCCCCCTTCCACACCCCCGGCCCTGCTACCCTGAACCTCCGTTACCCACCCACCCAAACACCCATCCACCCATCCACCCACCCACCCACCCACAGCACCCACCCACCCATCCACCCACAGCACCCACCCGCCCGAACACCCACAGCACCCTGTCTTTTGCCCCCAGACTACTTCCATATACCCTGCCTGCTCTTTCGATAGACCCCACCCACTAAAAATATTATATAATAATATAATATATAATATATATATAACAATAAGGGGGCGACATAGCTCAGGAGGTAAGTGCGGTTGTCTGGCAGTTGGAGGGCTGCTGGATCGATCCCCTGCCCTGGGCGTGTCGAAGTGTCCCTGAGCAAGACACCTAACCCCTAATTGCTCTGGTGAACGAGAGGCATCAATTGTAAAGCGCTTTGGATAAAAGCGCTATATAAATGCATCACTCTGACCGGCGGCCAGGTTTGGCTTTCTCTGTCCGTACATTCCATGCTTTTCTCACAGATTATCTGTCGATTTACCCAAAGGCCTCAAAGTACTTATTCATGTATATAAACCTCTTGATGTCTTCTCCGGACTGAGAGGTCGTGTATGGCGTCCGAAACAGAGCCATATCTCGTTTGTTGTTTTGCTTTTTTTTTTTTGGACAGGCTTGCAGTTTGCCAACATTTATTTTCTACTTTTAAAAGAAATGGCTTTCCTGTACAGTAGATCCTTTAGGCAGAATAAAGAATGAATAATGCAATGGGAGACTAAATACACTACGTGTTACTCTGCACAGTAAAGATGGAAGCTGGATCCTGTATTTACTAGAACACATTTGCACACAAATCCTGGCATGTACAGAATTAACAGATGGAACTGAGGTATTGTGCCGTGTAGGAAGGTGGGTCATTTTGCTTTACAGTTTACATAACATTAAGCAGACGCAGATGTAAGATCCAGAGGAACTTCCACACCTTGCTCCAGTTTGTACACCTGGGTATTTGCCGAAACAGGTTAATTGCCTTGCTAAATTGTGGAATCGCAGTACCCCAGAATCAAATTTTCAACTTTGTACTGCAAGCCCTGCTTACTGTAATGGGTCATTAATGTAGTATAATTTACAGTATAATACAACATAATGTAGTGTAATGGTTAGGGTAATATAATTTTGTATAATGTAGTATAATGTTATGCAGTGTAGTATCACGGTTAGTTAGGCTAATATAATTGTGAATAATGTATAATGTAGCATGATATAATGCAGTGGAGTGTAATGGCTAGGGTAATATAATGTAATGCAGACTAATGGTGATTTGCATCTCTGACTCCTGTGTAAATAATGTAAGGCTGTAAAAACCTGTGCTGCGATTAAATTTCAGGTTTATCGCTCTGGAGCTAAGATAGATATAAGATATAGATATAGATAAAATATACTTTTATTGAACCCCGTGGGGTAATTTTTCCTCTGCATTTTGACCCATCCTAGTTACTTAGGCAGCCACAGTGCTGCGCCCAGGGACCACCTCTAGATCTGAGGCCAGTGCCTTGGTCAAGGGCACCTGCAGGAGCGCACCTCACATGCATGTCTTTGAGTGTGGGAGGAAACCGGAGTACCCGGAGTAAACCCACGCAAACACGGGGGAGAACACGCAAACTCCACACAGAAAGTCCGGACCCGGATTCGAACCCGGAACCTCCTCCCTTGCGAGGCAAGACAGTGCTAACCACTATGCCACCGCGCCCGCCCACTAAGGCGTTCCACCCTTCTCTCCCCAGGCCCTGCCGTACGTCTGCCTCCTGATCGCCATGCTGTTCTTCATCTACGCCATCATCGGCATGCAGGTGAGTGCCGCCGCCGCCGCCGCCGCTGCCGCCGCTGCTGCCGCCACCGCTGCCACTGCCTCGGAGCGTGTGAGGACCCGGGGCGTCCGCTCAATTGCCTGAAGAAAACCTGATTGGCGCGTGGAGTCTCGTGGGCCTGTGAATGATGCGGTGCCACCATAGAGTGTTTAGAGGGTAGCTAGACGAGACGGTCGTTCCGCTTTGTGGCATCGTATGAATATTCATGCATGGGGTGTGACGGTAGAGAATACTGGAGGCAGTGCTGTCTTTGAGCGTAATATCTATTGCCAGTGGTAGCCTCTGTGGAAAAATGGATGTTATACAGTGGTATATCTATGGTAGTGTTTATAAACAATATAACTGGCAATTTGGATTACCTGATCTGACACTGTGACTGCGGTGTTTTACCACGCTTTTCTGTTTTCATATTTTACCTTATATTGCTTCTTTTTTTTTTTACCTACAAGCGCACAAGCTTTTTGAATGGATTTATTTTTATTTCATCTTTCCCGCAGAACATCCGCGGCCGTGCCTGATCTCTGTGAGAGCGCTCTCACAGAGTTTACGACGAACGCTGAAACAGGGCGACTTCGACAACGCTCTGGCTGCGCTTCAAGGAAAAAAAAAAAAAACAAAGCGCAGGCAATCTCCTAAATTGTTTTTGTGAAACGACGACGCCCGCGATCCGATAGATTAGCATAGGATAGTAAATCAAAGGCCGTTGTGCCTGACGCACGGGCCTCTTAACCACCCCCCCCCCCCTTCCTCAGCACCACTATGCTTAATCACGGCATTGTGTCTGAGCCACCGCAGCACTCCTCGGCCCCCCTGGAGAACGCTGACTCCACGGGAAAGTTCGCTTTAGCGCCTAACTGCTGCGCTGTGCTCAATGTTTCCCCATTAAGCCGTGACTCAGTGACGCATCTCGTTGCTTTTCCGCGTCTAAACCTACACGGTGACCTTCGGCGCTGTCCTTAAAGTGGGGGTCTCTTCTGCTGTCCCCTTCCCGCCTCTCCCCAGGTGTTCGGGAACATCGAGCTCAACGAAGACACGTCCATAAATCACCACAACAACTTCTGCACCTTCTTCCAAGCCCTCATGCTCCTGTTCAGGTAAAGCAGGTTGTGGTGACGTAGCGTAGGGGACAAAACACTCACAGGTGCAAATCGACAAGAAGGATTAGAACTGGCACACTGCTGCTGTTGCTCCCCAAAGTGATGTTTCAAGATTCAAGATTCAAAAACTTTATTGTCCATTAATGCAGGCGATAATGGAAATTTGTCTTTCGCTGGTGCATAGCTCACGTAGAGATTCAATACAGTACATATAAGAACATCAAATGCACACAAAAAGAAATCACAGTAAATGTAGTAAAATCTCATGCAGTAAAAAGGTAAAATGCAGTAAAAAGTGGTGTACTAAACAGGAGTACGTGATGTTTTATTGTGTTCAGGTTAAAGTTAGAAAACTTTAGCACTAGCGCTACTTGCAGTTCCATCATGGCAGGACTGTGGCAGAGGCAGAGGCTCTTTTCTGCATTCTCCGTATTTACATATTTACTGAAGCACATCAGGTTAAGTGCCTTGTTCAAGCGTATAATGGCAGTGCCCCACCTGGGAATTGAACCTGCAACCTCTCAGTTAGATTAAGCGAGTCAGTGTTATAACGAACGCATTTGGAATAAGCATTTTTGTTTTCTCATTTGCTGCCATCCTCTGCTATGTGTTTTCTATGATATCTTGCCTAATATATACAATATATAATCAGGCCACCCTATTAGTTTCTTGAAAGTTGGCATGCTCTGCACTTTCCTGTAGGAGATATGAAATGATAGCCACTGAGCCATATTACCCGTGGGTCAGCATTATTTCAGAGTGGGCTGGAGGCATTTCTGTAGCTAACTGACCCAGACTGACAGTATGTTTGCTGATCCCTTGTAAAATATTGGGTTCACCCTGAGATGATGTGGAAGCAGTGGAGTGGACATAGTCGCGTATGCCCTATTTGCCCCTGGCTAGAATGTGCTTGCGTATAATTGATGGCTCATGCTAGGAAATAACTCTTTTACCTCCTGTGCTACAGTCAGCCCACATCATTTCCTGTCATCCTGTTTTTCCTTGTTCTCTGCATAATAGTTATAATTAAAAGCTCATCCTTCCTACATCTTAGGCTAGCGCTCAAATTCGCTGAACTTGATCTTAATCATTTATCCCAACAATGAAAAGTATCATCTCAGTTTCCCTGTGGGGGTCCAGTAGCTGTTGAGCAGTAGGTGGAACACCCATCAGTTAACTTGCAAACAACCACACAGTGGAAAGGCACATGAAAATAATGAACAGCAAAATACTAACTAACATTAATCCAAATAATGTTGATAACTTTGCAGTCTTGGTTTGAGCACAACGGGCACAAAAATGGGTACATTTTTACCAATTTTGAAAAACTTTAAATATTTTGTTGCCTGGTTCAGACACGGTTGCATGACTTTGCTTCTATGTTAACATTGAGACACCGTCCTCCCTGCTCTGCTCTACATACGCCAGCTACGCGAGGGAGTGGGGAGGGCCAGCTCACGCAGCGAAACCAGAGTCACTGTCACTTTGACATTTCAAAGGAAAAATAATACCGAAGTATAATGTGTTGCTTATAGAAATAAGCGGCTAAATACCGAAAAATATTTTTGGGTGATGGAAATCTATTTGGCCGAACAATTCCATTGTATAGGAAACACTATATTTGCATGCAAGCAGTTATGTATATACACTCATGATTGGAAGTGTGTACACACATTTATGATGGTCCTTCTGTTTTGCTAGCATAAATGCGTGCATGCGTGTGTGTCTGCGTGAGCTCGCGCACATCTTTTACACACACATACGCGCGCTTGTAAATTCGTGTGTTTCCGCTGATTGCTCGTCTTTTTTGTTCGCGCGTCTGTCCGCTAGGAGCGCGACGGGGGAAGCGTGGCACGAGATCATGCTGGCGTGCCTGAGCCACCGGCCGTGTGACGAGCGCTCCGGCTCCGTGGGGAAGGAGTGCGGCAGCGACTTCGCCTACTTCTACTTCGTCTCCTTCATCTTCCTATGCTCCTTTCTGGTCAGTTTTGGTCTTCTTTCTCTCCTTCGTATTCATTTTCTGGTTACACGTGGGGCCAGAACATTAACCACTGACATTAAAGATAATTATTTTCCGAGCACGGTTACATAATGATGACGAAAGTCCATTCAGCCCTTCTAGGCATCGTTTAATCAGTTAGCAACCCTTCATTATTCCTCATAAGGAAATTTTTATTGGGTTTTAATGCCCTGATATATAAAGATAGCAAGTTCACAAACATGCAACAGAAAGCTAAAGCTCATAAATGTTTTAAGGTACAGAGGTTAAAATACCACGTTGACATTTAAAAGGACGGAAATGTACTTATTTGATCGGTGCTGCACCTGCACCAAGTGTTTTATGTGCTGACTGAGTACATAAACCACTGGTGGACAGGGAAGGCACTAAAGGGCACATAATGACTGCAACAGGCCATCCAGCCCTTTGAAGCTGGTAATGTACCCACAGTCAGCAGAAGGGCTCCTCAGCTCCGGTCCATATGAGCCATAATGGTCTGCTGGTCTTCATTGTTAGTCAGCACTGAATATGAAAATATTGATTATGCAGGTAAATTCACCTACCCTGGTTCACCTGAATTTTATGGCAAAAACATAAAAATAGCATGATCTGTGGCTCTCCAGGTCCAATCTCTGTTGTAGACTGTCAGATAAATTAGAATTCTTCTGCTTCGCACATCTTAATGTCTTAATGTAGTATTTTTGTTAATTGTAATTATATAATATCGATACATTCAATACATTGAAACGGTAGTTAACCGAATAATGTTCTTGATAATATGATAATATTGGATATTTGGAATCCTTGAATAAGTCCACTCACTAGTGTGTACAAAAAGCTGTGCATACCTCCTTATCCTACATATTTGCACACTTTATTGGCAGAATAAAAAATGTAATCATATCTCAAAGCACAAAACATTTACAGAAAAATAAATTAATATAAATATTATTACAGTTGAATAATAATAAGTGAGTAAATTAAATAATAATGAAAATGAATATATATTCACAGCAAAAAATATATAATCATAATAATAATTATAATTGTAAACATATACACAAACAATACATCTGAAAATGAATCTCTCTTTTTTCCTGTCTGTCTTTCTCCCTCACATGACTCTGCAGATGCTGAATCTGTTTGTCGCTGTCATCATGGATAACTTTGAGTACCTGACCCGGGACTCCTCCATACTGGGGCCTCACCACCTGGACGAATTCATCCGCGTCTGGGCGGAGTACGACCCAGCCGCCTGGTACGTGTTCATCCGCCGCTGAAAGTTCTGTCAGTGAGGGAGTTGTAGTTCCTCAAATGTGGCAGTTTGGAAATTTTGGGGTTGGGGTGAGGGGAGTGAAAGCCGCTTTTTAGGCTAATCTTGCGATTTCCGAAGTGGAGTTTGAAACTCGGGAAAGCTTATATTAATGCCAGCGTGCGGGGCTCAGCGGTGGTGTGGATGACAGTGTGACGTGTGACAGATTTCCATAAATCCGGTTTTCCGCATCACACCCAAAGCTCCTCCTTATTAAACAGGGATGAAGGGATAAAATATTTATATCTTCTTTTTTATTTTTTTCCACACTTTAGTATTCATTGAAAATACTTTATCCTGCGAAAAGCATATTGAAAATAAATTTCGTTATTTCGGTTCATTCGAATGGGAAGAAACAAAAAGCTCGCCGTTGATATGAAGGATTGGTAATATTTTGCAGATGGCTTTGACATGTGCAGCCTCCTCACTGATCACCATAGAAACTGGGATAGTGGAAGACTTTAACTGAAGGGCTGCTTTGAAGAAATAAGACAAAAGGAGAAAAATATATTTTGTGTGTGTGTGTGCGTGTGCGTGTGCGTGTGCGTGTGCGTGTGTGTGTGTGTGCATAAAGACAGCCTGCCCTAGTTTACATAATAGATATTTTAACCGTGTTATTATGTTCGATAGTGGGAGGACAAAACAAGATTACAGATCTCTCTTCAATATCTGTGCCTGGATACTGGGGAGTCTGGGATGTGTAGTTCTACACATGAACCACATGTACAACAACCACAACACCCCTTGGGTTGGGTTAAGGAAATGACTGTGTTATCCAGGATGAAAGCACTCTGTGTTCCCTTCAAATTCCGACTACTGGACCCCCCTGATAAACTAAATCCTATTTTCCTTAAAAATAAACACGACAGATGGTCATAATTTATGTCTATAGACCTCTTCTGCTAAAACTAATCCTAATCAAACTAGTGTGGAATCCAATTACTGCAGATTTGTGGGAAAAGGGTCCTGACAGTTTAGCATTGTTTCAGAGTATCTGCGTGAGTCATTCCTGATAAGGACATCCCACCAGAGCTGAGCATTGTGGGAAAGCTCAGTGGTCTTACAGGAAATTAACTGGCATTATTTTGTTTTGCCAGTTCAATTTTTGTGTTTGTTTTATGTCGTGCTTGAAGCTGCAAGCCAACATTTATGTTTCAGGTATTAAGCAGATGTTCTTACCCAGAGCGACTTACACTCTTACACTGGCTCAAGGGTACAGCAGCAGTGTCCTACCTGGGAACAGACCCTGCAACCTGTGGGTTACTAGCCCAACTCCCTAATTGATATACTGCACCGCTGCCATAGGGCTGGCTGAGTGGCTCAGTGTGTGATATTGTGTAAACAAACAGGATATCTCAATTTACATGTACATTCTGAATGAACCAAGACAAAGCTGTTTGTCTGCAAAGCTGTTAATAAAGTTGTAAAGCACTCAACTAAATCTTCTCAGAACTCAGGATATGTTTGGTTCAGCAACTCTTGAAAAATCATGTACTGCATATTTTCAAATATCTTGGTTCATTGTTAAGCAGTCCTGATGTCTGTGCACTAATCCAGCTTGTTCTTCTTGCAGTTGGCGGATTTCCTATAAGGATATGTACAAACTGTTGCGTGTAATATCGCCCCCGCTTGGCTTAGGGAAGAACTGCCCGAACAGGGTGGCGTACAAGGTGTGAGAACAAGCTTCCTCCAGTAGGGGGAGACTAATGCCCAGAGACCTAACAGAATGGCTGTTGGTTCCTCTCCCTCCAACATCAACAAATGACTTGACCGCCCACTCAGTCCTCCCATACTAATTGGCTCGTGGGTAATATTGCAAGGCTGGAAAACAAAGCTTAGAAAACTTCTCAGGCGCTGATACCTGGTTGGTTGAGAGACCCAGGTGAATCCTTGCCCCCTTAGCCCAGATGCCTGCAAGGCATCAGTCTGCCTGTCAGGTTAACATCACCTGTCTCTTCTGTGTCATGTAGAATCAAGGCTGACCATATTTGGAGGGCTTATTTTTCAAATTCAAACTTTGTGTCTACAGCCTAGGCCCAGCCAGTGTGACCGGGCAGTGCTGGGAACTGTGGGTCATGCTTGAGGTTCTGACCCACAGAATGTGCCTTTCTTTGAAAGCTTTGTTTTCCAGTGCCTGGTGGCTACCCACAATGCCCCTCAGCATGAGGAAGCAGTCGTCCACCCCCCCCCCCCTTTAGAACGGCTTGCCGCCACCCATACCGTCATCCCTGCGCCCCCCACCACTCACACCCCATGACCCCCTTCCGAATGTGTCCTCAGGACACAGACTGCTTCAGTTACCCCCCCATGCTCCTCATCCCAAACCCCTGGGATCCATCCAGGCCTCCTCTTGGGGGGGGGGGGGGGCGGCTGGCATGGCATCCGATGGAGTCCTCCTCCTGGAAATCGAAATAACTCAGATTTCTGTTTTTCTTTCCGTTTGTTTTGCTTTTGTCATTTTATTTTTTTCCCGTTTTCCTCCTCTGTTCTGTTCCTCTCCTCTGGAACCCCGGTTCCTTCTTTCTGGTCTGTTGCTTTTATTTTGACGTTTGAAGTGGGCGCATGAGCTACCTCGATATGTACGAGATGCTTCTCCACCTGACCCCGCCCTTAGGGTTGGGAAAGAAGTGCCCGCCCAGAGTCGCCTACAAGGTAGCCCCTCCCACCGGTTCCTCCCCTCTCCTCCCATTGGCCTTGTGGCAGTCTTCTTCTGTATCTGTTTGTGTTTTTTGTGTTAATACTCATCTGATATCTCTCTCTCTCTCTCTCTCTTTCTCTCCTCCTTAGCTTCTGTTCTGATATCTGATATGATCTGCAACACAATGTTTCTTAGTGCTAAGAGACAAATGAGAAACTAGAATAAGTGCAAATAGGGTTTGAATACAGATTGATGATGTTACGTGCCTGCGAGCATAGATCAAAGCAGAGGGTCATCGTAGGTGCTGTAGAACCACCCGGCCCAAATTACTAAACTTAAAACTCTGAAAGATTTTGAAAAAATATTCTTTTGTTTTATTCCCAGATTTTTCCCGCTTGATTTCAGAACATCTTATTGATAGACTTGAGTGTGCTGCTCTTCACTCCACGGTCCACTTGTAGAGCACCTGACTCTGTCCAGCTGTAGAGCTGCACATGTCTAGTGTTAATTAAACTGTCCATGGTGGACTCACATAAACTCTGTAAGCGATGTTTTAACCCTGGACATTTTGCTGTGTAGCCGTTCCGTGATTGGTGGAACAGTGAGGCATAGCAGCGTGCTACAGGCTGTTTTTAGCAGAGGCTGTCTGAGCTCGGACCTATCGGGAGAAGCCTCAGAACATTCCGGTTGATAGCTGTTCCCTCGCCTTTCGGCACCAAATATAACCGAGTGTTTCTGAGACACGAGATGAGACAGAGGGCACAGGAGAGAGCGGGAGAAGAGAGGGAGGGAGAGGGAGGAGAGGGAGAGGCAGGAGAGGGGCGGTGGATCTCTGCAGAGGGGCGAGACTTGCCCATTTTCACATTTATTTTACCCCTTCCTCATTTTCTGCTGTCCTGGAAAAAAAAGCGTTTCTCTCTCGCTCCCCCGTGGTGAACGCGCAGGGATGGCTCCCTGGCGTGCCGGTGTTCATCCGCTGTCTCGTTTTTCCGTGTTTCTCTGCCTCCATCTTTCATAACGCGTCTCCTTCACACACGCGCTTCTGTGGCTGAGCTAGGCTGCCGCTCTCTGTCCGCTCGCTTTGGACCGCCTCCGTGTCACGGCCCAATGGCTCTGTGCCCGCATGAGTGTGCCCTGTGTGTGTGTGTGTGTGTGCGTGTGTGTGTGTGTGTGTGAGTGTGTGGGTGTGTGGGTGAGTGTGTGGGTGTGGATGTGTACGTGTGTGTGTGTGTGTGTGTGTGTGTGTGGGTGTCTGTGTGTGTGTGTGTGTGTGTGTGTGTGTGTGAGTGTGTATGTATGTCTTTTTGTGTGTGGGGCTTTGACTACATTTATGTGTGTTTAAATGTCTGTATGTAATTGACTGCCTGTGCATATATGGAATATGGCGCATGCTTGCGTGTATGTCTGACCGTGTGGTTCTGCCCCTCCTCTCCTCTCCTCTCCTCTTTCACTCCCTCTCTCCGGTCCTTTCCCGAGGCCTGGTAGACTCTTGGCCCGCCCTGCAGAGCAGACCTACAGTAGACGTGCGGTAGACGCACGGTGCTCCACTCTGCCCCCTACTGGTCATAGCTAGCGTAGCACAGCCCTTCCACAGTTACGCTCCACCACACTTAGCAGCGGTGCAGCGCGTCGACGCCGTGTATTCCCATTACAGTCACACACACACACACACACACACACGCGTGGGAGCGAGGAGCTTTGTGGCCCCATCACGGCACCCCCTTTGCCCCCCCACCCCCCGCCCCGCGCCCCCCCCCCCGCCCCCCTGGGCCGAGAGCAGCGGGATGCTCAGCTGGCCGTGCGGATTATTTCTGACAGGGCTCCTCCAGTGTAGCTGCTCTGTATTGATTCAGTCCCCTGGGATGGACGTGAGAGCCGGGCCTGTTGCTAATGGGTGCAGAACCTGCTGCTGGAGCGGGACTGTGTGCCTCTCCACTGGGCCGCAGTTATAAAAACTGCATTTTAACAGCCCCATTTACATTCACTGTCCTGCCTATTTGCATTATTATTATTTTTCAAATACACTAAAACGTGGAGCTTACTGTAATATAAAAAGAAACTCACTTTCAGATATATGTGGTAGATGGTACATTTTAGCATCTGCCAATTTTTGGATTTAATTACAATTTTTGCCAATTTGTCACCATTTAAGCACTGCTTGACACTACATTATTATTTTCAAAAATATTATTTATTTCATTATTATTGAATGTCACATGCAGCGTAGGTTTCAGAACAGCATAATAGATTGAGATTAAGACCTGAGACTTGTCCCCTTACAGGGGACAAAAATGAAACGCTGGGTCGTAGGAGGTTAAAGACGCATTTTCTATACAGTACATGTGAGCACATATTCCCCTCACAGCAAGACTAATTTCATTGTGTGACAGGCTGGCGCTGTTTCTGGAGCTCACCCCCCTGAAGGGAACGCGTGGTCAGGGACGTGTGACGGCGTGACTTTCTGCGCTGGTCGTGCCGTGCGTCTCTAAAAGCTGCTCATGCACGTCATCTCTCTCTCTCCATGTCTCCGTATCTCCACCTGTCCCCTGACGTGCATGCTGCCACTCAAGTCTTTGCTGCCATTGTTACGGGATCCAAATGTGCATTTGTCTCTCCGGACCTTGCTTAATTTACTGTCTTTATTTTTGAAGTTTATTGTTTTATTTATTTACTGATGAAACTTTCTGTGTGCTGAGATGAGGGGCTCCTGGACAGATTCACCACCAGAACTCAATCATTTTTTAATCCAGTGCCTAGTTTTGGCCTCTCAAGTATAAATGACGGCTCAGCTGACTCCCAGCTGACTTTAAGAGCGAGCGCACTACGTCCAGCACGCAGAAAGTGGCTTTCAGACAGCGCTTTATGGTGTTTGATTGGGGCGAAGGTGAGATGGGGGGGAGTGGTCTAACAGCTCTGCCCCGCCTCCCCCCCCCCCCCCCCCCCGCTCCTCTCGTCAGCGGTTGGTTAGGATGAACATGCCCATCGCCGACGACAACACGGTCCACTTCACCTCCACCCTGATGGCTCTGATCCGCACGGCTCTGGACGTCAAGCTGGCCTCTGGTGAGCTGCCCCGTCGTGCCGAACACGCCCTCTGTGGCCTGCTTCTCGTTCTTACGCTGTCCCTCTGCAGTGTGTGTACAACTGCCCTCCTCTCGTCCGGCTGTAGTGCCATTACCCTCCTCTCATTGCCCTCGCACTTGCCCTCTTCTGATTGGCTGAATCTCATTCTCTGGACTTGTGGGCTCGTGGGCTGAGTGGTGTGTTCCCATCAAGTCTATGAGGGCTTAGGGCTGTCCCGTTGTCAGAACAGCAGTTTGACCACTTGGTGAGTATGCATCACTGCACACTTGGATTGGGATTTGGGAAATACCCAAAATTCAGTTCTGGTGGTGGGAGCCTCACCTCTTCCTCTAAACAAATTGACATCAGCCCATGTCGTCACCATGACCCAGAAAACAAGTCAGTGTAGTTACAGGTAGTGTGTAAGTGGTCAAACATTGACTCCAAGGCTTTTTCATTTTTGAAACTACTGTAGTCCCTGAAAAACAGCACCGAACTCCACATGCTACCAATATTAAAAATAATGGTTGTGTCTCAGTGTCTCAGCAACATGTCATGTGACATCATGGGTGATGTCAGGAGTCTTTCCAGCCTTTGCATACCCTTCAAGTGCTTGTCCAATCAGGGACTGACCTGTCCCTGGAAATATGCCATTGAAGCCTACAGGTCCATTGCACATGAGTCCAAAGGCGCCCTTACCATTCTCTCACTCTCCCTCTGTAGTGCCCTTATACTCTTCATATTTCATCCACAGTGCCCCTTACCTTTCTGCCATTGTTAATCACTTGTGCCCTTACCCTCTCTCTCCCTCCCTCTCTCTCCACCTCTCTCTCTCCCCCTCTCTCTATCTCTCTCTCCTCCCCCCTCTCTCTCCCCCTCTCCCTCTCTATATTTCTCTCTCCTCCCCCCTCTCTCTTTCTCTCACTCTCTCCCTCTCCCCCCTCTCTCTCTCTCTCTCTCCCTCTCTCTCTCTCTCACTCTCTCCCTCTCCCCCCCTCTCTCTGTCTCTCTCTCCCTCTCTCTCTCTCTCCCCCCCCTCTCTCCCCCCCCCTCTCTCTCTCTCCCTCTCTCTCTCTATCCCCCCCTCTCTCTCTCTCCCCCCCTCCCTCTCTCTCTCTCTCTCTCTCTCCCCCCCCCCCTCTCTCTCTCTCTCTCCCCCCCTCTCTCTCTCTCTCCAGGGGTTCTGGCCCAGAGGCTGTGTGATGCAGATCTGAGGAGGGAGCTGGGGAACGTGTGGCCCAACCTGTCCCCCAAAACCGTCGACCTCCTGGTGACGCCCCACAAGCGTAAGCTCCTCGTGCGTTTCGTTCAGGAGGGGGGCGTGATGGCACCCTGATGGCACCCCTCTGTGGGGTAGCCTTTGAGATGTGAGGGGGCTTCACAGCCCCCTCCCGGGGTGACCCACATGGCCTCTGTGCCCTGTGATGGCGGGGCTCTGTGGGGGTCAATTCGGACCTGAACCACCTGTGTTAAGAAGGCTATCAAAATCCATCTGATTGTCGATGATGTCATCGGATGTAGAAATTATAATTGGAAGGTTTCCGAGGATAGTTTTGATGTTGTATCTTGCATGTGTTTTGAAAGTCTAGAGTCTTTGTGCGGGGTATTTCTTTATGAGTTTGTGAGTGTGGGATTGTGTGAGTTTTTGGGAGGGTGTGCTTTAGTTTGTGAGAGAGAGAGGGAGAGTGGGAATGTGTGTGTGTGTGTGTGTGTGTGCATGTTCATGCATGTACTGGGCTGTTTGTAGAATTCAATGCGTTGTATGTTGGTGGGTCTGTGTGTTCTGTGTTTGTGTTTTAAGCTGTCTGTGGGCTGGATTGTGTGCATTTAAGTAGTTTGCTGCTTGCCTTTCCTGAATCGAGACAAGACAGAGCTGCTCCTCCAGTGACATCTAGTGGCCAGACCTGAAACTGTTCCCCTACGTCACTGTTTCCGGTTGACTTTCCACCCATTCTGCTGCCGTTGTCGTCTTGCTGAGCCTGTAATCGCTTCTATCGTTCCATCAGGTGATGCAGCTGCGCCAGGTTAACAACCTGGAGGATTTATGGAGACATTTAATCTGGGGAAAGATGTGTCGTTTATTTCTTGATACATGTGACTTGGCACACCGTGTGAAGGATGGCTTAACTGCACCTCTTGACTTATCTACACTTGTTCCACTGACAGCGCTGTGGTTGAGTGAGAGGGAATCTGGTACAGTAATAAAGGTTCATACTGTACAGTTTATGTCACAAATGAGGGCTCTAGTCTTTGAGCATTGTTGTGAAAAATAGTTGCAGCCTACAGACTCATATTGCGCAGTGACTGTCTACCTCCTGCTATGAAGATGTTGGATATGGGAAGTTTTTTTCTTTTTTTTTAACCTCACAACCCACCTCAAAAACTCTGCCACAACCCAACAGTGGATTCTGACTTGCAGTTTGCAAACGAACTGGATTAGGCGATGAAAATGCATGCAGGGAGTGGGCCTATACCAGTGGTAACCAACCCTGTTCCTGGAGATCTACCATCCTGTAGGTTTTCACTCCAACCCTGACAAAGCACACCTTATTCAACAGCTGGAGATTTCATTGAGCTGCTAATTAGTAAAGTCAGGTGTGCCAAATTAGGGTTGAAATGAAAGCCTGCAGGATGGTAGATCTCCAGGAACAGGGTTGGTTACCACTGGCCTATACAATATTATGCATCCCTCTTTCTCTTTCTCCATCACTCCCTTTCTTTCTCTCCCGCAGATAACGAGCTGACGGTGGGGAAGGTGTACGCCGCGCTGATGATCTTTGATTACTACAAGGAGAACCGTGCCAAGAGGCTTCAGCAGCAGTCCGCGGGCGGGCCCCAGGTAACGGTCTGCCCTGCACTACCTCGGGCTGTCACCAGGGGGCACTGTCCCCAGCAGGAATCCACCTGCGCCAACAGTGTAGGCAGTGCAGTTACCTGACACAGTGATTGTGGAGAATTAATTGTTGGTGGTTACAAACAGATGAGAGAAGAAAATTCAGGGATAAAAATTAATTCTAGAAAATCTGAAGATTATTTCCGGAGCGGTTTCCTGTGTTATATGAAAGGTCCAAGAAACTGAAATCTGTGAATCCTTTGCTTAACAGCAGGTCAGTGGGCGGAGTTAATTGGGTACAATGTACATCACTAAAACACTAAGACTGGTGAAATCCTTTCTGCTTGTTATATGTACATGAGGCTCATTGCCAATTTTGTGCAGGCAAGCTAAGTTGGAAATGCCTAAACATTGTGCTTTCTCTGGATGCAGAAAAACCAATAAGATTTTTTCTTTTTCAAAAAAAAAAGAAGAGACCCACAAGAAATTGGTTTAATTTCTGGAGGACCATGGGCTGTGCAATTTTTCCAATACCCCAAACAGTTAATATTTGTAGTTGCTGTTGCTGCTGGCGACACTGTCGGTTGCCACAGAACAGACCCGTGATGAATCTGTAAGCAGGCTGCCCATTAGCTGGCCATAATTAAATAGCTTTCAAGCTTAGATGTGTAGAATCAAAGCCTTTCTTTTTTCAGGTGTAATGTCTGGAGTTTGAGACTGCTGTCAAGTCTAATGTTAGTGCACAAGTAGCTCAGTGTTACAACGTAATTACACATTGAATAACCTGTGGGTTTAACTGTACAATCGTAACGCCTAGCTTATGTTGCTTTCTTTTGTGCTGCCTGGTAGTCTAGTGTTGTTGCACTGGACAACCTGCTCTAACATAACAATGAGGTTTCTGGTGAACGGTTTGCATATGAAGTGCCTTGCAGATATAAATATTAATGAAGAGGTCATGATAATCTAATAGTGCTTAATACAGTTTAATGGTTATAATTGGGTTAAACTTGAAAGAAATATTAAGAAGACAATCAATTGTCACTTCTGGGGAGAATATAACCACAGTTTGAATCCAGTTTCCTGTACCTTTAACAGGATTGCAGTGGGACCATGGAACAAGATAAGGCCTTCAATTTATTTAGAGTACAGGTCTTATTATAGTAAGGCCTATTCAACACCAGAAGGATTTCACTTAAATCTGGGATTTACTGTGTATGTTTCAGAATCATGACAATTGGATTCTCATATTTAGTTTGACATGAGGTATGATCCCTAAATAAGCAAAGTCCATATTATATGTTGATGTATTAGAAAGGTCTTTATACCACACTGCTATAAATGCAGTTTATTTGTAATCCTGTTTCTGGTGCAGGTTCTCTAGGGTTTTATGGCTCTGAAACCAAACAAATGAGCTATATTTGTCTTTTATTATTTATTTTATATCTTTCCCTGCCATTATACTGTAATTTAATTGCATGACTTGGACAGAATGATTTTACTTGCCATTAGTCTTTAATCTTATGTTCTTAAGAAAAATGCTTACCTGTAAAATAAGCCTAAAAGATGCTGTAAGGTTGGGTTTTGGGGTTTAAATTAGTTAGGATTCAGTAGCTTGAGTGCATTGGTTCTCTCATTCTAGTGGTTGACACAATGTAAGTTGACAGCATGTGGTAGCTCCATCCACAGTGATACTTGTAAAGCCTCACTCTCCCTCATTTGATTGGTCGATATGAAATGAGTCGGCGATTGACAGTGACTCCACCGATATGACGCTGGTGAAGGCCTGCTCTTGCATTTGATTGGTCGAAAAGGAGTAAATCAGTAATTGATGTGGAAACCTCGCTCTCCCCCCTGGTCCTCTCCACCCCCTGCAGGGTAAAATGGGCGCCCTCTTCAGGCCAATGCTCCCGTTGACTCACGCACAGGACCAGGCAACGCCTGGCAACGCCAAGCCGCCGCCCACCCAGCCCCACCCCCAACCGGAGCCCCAGTCTGTGTCCCTGCCGGAGGGCCCACTCACTACAACCTCCCTGACCAATGGGGAAGCAGTGTAAGTGCTGGGCGGAGCCTATCGTAATTTTTTTTTTTAAATGTCTAGGTGACTTTTCAAACCCCCAGTTACTGGTTTTTTTCCCCCAGTGAAAGTGCCCAATAATAAATCTGAAGCTACTCAAAATCAGTTTAGAGGTCTTCAGAAAATCAATTCATTACTTATTTATTTTACCTGAAAGATGTGTAAAACACTTTCTCTTATTTGATGATGACCTGCCCAAGAGGGGTGAGTACAACAGTAGTATGAAGTCTGTGCTGAAGCTAATTTTCTAATTTAAGGGCTGTGAAGCTGATCCACTAGCTTAACTATACGGTGACCAATAGCTTGACTCTTTAAGGCATACTGTGCAGGATTTTCACCTTGAAAACGTATTTAAACAACCATGCTCAGTCATTACTATGATGCACTGGCAATCCGTGTCTGTGTGCAGTTCTACTTGAGGCGCCATTTCAGCACAATGATGAGTCATTGTGTATACTCATTCCAGCTGTACAGCGGAACAAACATCTTTGTGTATGCGTTTGCGTTACGTGTGTCCGCTTGTTTATGTGCACGCACATTTTGTGTTGCTTCATGAAAAACTGAGTTTCTGGACGATATCTGATCTTTTAAATTTCAGCTAAATTTGGGATGTGAGTGTGTCAGTCGTGAGTGGTAGTTTCCCGGTGTTAACACGTGTACTTCCAGAAAGTTCTGCACACTCCTGGGCCACGTCTGTGATCAGGAAATTTCTGGACTTCTGGATATTCTTGATTAATTCATGGACACTGCCCACATTGAGATTTCACGGCGTGCTCTGAGACACGCCCGGCCACGTCTGCTGATTTATACCAAGTGTCTGGACAAGAACGCCTCTGTGCACAAACTGATGTCCTTGTCACACACAGAACTGTGGTTTCCCACATTGACACATGCCGCACACGGCAGGAAATGTGTCTGTGTTCAGATTTGTGTCTCCCATGTAAATGTACCTTTTCATGCAGTGTTTGTGTGTTTGTGTTTGTGTGTGTATATATGTGTCGGTGTGTGTGTGTTTCGGGTTACTTGTGTGAAAACCCAGACAAGACCAGGATGGCACCATCACAGAATCTCCTTCCAGGGTCATGGAGAGGTCTCAGGAAGAACAGCGCCCAAGGAGGAAGCGGGTACAGAGGGGTCAGTCAGAGGAGATCCCTTACACAACCAGAGCCAAGGTACAGTGCTCATATCCCTAACACAACCAGAGCCAAGGTACAGTGCTCATATCCCTTACACAACCAGAGCCAAGGTACAGTGCTCATATCCCTTACACAACCAGAGCCAAGGTACAGTGCTCATATCCCTAACACAACCAGAGCCAAGGTACAGTGCTCATATCCCTTACACAACCAGAGCCAAGGTACAGTGCTCATATCCCTAACACAACCAGAGCCAAGGTACAGTGCTCATATCCCTTACACAACCAGAACCAAGGTACAGTGCTCATATCCCTTACACAACCAGAGCCAAGGTACAGTGCTCATATCCCTAACACAACCAGAGCCAAGGTACAGTGCTCATATCCCTAACACAACCAGAGCCAAGGTACAGTGTTCATATCCCTTACACAACCAGAGCCAAGGTACAGTGCTCATATCCCTTACACAACCAGAGCCAAGGTACAGTGCTCATATCCCTTACACAACCAGAGCCAAGGTACAGTGCTCATATCCCTTACACAACCAGAGCCAAGGTACAGTGCTCATATCCCTAACACAGCCAGAGCCAAGGTACAGTGCTCATATCCCTTACACAACCAGAGCCAAGGTACAGTGCTCATATCCCTAACACAACCAGAGCCAAGGTACAGTGCTCATATCCCTAACACAACCAGAGCCAAGGTACAGTGCTCATATCCCTTACACAACCAGAGCCAAGGTACAGTGCTCATATCCCTAACACAACCAGAGCCAAGGTACAGTGCTCATATCCCTTACACAACCAGAGCCAAGGTACAGTGCTCATATCCCTAACACAACCAGAGCCAAGGTACAGTGCTCATATCCCTAACACAACCAGAGCCAAGGTACAGTGCTCATATCCCTTACACAACCAGAGCCAAGGTACAGTGCTCATATCCCTAACACAACCAGAGCCAAGGTACAGTGCTCATATCCCTAACACAACCAGAGCCAAGGTACAGTGCTCATATCCCAAACACAACCAGAGCCAAGGTACAGTGCTCATATCTCTTACACAACCAGAGCCAAGGTACAGTGCTCATATCCCTTACACAACCAGAGCCAAGGTACAGTGCTCATATCCCTTACACAACCAGAGCCAAGGTGCAGTGCTCATATCCCAAACACAACCAGAGCCAAGGTACAGTGCTCATATCCCTAACACAACCAGAGCCAAGGTACAGTGCTCATATCCCAAACACAACCAGAGCCAAGGTACAGTGCTCATATCCCTTACACAACCAGAGCCAAAGTACAGTGCTCATATCCCTAACACAACCAGAGCCAAGGTACAGTGCTCATATCCCTAACACAACCAGAGCCAAGGTACAGTGCTCATATCCCTTACACAACCAGAGCCAAGGTACAGTGCTCATATCCCTAACACAACCAGAGCCAAGGTACAGTGCTCATATCCCTTACACAACCAGAGCCAAGGTACAGTGCTCATATCCCTTACACAACCAGAGCCAAGGTACAGTGCTCATATCCCTAACATAAGCAGAGCCAAGGTACAGTGCTCATATCCCAAACACAACCAGAGCCAAGGTACAGTGTTCATATCCCTAACACTGCCAGAGCCAAGGTACAGTGCTCATATCCCCTTACACAACCAGAGCCAAGGTACAGTGTTCATATCCCTAACACTGCCAGAGCCAAGGTACAGTGCTCATATCCCCTTACACAACCAGAGCCAAGGTGCAGTGCTCATATCCCAAACACAACCAGAGCCAAGGTACAGTGCTCATATCCCAAACACAACCAGAGCCAAGGTACAGTGCTCATATCCCAAACACAACCAGAGCCAAGGTACAGTGCTCATATCCCTAACATAAGCAGAGCCAAGGCACAGTGCTCATATCCCTAACATAAGCAGAGCCAAGGTACAGTGCTCATATCCCTTACACAACCAGAACCAAGGTACAGTGCTCATATCCCAAACACGACCAGAGCCAAGGTACAGTGCTCATATCCCTAACACTGCCAGAGCCAAGGTACCGTGCTCATATCCCCTTACACAACCAGAGCGAAGGTACAGTGCTCATATCCCAAACATAAGCAGAGCCAAGGTACAGTGCTCATATCCCTTACACAACCAGAGCCAAGGTACAGTGCTCATATCCCTAACACAACCAGAGCCAAGGTACAGTGCTCATATCCCTAACACTGCCAGAGCCAAGGTACAGTGCTCATATCCCTAACACAACCAGAGCCAAGGTACAGTGCTCATATCCCTAACATAAGCAGAGCCAAGGTACAGTGCTCATACCCCTTACACAACCAGAGCCAAGGTACAGTGCTCATATCCCAAACACAACCAGAGCCAAGGTACAGTGCTAATTATCCCTAATACAAGTGTAGCCAAGGTACAGTGCTCATATCCCTAACATTGCCAGAGCCAAGGTACAGTGCTCATATCCCTAACACTGCCAGAGCCAAGGTACAGTGCTCATATCCCTAACACAACCAGAGCCAAGGTACAGTGCTCATATCCCTTACACAACCAGAGCCAAGGTACAGTGCTCATACCCCTAACACAAGCAGAGCGAAGTTATAGTGCTCATATCCCTAACACAAGCGTAGCCAAGGTGCAGTGCTCTAACACTGTGTGCCTGTACGTGCATGTTCTGCAGGAATCTGTGGAGATGACAGAGATGGATCAGGATAGCGATGCTGGGATTCACCCTGCTCTGGAGAGCCAGGGGAGAGCAGCCTCTATGCCCAGACTGAACGCAGAGTCTCAGGTAAGGCCTGAATTGTGCACACTGCTCAGCCTAAACCCGTACCCACCCGGGATTTGAACCCGCAACCTCTTTAAGCACCGAGCCTTCAGCATCGAGAGTGAGGGTTGAGTACAAGAAGGATATAGAGAGAGAGAGAGAGAGAAAGGGTGAAGATAAATTAGTCCCCCCTACAAGCAAACCCAGGCAACCCCCCTGAACCAGCTGCTCCTAATTTCAGTCAGTGATTACAGAAGCTCTGATACACCGGTGCCATTATTCTGTGGCTGAGATGCTGAACCTCTGTAATGTCTGCTCTTTCCCTGTCCCTGTGCTAGGGCCATGGCAGAAACATAAATCGCATGATTATAGGTAATTAGCTCTAACATGGAATAGAAAAAAATTTGTGCATATCACAATGTGGGTTGAATACTTGTCTGTATTATTATTTAAATTACTGTTATTATGTGCATTAGAATATTCTCATGTCTGAAAAAGTACATTAACAGTGGCTGTAAATTCACTGTTGAGGAAACATTAGCTTCCTTTGACCTTTAGAACTAAATTTAATTTGGAATTTATTACATTAATGTGGGGGGGGCGTGACGTGTATTTGTTCAAAGAAATGGAAATGTATTGCATAACATTGCTAACATATGGACTCATGGACTATATATATATATCACAGTAATATATATTTTAAATCTTGTAATATCTGAAAGAAACGATACATAATATGATATAATAGTTGTTATAAAAGACCAGTAATACCATTATTGAGTTTCCCCACTCAATTCTTGCTGACATCCGGCCTAAAATTCCAAAATTCCATTTCTTGTTGTTGAAGCAATAAATTTAAGCTTCACCCAGAAAAGGCTTTCCAACATAGGCTGTTCTTTCACATAAGTATTAAACATCACCGGTTCTTTTGCCCACTCTTCCCCATGCTGTTCTGTGTAATGTACATGATATTGTAGCACTCAGCTTCTCAATGTTTATAAATCTTCCATTGCTTCTGTCAGTCTGTCTTTGCTTTCCTGTGTTTAGCTTCAGTTTTTTTCTATGGTTAGATATGCCTGTCTGTCTGTGTACTCTCTGTGTCTCCTCCTCTGTTTCCTCCTCTGTCAGCTCTCCAGGGGGAGCGGTTTTTCTGCCGCCACCCCTGTCTGAGAGTGTCTCTGATTGGCTCTCACCTGCGTGTTCAACCGTCCAATTGGCTCATGAGTCTGACCATTTGGTTCCTGTCTTGTCTGGCTTTGCCGTCTGTCTCCCTGTGTCCCTTCCCTCTCCCTTCTCTATTTTTTCATCCTCTGCTCTCTCTATCTTCTGCCTCCCACCTGTTACTTTTTCACTCTCCTCCCCCATTTTCTCATCCCTCTGTTCTCCCTTTCCCAATCTTCACCTCTCTGCTGGATGTCTTCATCCCTATCCAATCTCTTTCAAATGCTTTCATTTTTTTCCCCCCTTGTTCACCTGTACACCTGATCCATCCCTCTTTGTCCCCTTGCCTATTTTATTTCTCCATTTTCTGCGCTACTTTGAAATCCTCCTTTCTTCCTCTCTTCCCTCTCTCTCTCCCCTCTCACACCCTTTTCCTCTCTTTGTTTCCATTTTTGATTCACCTCTGCTCCGCACTCCTCTGTCCCCCTCCTCTGGCTTTCTTCTCTCTTCGTACGTCCTGTTTCATCCCTCCTGTCCCCTTTTCCTTCTCTCCCTCTCTCCTCATTTCCAACACTCCTTTCTACATCCTCCTCTATCCCTCTCTCCTTCACTCCTCTCTTTGCCTCTCCCCCTTTCCTTTCACCCTCACTTTCTAACCCACCTCTCCTTTCCTCCTCCCTCCCCCTCTTCCTCTCTGCCCTTCTTCTCTCCTCCTCTCACTCCCTCTCTTCCTCTCTCCTGCTGTCGCGTGTGACGGCTGCCCCTGGCTGCTGTGTGCCTCTCCTCATCTTCCTCCTCCTCTTCCTCGCTGCCCGGCAGCAGAGCACCTGTCGCTGCGCCCCGACACGGTCCCCGTACCTCTCAGTATGTACTGCTGCTCCGCCACACTGCCCCCCCCCCCCCCCGCGCCCCCCCCCACCCGGTCCCCACAGAGCTAAGGGCTCTCTCAGAACCGCTCTGGGGTGCATCACTCTCTCAAACGAGTGAACGAGCTTCCCGTTTCTTCACACATGTACTCCTGTTCCCTTGCAACTCGCAGGGTTTCGTTTGCGTTTCCACGTCTGTGCACATGCTGTGCTGTGTTTGTGCGTGCTTGTGTGTGTGTGTGTCTGTGTTTGTGCGTGCTTGTGTGTGTGTGTGTGTGTGTGTGTGCATGCGTGCATGTCTGTGTGTCTGTGAAGGTGTTGTATTTTTCCTTGTCATGTTGGTGATTCGTTGCTCTCCAATTAATCTTTCCATCCATTACGCACCCTTCATGTTCTACTTAATACCTACACACACTGCACCATGTCATACTCCAATAATGTCCTGTCTCATTCCTCTCCAGTATTTACAGGTACAAAGAATCATGGGCAGGTAATGAGTATGTACTCACCTGGTTAACAGTGTTAAGTTTGGGTGTGCCTTTTGTTCTTCATTATTATGTCCAGCTGTTTTTAGTCTTGACTTGATCTTTTGATCGTGTTTGAGTGTTTGCATGCAGAACTCACAGTACCTGCTGTTGGTAGCTCTCTGTTGCTACAGTGTGTGGCACAGACCAGCTAGAGGGTTCTGTGTGAACCCGGTGTTTCTCAGAGCTGTGATAAAAGAGAATTTCCACTTGTAAAAGAATGACATGTTGCTCCATTGAAGTTGTGCTCTGGTTCATGATTAGAGAACTCTGTGTAGGCTTGTGGGTGAGTTCTGATTGGCACCACTAGGTGGTGCTGCTAGGCCTTTGTCAGGTGCATGCAGATAATAACAATGGTTTTGACCCAAACACTTGAAATTGCACCGAAGATACCATATCATTACAGTCACAAATCAACCTTAAAACCCATTCAAGTCCCCTCTGAGCTATAAATGTGTCATTCACTGAGGGTCTTAGAAGCATAAGAAAGGCTTGTTTAACTCTATGGTAAGGCAGCTAAAAATACAGACATAAATTGAATAAAGAGTATCCCAATGTTAGCCAATACATACATTCATATTTTAACTGTAGGACATTTATAGCCTTTGGTTGGAGATCTTTCCCACCCCCACACCCCACCCCCCAGACGCAACATTTTGTGATAGCCTGACTTGCTCCTGTCAGCCAGTAAGGAACTCACTAGAGAAAATGACTTATGGAAATGTATTTGTTTATTTTGGAGTTGTAGAGCCAAAATGGCACCAGCTACATATAAGATTTTAAAAATTTTTTTGGGCACCCCTTCTAGGATGTCTTAGGGTCACCCAAGGGACCAAATTTCATGCTTCTATCCACCGCATAATAACTTTTCGCATAATTCCCCCTACTAATATTTAATAATGATTGTGTTGACACCCGTTCACTGTGTCCTGTCATATCTCTCTCTCTCTCTCTCTCTATCTCTCTCTCTCTCTCTCTCCCAGCCTATCATTGACGCCAGCCCCATGAAGCGCTCGGTGTCGACCCTGTCCCCTGCGCCACAGCGCCCCCAGGAGGTCGACCTGAGCAGCTACGCGCTGGAGCGTCCGACGCAGGACAGGCCGCACCACCACCACCACCACCACCGCTGCCACCGGCGCAGGGAGCGGGAGAAGAAGCAGAGGTCGCTGGACCAGCCCGCCGACCGGGAGCCGTCCAGCGCAGCAGGTCAGGGCCACGGCTGGGGGTCTGTGGCGGGGGGGAGGGCGACGGCTGAGGGCTGGGGGTCTGTGGGGGGGATCTTGAACTTTGGGCCCAGGCTAGCCACCGATAAGCACGCTAGCAAGAAACTGGATACGATGCCTGTACTGAAATCTCAGATGTTTCTATATTGTTTTGTTTTTAATAACTGGGATTTGAAGCTTGTGCAGAAGTCTGGTCTGGCCTGGGTGCGGCCAGCCCAGGCAGTGGAGCAGCCAATGGGGTCTGAGACTCACACGGGACTCACACATTGGTTTATTTGTTTCGTTTTGTTTGTTTAATTGTGAAAGCGGACTTTGATCAACAGTTTAGATTACACATCCATGCAAGCGTGACGGAATTAACCATTGAGCCAATTTTCCATCCGTAATCCCTGGGCAGTGCCATTCAGATAGAGACACTACATCATCTGAATAATAAATCATTGAAATATTCAGACGAGAACAGCTCTCCATGAACCCCAGCGATCTGATAAACTTTTGTTTATTTGACATTTGGTGTTTTTTCTGTGGCGTAATGTCTTAGTGTGAAGTGAAGATCACTCTTCGACAGCAGGCTCTGTTTTTGATATTTGGTACAGTATTTGGTTCATGCATTTAATGTTGAAAAGAATTACAGTACTTTTTTTCATTTCACATTGCGATAAATTATAAGAGCTTGGTTTGCATTCATATATGGTTGGTTGCATATGAGATGGTTATGATTAGGTTTTAACTGATAACCACTGATGTGTTCTTTTCGTTAAATTGTGAATTCCTGTCATGGAATTTTACTCTTGAGAGAGACAGAGAGAGACTTGACTCTTTGAAAATCACTCAACCTCCTTTCCAACGGCAAGAAAAATTCTTGATCGGATTAGGGGGGTGTTATCGGGTTATGTGGGGAAGAACTGTTTCCAAAGGGCTTGCTAGGATTTTCTGCTTCAGGCCCCTTGTGAATAAAGGAAAAACACAGTCTGCTAGGAGAAATAGGCTTTTGAATAGGTTTGATTTCTGATTTGGGTATGTATTTATTTATTTTTATTTTTTTGGCTTTCCTACTTTTTAAATATTTATGAAGGTCTTCTACTTAGTTTCCCTTGTTGGTTGCTGTGGAGGATAACCTTCAGAGGGCCCCTGGGTTTGGGGTGGCTGTACTGTTAACAACCTCTGCTTGACGAACGCTGGTGTAAACTTTGACTGAATGAGGTTAAACTTTAAGCCGATACATTCTCATAAGAGACCTCGCATAACCTGATCCAAACCCGCCAGGATACCAGGTGGCGGTGTGTAGTATAATGATTGGGCTACCAGTACAAGCAGTGCCATGTTCTCAGAGTGAAAGCTGATGGTAGGTAGACGATGGCAAGCAGTCGACACATAAACCTACAAGATAACATTAAGGGCGTGATTTACTAAGACCTTTAGCATGTGCAAAATCCTTTAGCACACGCAAAACCAATAACATGACTCCTGATTGGTCATGGTATTTGTTTTGCACCAATCGTTGGTTGTGTTGTTAGTTTTGTGTGTGGTAAAAGGTTTAGCACATGCTAAAGAGCTTAGTAAATCAAGTGCCATGTCAAGTGTAAGAGGGATACTGAGAATTTAGTGCTTTTAGTACCAAATGGTCTTTGGGTATTACATAGCATAGGTAGCTAGTGAAGTTAGGTTTAGGCTGAATGATCAATTATCTTTTTTTTGGGGGGGGGGGTGGATTGCTTCCTGACTGGTGCCTACTGTGCAGGGTCATCTGCTGTAGGGATCAGGTTGTGCTCGCTGGCGGTTGGCTGGGGGGTGTTTGGACCTGGTGGGCGGGGCCACAGCTGGGCTTTGTTACACGGATTGTAGGGGCTGACGGACAGGCTCACCTACTGACCCCCTAATTTATGGCGAGAAACCTTTTTGGGGTCGCCGTCGTTTCTGTGCAGCGCCCCCACATTCCAAAGAGCAGGACCACTTCTGGGAAGTGTGGATGTGTCCACATATACCCCACTGAACGCCCTGAGGGCTTCCACAGTGGCATTCTGTGTAACTGGTTTAGAGGTTGCTTGCACATTGATGAATCGGTTATTAAATTTGTAAGATTGCGATTCATGATTTTATGATCCAATATTGCATTAAGTGACTTCAAGGGATTTCTATAATGGTGCTTGAGGTGTTCCTTTTAACAATACTTCAAGGTGGAGAATATTCTGTGGCGAATTCTCTGTGGCCCAATAAGACCTTCTTTGTCCACACGCTAGGGTTTGTTACTATATGGATGGTGTTCCTGGTGCAACCAGAACAAAGTGGCTTCACTTATTTATGGTTACTTCACTGGCGGCAGTGTAGCACAGTGGGTAAGGAACTGGGCTTGTGACCGAAAGGTCACAGGTTCGATTCCTGGGTAGGACACTGCCGTTGTACCCTTGAGCCAAGGTACTTAACCTGAATTGCTTCAGTACATATCCAGCTGTATAAATTACATTACAGGCATTGGGAAGACACTCTTATCCAGAGCAAGCAATTATCACTAAATGGATACAATGTAAAAAAAAAAAAAACACTATGTAAAAGTTGTGTAAGTCGCTCTGGGTAGGACACTGCCGTTGTACCCTTGAGCAAGGTACTTAACCTGCACTGCTTCAGTATATATTCAGCTGTATAAATGGATACAATGTAAATGCTATGTAAAAGTTGTGTAAGTCGCTCTGGAAAAGAACGTCTGCTAAATGCCTGTAATGTAATGAAATGTAATGTACTTTGTGACAGATGCCAAAAACCGGATGTTGTGTATGTCTGAATGCGAGTGCATGCAGGAGCGTCTCGCCTGCGCGTGAATGCGTGTGCGGAAGGGCGTGTGCGGAAGGGCGTGTCCGCGCGTCTCAGACGACGCTGTCTCTGATCGAAAGGCACGCCGGGGGACCCGCCGCCCGAGCTCGGCGCTCACGACCGCAGCCGCTCCCACGACAGGAGGCCGCACCACTCCTCCTCCGCCGCCAGGAAGCAGCGCTACTACTCCTGCGACCGCTACGGCAACCGCGAGTCCTACCCCGCCGTGCCCGCCTCCTCCAGCTGCGCCGCCTCGCCCAGCGAGGCCCCGGAGCCCCTGCCCTACAAGGTGAGGAGGTCTGAACAGGAGCGGCGTGGAGGAGGAGCTCTGAACAGGAGCAGCATGGAGGAGGGAGAGTAGGGACAGGAGGGGCAGCAGGGTGTAGGAGCTCTGAACAGGAGCAGCATGGAGGAGGCGCTCTGAACAGGAGCAGCGTGGAGGAGGAGCTCTGAACAGGAGCGGCATGGAGGAGGCGCTCTGAACAGGAGCAGCATGGAGGAGAGAGAGTAGGGACAGGAGGGGCAGCAGGGAGTAGGAGCTGCAGGGTGTAGGAGCAGCGTGTAGGAGCTCTGAACAGGAGCAGCATGGAGGAGGGGAGTAGGGACAGGAGGGGCAGCAGGGAGTAGGAGCTGCAGGGTGTAGGAGCAGCGTGTAGGAGCTCTGAACAGGAGCAGCATGGAGGAGGGGAGTAGGGACAGGAGGGGCAGCAGGGAGTAGGAGCTGCAGGGTGTAGGAGCTCTGAACAGGAGCAGCGTGGAGGAGGGGAGTAGAGACAGGAGGGGCAGCAGGGTGTAGGAGCTGCAGGGTGTAGGAGCTCTGAACAGGAGCAGAGTGGAGGAGGGGAGTAGGGACAGGAGGGGCAGCAGGGTGTAGGAGCTGCAGGGTGTAGGGACAGGAGGGGCAGCAGGGTGTAAGAGCTGCAGGGTGTTGGGACAGGAGGGGCAGCAGGGTGTAGGAGCTGCAGGGTGTAGGAGCTCTGAACAGGAGCAGAGTGGAGGAGGGGAGTAGGGACAGGAGGGGCAGCAGGGTGTAGGAGCTGCAGGGTGTAGGGACAGGAGGGGCAGCAGGGTGTAAGAGCTGCAGGGTGTTGGGACAGGAGGGGCAGCAGGGTGTAGGAGCTGCAGGGTGTAGGAGCAGGGTGAGGAGCTCTGAACAGGAGTAGGGTGAGGAGTGGGGAGTAGAGACAGGAGGGGTAGACACAGGCACGGGATGGGATTGGGCCTGAAGCAGAGGGGTCAATGAAGGGCTAGCGGGGGTAGGAGCAGAGGGGTTAGGGAGAGCCAAAATCTGATCATGTTAGTGCAGACGTAGACCAGGAGTTCCCATTAGCTGGACCCCTGTACCCCGACCCCCTGTTCCTCCTCCTCGTCCTGTTCTGATGGCTTTGCCCCCCCCCCCCCCCCCTTCTCTCCCTGCAGCCCAGTGGTTCTGCCAAAGGGAGCCCCGTGACGCTCACCTCCGGGTCCAGCACCCCGTCCCGAGGGCGCAGGCAGCTCCCCCAGACCCCCCTCACGCCCCGCCCCGGCGTGGTTTACAGGACCGCCAACTCCTCCCCCGTGCCGACGGGCCCCGGCGGGGCCATGGGCGGCGGCGGCGGGGGCCGGGGGGCCGGCAGGCTGAGCCGGGGGCTGTCGGAGCACGACGCCCTGCTGTGGGGCGAGGCGTTCTCCCCCGTGCCCGTCACTCGAATCGGCTCTGACCCAAACCTGGGCCAGCAGCCCCCGCGGGACCGGGACCGGGCCCCCGCCCAGGACGCGGACCTCTTCCAGGACGCCCTGAGCTCCCACGGCGGACGCTCCGCCCCCCGGACCGCCGCCCCCCAGGCCATGGCCACGCCCATGGCCACGCCCCCGCAGGCCACGCCCCCGCAGGGCCGCGGGGTGCCCAACGGGTATCACTTCGCCATGGGGCTGAGCGGGGGCCCCGGGTCCAGCAGCACAGGGCCCCCCTGCCCCAGAGAGGCTGGGGACGATGAGTGGTGCTAGCCTGGATACAAAACACACACACACACACACTCATGCTTACGTTCATACACACACACTCATACACACATACACATACCACACAACCTCATATACACAAAGTCATACACACATACACATACCACACACCCTCATATACACACACATACACACACACACACATACACACACTCATGCTTACGTTCATACACACACACTCATACACACATACACATACCACACAACCTCATATACACAAAGTCATACACACATACACATACCACACACCCTCATATACACACACATACACACACACACACACACATACACACACTCACACTTACGTTCATACACACACACACTCATACACACATACACATACCACATACTCACACACTCATACACACATACACATACCACACACTCACACACTCATACACACACACACACACACACTCACGCTTACGTTCATACACACACACTCATACACACACTCACGCTTACGTTCATACACACACACACACACACTCACACACACACTCATACACATACCACACACCCTCTTATACACACAAAAACACACACACACTCTCATACACACATACAGATACCACACACAATCATATACACACACTCATACACACATTCACATACCGCACACCCTCATATGCACACACACAAACACACACACACTCTCATACACACATACACATACCACACACACTCACACACACACACACACACACACACACAATGCACACGTACGCACACACATAACTCATTGTGACACACATAACACACAAATACACTAATGAAACATAACACACATACACAAAGATGCACATAACACACGCACGCTCGCACGGGAAAGTTTATTGCAGACATTTTCTGATGTGATGAATTGTGATGAGTTTTATCATCTTTGCAAAGGAGGTAGTTTACACTGTTGCTGTATGTATGTGTATACGTATACGTCGGTTTTAAAGTGCATGGTGTAAGGTGCATATAGAGGAAAGTACACTGAAAGAGAAAAGAAAATTCAGATTTTATAATTTATCAGCACTTCTTTTTATTTATTTTTTTTAGAAATGCCTGCCTGTACGGGTTATACTTCTTTATTTTTGTACCTGTGTTCTTTTTTGCACTGAACTTTTAGCACGAGTATTATATGAATTGGGAAGCCAGAGACCCAGACCTAGTCCCCAGGTATGACATCTCTCAGTGCGCCCTGTCTTGCTGAGTGGCAGGGAAGAGTGAACGATGCCAAAATCTCCTCCTACGGTCTGTGAGGGTAACAAAAAAAAAAGTCCTGCTGTTTCCCCTGCGACGGGAGGGGATGGGGCTGCGCTGTGGGTCTCTGGCTTCCTGTCTGGGCGGATGAATCACATCGGGATGTTTTGGGGAGAGACGCGTCCCTGTCACTGTCCTTCGGTGCAATCGTGGGTGCAGTGAGCACCCTAAATGTGGAGTCAGCTAAATCTGTAAGGGGAGCCAGGAGAATAATGACATTTACAATCCAGGACAGCTGGGTTGCCTGTTTGACTGTTTCAGTTGCTTAGTATTACATGCAAGAGCTAAGTATTTATCTTTAATCAAATATATCCACTATATTACACTATAACCAGAACACACTTCACCACGTACACAGTGTCGTTAATGATTTCTCGTTTTTACTCCCGATCAGCCATTTCATGTTCCACTGGTCATTTTCGATAAAGCACGCTCACTTACACACGCCAGATATTTTGGAGGAGTTTAAAAAAAAAAACAATGTTATTATTTTATAATGACCTATGGTAGAACATATATTGTTTCATTTATGTGCATTTTTTGTAAAAAAAAAAAAAAAAAAAAAACTCGGAAAAGAAAAGAAATCACTGTTTTTATGTGAGAGTTATGGTTCTGTATTACGTCAGGTCTATCTTATGTACTGCTCCGGTTGTCAATTACCAAGTGCCTAACCTTTTAAATAACTTAGTAGAAACGATGCATCTCATTCATTTTCATGCATCGTCTTGTGGGTTTGGAGGGGGGGCGTAGGACAGTAGATTTGAGGGCAGTGAATATATATGATAAGTATAGATTATATAAATGTATTAGATTCAGGCAGAGAAATGTTTAAGTATAGTTCAGTAGAACTTAAATTATGTTTATTTTTAAAATAGAAATGATGAGATAAATTTCATATGGTTGTTTTCTTTCAGTTTTGAACTTATCATCAAATGAAGGGGGGGGGGGGGGGAGAATGCCAAGTCCTGGAGTGAAATAATCTGTATGTTATAATTTCTTCAGACTAATATCAACAAATACTTCAAAAACATTGGACTACACACCCTGGACAGATGTTGATTTTAATCATTCTTTTAACTTGGCATTGGAAGGTTATGACCACATGTAATGGTGGTGTATACATTTTCATCATTTTGTTTTTACTCATTAACTGACATTGCCAAAATTGAGAGATGTGAGTTTGCATGAGAACATCTGCTACAGAATGTGACATCACCCCCGGAGAAGCAATAACAGCGCGATTAGTTCCCTTGGCTCAGGACTTTGGTCTTGAGTTCAGCAGACCAATCGTGTCTCTTCCTGCACGGAGCGGTCCAGCCAGCTGAGGGCATGGAGAAAGGCATTGTTAGAGTTTCACCTGTCGCTTCAACCTCGCGTAGGTCGGGAGATGAAGGAGCGGATGACTAAGATGTTGCATCCCTCTGAGTTTTCGCGGAGTCCTCCGTCACTGCCGACGCCATGGTACCAAGGACCGCCCTTTTGGTTGCCCAATGAGAAGGGACAGGTTGCCGGACTGTTCACCACAACTTGTTGAAGGTTTTATAGGCGTAGGGTCGTGGGGGAGAACTACATTTCCCATCACTCTCCTAATGTAATGTTTGGCACTGAGGGTTAAGCCTGGAGACTAATTGTGTGAGTAAAAGAAATTCAGTAAAAGAGTGCAATTTTATTTGAATAGAGAGAGAGAGAGAGAGACTGTCATCTCCCCATTGTGTATGAAATCACTGATGCATTTTAGGGGCAGTATTCTATCACAGAATTAACAAGGAAGCTGGAATATTCATGTGGTGTTTCATTATTATTTTTGGCTGTTGATGCTGTTCTTGCCATTCTATACGTTGGTTCCCAACCCTCTCCTCCTTTGACTCTGTGAGAGCCGGAGCTTAGGAGCTCCATCCAAAGAGAGGAAAGGGGTGGAGCCAGTTGTTTCCGTGGACACCCTCTCGTTAGGATTGTGCGCATTTCACCAAGCAGGGTTTCGACTTTGGTGACTGTTGGGCTATGCAACAACTTGACACTTTGAAAATAAACCGTCATTCCCTCTGTAGCTTTACCTGCTGGGTTACCCAGGTTCAGGCTTTGGCATGATTGTGACCAAATATTTTATATTAAAAAATTGCAAAAATATTTAAATAAAAACAAAAAATGTACATTTAAAGATGCATAAAGGCAAACAGGAAAACAGGCCATTATAAACAGGACATTCCCAGTTAAGCAGGTGGATACAGTGTGTTTAATAAATTGCATGCATCAATCCTCAAAGTCCTGAAAGAAACAAAAAAAAGTTTCATTTCAATGTTTTAAGAAAAGGCCCTATTACTAGTTAATTATTCTGATTCATGCCCTAAATAAAGCACGGACCAATTCATGACTGAGTTCAAAGACATTAAGCCGCATGAACTAGGGGATGACTTCGTGTTTAGAGAGAAAATGAACAATTCTGCCACGTCCTAGACCATGTCACATTTCCTTTAGCCCAATAAATGTCCCTGTTTGTTACCAGTGTGGGGAACAGATCTCCTTTTGTCTGTGACAATTTCTTTCAATATCTGTGGTCTCTATCAGCCATTTCCGCAAGTCCTTAAGTCAGTTGCCAAGCTTTAAAACCATGACAATTTATTTCCACATGCCAATTCAACTTTAGCTGTTGACTGTACTCCGTGAACAAGTCATGTTTGCATGTTACGCAGTATGTGCATGTAATAAAGTTGTTTATCTTCATACTTTTTTGATATAACGTATTCATCAGTTGTTCATTTTTATTGATCTTTGATATAAATTGGGGGGGGTTTGTGGGAGTGGAAAAAACTTTATATTACAGCAAAAAACATTATTGGACAACAAGCATTAAATGTTTTGTCCATGCGTCACAGATGGGATCGCCCTGGGATGGAATCATTTTCTGACGGACTTCTGCTCATTGGCCAGAATTTGAATTCTGCGGTTGTTTCTACGCATACATTTTGTATGAAGCAAAGTCCTTGAATTAAAATAAATGAAACTTAGAAGAAGCAAATGACAATTCTGTGATATTTCATGCTTGGATATATATTGGTTTTTTTTTTCTTTTCTTTTTTTCATTTTCTTATTTGTAATGGAATTGTATGTTAAGTCATAAATGATTTGTGCTGTCATCTTAAAGTTCCATTTATAAAGCTTTTTTACGAAAGTTGTATAATATGAACTGCATGCTATGTCACCACCAATGAAGCATATGGCATGCCATATGATCATGACAAACGTATTTATGAATTTCATTGTAGTGCTTATGGAGTCATGTAGCTATAATTTGAGACCAATCATTTTTCAGTACATACTGTGATTGAGTTGGGGATGTCCCTTCCCTTGGGAAAAAAATGAAAAAGTAATGCTTTATATGGAACTTAAAATGTTAATTCTAAATTTAAATACATTTCATGTATACATACAGTACACTTCCCAGTAATGTTTTACATAGCCTACATTGCGTTGTATTTGAAAATGTTGCACATATGAGAATCATTTAATATACGAAAGCATTAACATATGAATGTATATCAAGAAATTGCTGTTTTCTAATATAACATTTGTATACGTTTGTACTAAGCCACGTAGGTCGTGAGTTGTCGAAGTGCAGAATACGCATGCGCCGTAGCGCACCTGAGTAACACTGGGGAAATGACGGCCAATAATTTACTTTCAACCCTGATGATACTAATTAGCAGCTCAACGAGGTCTCTGGCTGTTGAATGAGGTGTGCTTTGTCAGGATTGGAGTGAAAACTTACAGTGGATAGGAGTAGATCTCCAGAAACACGGTTGGGCATCCCTGTTCCAGATGGGGAAAGGTGAACGTGCCGCGTGTGCCGTATCCGGATTACAAACATTTATATCTAGTGTTGCGGTTGCAACGTGAAGAGTCTAGGGCAGGCACTGGGATGCCTGGACACAATGTCTGAGTGTCTGCACATGTGTACGCGCATTGAGTCTTCTGGACCATTCTGGTTTAAAATAATAGACATGTTTGTAAACTGATACGAGGGGTACTGAATTCAGCGGTTTAAAACGTCTTCGGATTTGGTTACAACAGTGATTAAAACGGTAAACTAACGCTAAATGCGCGTAGAGAAACTCGTTGAATTTCATTGGCCTGCAGCAAGGGCGGGGGCGGAGACCGCGGTAGAATATATCCAGGAGTGCGCAAGCTGATGGTGTGTGCGTGTTGAGGAAGGCGGTGATGCTTGAATTGTGTTGAGCAGGAAAAGGTACAGACATATGTACTGCTGACAGGTTCATAACTACCACTCGAAGTATAGTCGAAAGAATAACCGAACACATGAGCATATTATAGTTGCACTGAATTCTGAGTTTCCATTTTACCACAATTTATTTTGAAAATGTATTAAAAAGTTGCTGGACTTACTCCTGCGTAAAACAATAAACGCATCGTTTCTATGGAGACAGTCGTGTCCCTGAATGCAGGAGAACATCTTTGCAGTCGCATGCTTTCCAGTCATCCTTGTTTTCACTGAATTTTTGCAATGGGAAGCATTTTGTTCAGGGCGATAGAATGGTATATTTTGTTCCTGGCGCTCACCAGAATTTACGCTTCGACTGATGGTGGACAACTAGAACCCGTCGAGACTGGATCCGGGATGCTTCTGACCGGTAAGGAGACCTTGCTCAAGACGCTGTCCTTCGAGTCACGGAAAAAAGTTAATAGCCTAGTCCAAGCAACAATGTATACACATACTCGGGCATCATCAGGTAAAAATATGAATTCCAGTTGTGTCGTTTCCCGTTAACCTGTATGATTAACGTGTTTACATTGAGAAAGGTAGGTAGGTTATGTTGAAATGCATTAATATACGTCGGTAAAAAAAGAATTTAAAAAATTGTTCGAATCTTCTTGGTAACATGTTATCTGGAAGTACAATATAATGCTTGTTAGAAAACTGTATCTGCAGTTGAATCTGCTGATTTGGCCGATGGTATTTATTGGGAGGTAATGAAGACATGAGCCTTTGAAATTACGACAAGAAATATGTACAGTTGTGAATGACTTCGCTATCTCTTTATAAACTTTTGGTCTATGTTTTTGCCTCATGGAGACGCTGTTGCATAATATTTATACTTACAAGGGATCAGGTGCTGAGTCAATGATCACATCTTTCATGTTCTCCGAGTTACGTAAAAACAGACACTGTAACAAAGAAATCCGTTGTACCTTGCTCATTGATTTCGCCGATACATTTATTTCAACCATACATGACTTTAATGCAACCTACAATGTCCCTGCCTCAAGTATGTTTTCTGTTCTTGTTGACTAATTGCATAGTTTAGAGGAGGGGGTATCATGTGAAAGCAATTAAGTTGGCTACATTTCTTGCGTGTTGGTGGCAGGGCATGTCTGTCCAATATTCCCTGGAATGCCGAAGAGATTCTAATCTGTTTAAATGTTTTAGTGTCCGTGCAACTGGTGCAATTTCTGGCAGATTTTTTTCAGTATCTGCTAAATCTCTGAAGTTGTGCTCTTTTGAACTGAGAGCAAATTTTGGACATAACAAAACACAGCCTGCTCGATGACCACTGAGAGCACATGTACATAAATCACTCACATTCTGTGTTTAAAAAAAAATATATATATATTATTTCTCCAGTTGCTAACTTGTATCTCCTTGTGAAGTATTCTTGACACTTCCTAGAGTCATATTCTTTGCTCGAGTTCACTGAGAAGGGAAATGGCTACTCAGAACAACTTGTGCCATGGATCCCTGACGCTCCTTAGAAGATGTGGCTCTCCCATGTGCTGAGTGAGCATGTCTTGAGGGACTGGATACAGCCAAGACAATCTGAGCTCTGGCTTTGTACACAAATCATATCCCGATGAGGGTATATTAATCACAGGCCTCTGTACGGCCTCTTGATGCAGGCTGGAGCTTAGCCATGAAGTGCTACAGTATGTACAGGAAGGGCTGGACCTCCATAGACTGTTACAGTTTATTATATTACCAAATTTATCGCGCATACTTCATAGGCTGGCATTTTTTGGAAGAACCATTTTGGTCTGTCCAGCTCAGTGATCCAGTGATCTCATCCCAAGGTTTAACACTCATTGGCTTGGGTTCAATTAATTTAACATTTTATGCTTATAGTGCTGACTTTCATATAAAGTTTTAGCTTTTGTCTTAGCAAATGCAGTTTCGGGAGTGAATTTTTGATTGTAATTTTTTTTTTTTAAGTGTAATACAGCGACTAAATCAATAAAGAAACGTGTGCGTTCGTTTGTAGGTAATTACTGAGGACAAATGCGGTTAATCCAGGCCATTGCTTCAGTTCCATTGCTGCTGACCCCTATGGTTCATGTCAGAGGAGAGTAAACGGAAGCATTGTGCTCATGCTCAGGCTTCAGCTCACTTTCAGAGACTCTGTGGCCATCTGGCCCCAATATAAGCCAAAACACGCCGGTCAGCAGAGATCAAAGAGTGGCATTATGGGGTCACGATGTCACAGTGAAACACAACAGAACAAAAAAGAAAATAGTATGAAGGCCTGCATCATGTTTTACAGTATAATATACTGTATGCAGGCAAACAATCCATTCAAAGAAAGTGCAATTGACTGACAGCTCAATTTTCGCCCTAGGAAATGTGTTAACTTACATCTGGGCACATTGTCTTGCTTCATCAACACTAGTGCTGTGCTCAAGAAGATTAAGCAAATCCGTGGGGGGAGTTCTGCACCAGACTACATCCAGTGCACCACAGGGCTCAGTGTCAGTAAACAATATAATTATATTGGTTCCTCACAACTAAGATGAAGTGCTACATACCCCCCCCCCCACCCCCCACACTCCACAACCCCAACTGTTGATTCCAAAGCAGTTAACTTTATTAGGCTCAGCTCTAACGTTTAACTTTTTCAGGCTCAAAATTCCTTGCCATATATGGAGAGAAATGACTGCAATGGTCTGGTAATTGACTTTGGCTGTTGGTTCTAATAAAACCTACTGGAGGACCTTTCAGTGATTGGCTGTGTTGTTAGCCTTCTGCTTACGGGGATGGGCTCGGTAAGGCAGGCATCACAGCAATTGTCAAAGGTATCGAGAGGGGCTCATCCCACTTTTGGAATCAGGTTGTTGTAAGAGTCTTTAATGTAGACTTGGAAGTCTGAGGTTTCAGAAGAAAAAAAAAAAAAAAAATCTAATTTCAGATAAAGCCTAGGACATGCTAGGCCCCAGACAACCACTGAAGAGTTTCACCAGCATTGTTTTTTCTGAGATTGTGTCCCTTCTTTTTCCCTTTTCCTCCCCGAATTTCCTCCCTGTGGCCTTCTGGGCCCCTGTGTGATAGCAAGAGCATCCCAGTGAACTTTCTTGCAGTGAATAGTCAGTGAAATACCATCTAGACATTCTGGTGGAAACCCGGCTACTTTTCAGCTTTATTGGACTGGACAGTGTAGAGAGAGAAAGAATGGGGAAGAGTGGGAGAGACATGCGACAAAGGTCGCGCGGTCGGACTCGAACCACCGACGTCGCGGCTCATAATGAGCATGTGGGCAGTGCTCTACACGCTACGCCACAAGACACCCTGAACCCTGGCTACTTTTGATTGAAAAGTGAAGGTCTTATAGCCAACTAGGACATAGCCTGGCTACAGCATATCCAGGTAAAATATGAACTATATTGACCTGGATTTCCACCCCGCTTAATGTCTGGATTCTTTCTTTTGCTCACTGTGTCGTGTGAGCTCTCTGATGCACCTCCCTGACGAAAATGGATAGTCCACTAAGTCCACTGTGTTAAATTGCTGTATTTTTATTTAAATTGCGTTACATTTCCAAGTGCGCTGGTCAGTACAAAATGTGAATTCAAATATTTCCCTCCCAAGTTTGACTATCAAGCGCATATTACAGGAATCACCTGGGACTTATAAGTGATGAAGCTGGTGATCCACTGGGATCTGCATTCGACGTTTGCACCAGGTTGATCACTGGGAATTTTAAAGCATATTCAGAAATTTGACTGATCCTTGTAATCCTTGTTGCAGTGTACAAATCAACCAGGATTTTTATGCTAAGCTGGTCTGTCCTGTCTGGATGGAAAAAAAAAACAAATTGCTGTACAATTAGGTGAAGTTGTTTGTGAACAGGCCTTTCTTGGGGTGGTTTGTAGTATAGGGAATGAAGTTTTGAGGGGGGGTGTGGAATATTGACAGCTCATGTGCATTGTTTCCAAACTTGCTCTCTTCTGCTGTCCAGATGGGGTGATTTTCTAGACCTCAAAAATATTTAATTCTCTGACTGAGGAAGGAATTCATGCTTTTGCTGTGTGTTTGGATTGCAGTGAATGAGAAGAGGTTGGGGGGGGGGGCATAGTGGGTCATGTTACTAGCAAGTCCCCAGAGTCCATATGGATTGCACAGTGTGAAAGCCTTCTTTAAACGGTCTTGTTTTCTGTTGCGTTTTTTTCTAAGAATCACTGAATAGATTGCAGATTATGTAATGCAAAGATAATAGCTCTCTGGGCAGCTGTGTAATCAAGCACCACGAGGCACTCTCTCACTCCCTCTTAATTATTGTATTTTTAACTAATATTTTCTGCTGCAATTAAAACAAAAACGAACAGGTTGTGCACACAGCCACAGTCTTAAGTGAGTGAATTAGGCAAGCCCCTTCAGCAGCCTTGGAGTGATCTCAGAGAATGATTCACGGGGCGTCCCGTAGTAGTTGTGATTTGTGGCCCGAATGTAAAAGTATCTCGCCCCAGGGGGTGAACGCAGGAGTTATTTTCGTGGCCTTTGACACGGTTGGCGGGACTCAACCAAACCGCAGCGTCCCCGGCGCGCTCGATAGTCGGTTCTGCTGTGGCAGATTTTTTGGTTACGGTGGCAAGGAGACCCCGCTCGCACGGCAGGTAAACTCCACCCTCACACGTGAATCCCCCAACCGCCACACCTGAATGCCATCCAACTCATATGTCACCAGAACTGGTCGTTTTATTAAACATACATTGCAGCTGATATACACACAAACTCACAAAAGGAGAAAAAGAGATCCAGCCATTTGACACGATGATGAACTCCATATTTGTGAGCCCGGGCTGAATGGCAGCAGTGCTGTGGCTGGGGGTGGGTTTCAGAGCAGTACATTCATAAAAGTCAGCATTTTGGCTTCAGGGAAACAGTATACAGAGAATGAATAATCTTGTTTTTGGATCGGCTTCACTAAGATTAGTTTCATGAGTCTCAGATGTGTATTGAGGGAACTACTCTCCTTAAGTCTAGATTTGGCTCATCAGACCAGTTTAACCTCTTAAGTCGCACTGTGTTTGGTATTTTCTGCCCAGTACACAGCCAGCCAGTGGAGAGAGATATATATATGTAGTGACAACTGAAAAGCATTTTAGCAGATTGAATAATGTTTCCAACAGTGTGTAGTTTCTTAGGCTTGCATTAAAGAACGCGTATTGTTTCTTCTGCGTAAACAAACCATACGTTTGCATGCTGAAACGTTGGAGAGGGTGACATGGGAAAAGTGAGCATATTTAAGCAAAATTCAGCTAGCATACAGTATACACTATATAGCATTTTACACCTCTAAACATCCACAGTTTTGTTTGGTCTCCAGGTGTCCTTTGGAGGTCTCCAAACACCCTTTTTGGTAACCTGCTTAGACTTTCCGTCCCCGAATGGAGATGAGGTGCCAGGAGGGTTCCAGGTCTGTGTCTCCTCTCGAGTTCAGAAATAAGGGCTCAGGGGTCCCTCGTAAAAGTGTATTTAATAAGCAGTTCTCCTCAGAAAGAAAGTGGCTGTCTCTCCTCCTCCTCCTCCTCCTCTTTTGCTCTTTTTCAGTTAATTGACATCCCTTGCTGAACTGTGTGACCTTCCCAATTGCACCCTAAAGCATGTTTAATTGAGTTCACCTAGAGAAATGGCTTGGATGGGCCCAGGGCAGGGGGCCTGGTGTGTGTTAACCCCAGGCTGACCTGCAGAGTCGCAAGGACCACTACTTCCACAGGATGGGAGCCCTGCACTTATGTTAGCCTGGTCCCATACCACTCTGTCCAAGTCCTGCAGTCCTCGGTTGTCAGCAAGGACTTTATAAGAGGGCATATATCCATTGCTGGTTCAATGGCCTTTGCATTACCAAGTGCATTTTGTCTTTATGATTTTGTTTCCTCACAAATTGGCTAGTTTGAGGGTCTTCTAATTCAATGGGCCCCATTTTTGGTGTTTCAATGGTTGGCAATTTGAATACTTGAATAAGAATGTTGAACAGAATTATGCACTCATGATTTGAAGCAAGACTGGGAACAATTTCTGGCGGATGCATCAAATGCGCTCTAAAATGTGTCAGATGCTGCACAGCTTCGCTTTGGAACATTCTGATCTGAATTTGGTCACCATTAAACCGATCATATTATTAGGTCTATTATGTAATAGCCATGGAGGAGTACAGCTTGGGTGTGCTGGAATTTATTGCAAGTCTGTTAGCTTGCAATAAATCCCACTGGGTGAAGTTATTTTCAGTCCTATAGCACATATATATTGTATAACAAATATACATTATACATCCACAAAGTGTGTGTCTGTGTGTTTAATTCATGTATTTATGTATTTACAAGGAAAAAATTATCTTTCTGCTCTGATGGTATGGTAAAATAATATAGTTTAACTACTCTGGCAATTAACATGTCAATATGAAAAAATCACTTGAACTCAAACCCAAACAGCGGCTTGGGTGAGGGAAAGATAAGGGCCCATTACAGCTGAGAAAATGTGGAGAATGTGCTGATAAACCTGTGTGGAGCGGCTCATAATTGCACTTCATCAGTTCTGATCTTCCTGGGTTCGGGGGTGCAAGGTGGCCTCAGGGTTTCAGTTGATGCTGGTCCTCAGGCGCTGCGATATGACCCAGACTACTCCTCCGCCATGCCCGAAATGTCTCTTTTTTTTTTTTTTTTTTTTTTTGTGTGTGTGTGTCTGGGCAGCCTGCAGTCTAGGGACGCGTGTAACATGATCTATACCCCCCGCCCCCCCGCCCTCCTCTCCGTATCTCTCCCGGCTCTGACTGCTGATCAAAGCGTTGGCACGGGTTACCTTCCCAGAGCGGCGTGGGCTCAGGCTCAGGGCTAAGGGCTTAGGGCTGCTGGGATATGAGCAGTCGGAGTGAATATAATCCCGGTGATTCATGGTCCTCGCTGCCTCATTGCGCGCTCAAACACAAGCCGCCACCCCTGATTGCCGGGGGGGCGGGGGGGGCGATTACGACGAGCGGTCGACTACGACTGGTGTTCGGCCGCGAATATCGCCACCGTTGCGTTGCGCCCCTCAGGCGAAAGGGCTGGCGGACGGACGGGACCCGGCACATCCTCCCACCGCCCGTCTGCGTGGTGCATTCTGGGGGAACACCTGGGGCTTCAGTCTGAGATGGCCTGGAGTCTCCATGTGCCGTCGGTCCTCGCAGATTACACATACCGTTCTCCCCGCTGCCAGGGTTTACTTGGGTGCACGGGTGGGGTGGGGTGCCGGCGGGGGGGTGGGGGGGGACGGGGTAGGGTAGGGTACAGACGCTTGATAGTGTAGATTTATGTTGCCGTCGGGCCAAATGGTTGCTGTGTTATTGAAAAAGCAGATGTCCGGAGTGAATTGAGTTCAGATACGGGGAGTTTGGGCACACCACCGACACCTGCAGTGACTCTCTCTCTCGCTCTCGCTCTCGCTCTCGCTCTCCCCCCCCCCCCCCTTCCTCTCCCCAGCCCCTAGCGGAGAGGGGAAGGCCTTCACTGCACTCTGAGAAGTGGCTCTGCTAAAGGGCAGATTAAATCTTTGACCCGTCCACCATTTTTTTTTTTTTTTTTAAATTGCAACTTGACCCAAAGGTGCGTGATTTACACTTCAGTGTAATTTATGTAACACTAGAAGTCGTTTTCCCCCAAAATAGCAAGCCAACAATAATTTCTGGCCCGTGTGATTAATGCTAATGAGGAGAGGGGAAGGTCAAAGTTTATCATATTTCCAGATGGTCCTTTTCTGGACCTGACGTGGTTATTTTTGGATGCGACTCCTTGTAAGTTATGTCCATTATTTTTTTTTTTTGGTTTTGCTTTCTAAGTTCCCCTGGCAGCTCGTAAACGTCGCGTGGTCTCTGGTTTCTCCCCGGGTTTTTCGCGGAGTCTCCCTCGCGCCCTACTTCGGGATAAGCCGTCGATCCTGAAGAGCAGCTGGGGCCGAGGCTCAGCTGCGGAGCCCCGTGGGGGGGAAACAAAAAACCTACTAAGCACACCTGGTGTCTCCGGTGAGCCGGTAATCGCACCTCAGAGGGCTGCGCGTGGGGCTCCTGCGCGCGTCTGTTACCATTCTCACTTCCACCCCCCGTTTTCTTTGTTCCCCTCCTCCTTCTCCGTTCATATTTTTTCTGTTTCATTGGCATGACATAATGCCGTGTTAACCAAAGCAGAGGTGACAAAACAACAAGAGGGCACGCGAAGCGCTCATTCCATCCTCCTCAGCCAATCGGCCGCTCTCGTTGTCTCCCTCCCAAATGCAGCGGGGGCGTCGGCGGGATTACAGGGTGCTTCTCGGTCCCAGGTGTCCCGAAACGCTGGAGGGGGGCTCGGTTCACAGCAGGGCTCAGATCTTGGCAGGATGTCAGGGGGCCAGCCTGGTTGAAGTTTGGGGGGGGGGGGGCGTGGGGGGAAGGGAGGGAAAGAAGAAAGTCGGGCTTAATAACACGCTCTCGATTTTACTTTGGCACCCGCCGTACCCTCTGGGGAAACCCTAAAACTATCAAGATACTGCAATCCATCATCGCGAGGTGGGTGCTGGCAGCTCATTTTAAGTGGAGCAGCTGTGACATATATTATTCTCTAATCATCCTTTCGGGTTATGCAGAAGAAGAAAAGAAAAAAAAAAAATGACATGGCTGTTTCACACTGGCTGCAGACACCCGTTAGCTCCGCACCAATGGCGGAACTGCTCCTGCCGGTTCACTGCATTGACCACCGCTAAGCCCCTCCCACAAGCCATTCTCCTCGTTATGACATCATCAGCGTGAGACCGTTTAGAAAAAAACTGACTTCAGCAGCAGTACTGCTGAAGTGAACCGGGCTGCTTTGTCTTCACCGTTTTTGTGAGGCTTGAATGTGAGTTTGCCTTTCTCCACCTCTGTGCTGCCACAACACTGCATGCCGGTCTTTTCTTTTCTTAGACAATCTTTATTTGACAATGTTCACTGCATGCACCTTGGTATTTCTTGGACTGCGAACAGGCCAACTTTTTAGATTACTTGCAATAGACTGCAGTAAACCTATCAAACATATCAGCTTTCGTGGGAAGAAAAAATACTTAGAGAAATTATATTATTTAAAAAATAAAAAGAAAATATTTAAAAATCCCAACACCTGGCAATTAAGCAGTCCTTCAAAAGAATACATTTCTATGCAGCATACATTCATTTGACAGGGTTTATCATTAAATAACTTTAATCATACAGGGCAGGGGATGCGTGGATTCATTCACGCGAACCTCGTTATCATAAGCAGATGTAGATACATGATTGGTACAGAGACCACATTGCCCAGAACAGGTCAAGTGATAAATGCAACCGTGCAGATTTTTTTTCTCTCCAATGAATAGATGTTGCCTGCTCATTCAGCCTGTTGGAACACGGAGGGGGCCTGAGAGAGAGAAAGCATCTTTCTTCACCTGAAATGGGAGGGAGGCAGGCATCATGAACTGCGGTCTGGTCCATCCTCGAGTATAAATAACACAGGAAATGATCACATGCAACAAACACAGCATTTACTTGACACACTAAACATGTGTTTTAAACAGTGGCCTACAGGCCAGTGAAACACTTTACCGGTACCTTAAGTGGACATGAAAAACAGCAGGTTATTCTGTGTCAGGTCGACCAAAGCCACCTTTGAACAGATCGTTATCGTTTGCATGCATTTGTTCGTTTATTCTTTGGCAGTGGAGAGTAAACAGTCAAGTATGATTATTCTTGACTTCAGTGAGCTAATTACGGATCAAACACAATTATGGATTTTAGAAAACACTTGGAACGCGAGTCACCCTAAATGTGCGAAAATGTTCCTCTGCCTCCCTCTAATTAAATCTGTATTGTGGGGGTTGTAATAATGATAATCTGGTATAATGATGATTGCACATTATCACGCGTTTCATAAAGGCTTTGCTTTTTGATTTAGATCTGATGTCTTATGTAAATTGCTGTTAATACGCTCATGAAAGGAACTTGGGGTTGTTCTGTGTTATTTGCTGATCCTCATGGCAGTAGCTTCTCTGTGAAGGGTGGCCAACGTAGCGCCTTTGAGCCAAGATGGCTTCTCAGTGAAAGGTGGCCAACCTTGTGCCTCACCTGGGAAGCCATCTTGGCTCAAAGGCGCTGTGCCTTTGAGCCAAGATGGCTTCCCAGGTGAGGATTTTTAGGCAACAGCAAAGTTTTCTCTCAAGCTGATGCTTTGGCAAACAGACATCTTTGGACATGATTTCCCGTCGTCTGACCCTCTGCTGGAACATGTTAAGCCATTGGTTATGTTCTTTTATTGATTTTTTGTTTGTTTTTGGTTTAATTTGTTGCTTTGACTGTTGCCTCTTGCATGCTCTGGCTCTAATGAGCTCCTGGAAGCACGCATGCTGTCAGTCGAGGAATGTGTTCTCTGGCCTGTAGATGCTTTTTTCCCCCTTTTCTTGGGGGAGGGAGGGGAAGGGGGCTGTCGTGGAGAGGGAAGGAGCTTAATCTTCAAACACTCCGTTTAACTTTCCAGACTTTTCCGTTGGGTTCACCAATAAAGATTGTTCCACGGGAGGTGATGATAGCCAAGGTGTGCTCCAGCAAACCTCCCGCTCCTGGAAATCTGCTTTAACCAGTGTGTGTGGAGGAGGGGTGGGGGCTGCTGTCATGGACTGCATCTATTTGGCCTCCTCCTTCTGAAATTTGGCAGAAAAACCCTACTGAGGGATCTTGGGTGTGTGGGGTTCCTGTCCTTAAGGTCGTGTGGAGATGAGGGGGCAGTTAACGGTGTGTTCTGTTTTTTAAACCCAGTCTCTCTTCCCTCAAATCCTCTCCATGGCCTGTTCCTTTGACTGCTCTCAATGAGCCTTTATGCACTAGTGCTCAAGCGCCAGCCTCTGTGTCACCTATTAAAGCTGTCAGACCCAAAATTCTAATTGGCGAGAAACTCCTGGAACATTGTTCACAGGTGGGGAAAGGTGCTTTATTGCTGTTGTGGAATGGAGCAGCAAACAACATTCCGTTCTTTTGGAACACTCACAGTTTCAAATTCTAATTTGGTAATTAAGCACCTGTGCGTTGATGTAGCCATCGCCTAAAATACCAGGGCAGGGTAATTATGAATAGGGTGATAATTGCAATTTTTCAAAGGTGAGATCACCCATCCATCTACACGTGGGAATTGCGTGCTCTGTGTGTGTGCCAGTGTTTCAGCGCTGATAAACGTTTATCGTAGTTCCTCTGCGACTTTGAGGCGATCGTGTTTCTCGTGGTCGAGAATGTGGCATGCGTGTCCAAGTGACCGATAACCAGCTGAAACCCTGGACCGTGGGTGGGGGCTTGACCAGTTTGAACTTCACGCCGAGGGTCGTTGACCTCCAGGATTGCTCGGATTTCTCTTGGAAAGCGGTTGATCGCTCGAGGATATCCGGGCCTTCTCCCTCTGTCTGACCTGCGCCCTCCTTCCTCGCACTGCAGTGGTGGACGAAGACAGATGTTCACCGTAACCATGGCCACCAGGCTTCCTCCTGCGGCCATGATCAGTAGCTGCCCTGTTCTCTATGCTGAGGAAGACCCTCACTACACCACACCTTCCTCACATTACAAAGACCAAAATACACGCCTACTGTACTATAGCTGCTGGTGGGTTTCAGGGCCTGTTTGCTGTTTGTTCTGCCGATGTCCACCAGTTAATCTTCTGATGCAACCATAGCGGTTCTTCTGCCAACGGAGACCATGACTGTTTCCAGTTTGTGTGCTGTAAATGACTGTGACTGCGCTGGTTCTGTTGAAGTGTGACTGTGGCTACTTTAACGACTGTCCTGGTTTTTCTGATGTTGGAGGTCTTGACCGTGCAAGTTATTCTGGTTGTGATGGCCATAAACTAAACTAACCCTGACCCCCTAACCCTCATTAGCACAATTCTTCAGCCCTGAGGTATATCTAATTAGAGAAATCAGCTGGTTGAGCTCATGGGTGAAAGAAACACATGGCAGGACTTTTTCTGACCCTGGACTTTCCACTGCTGGAAATTAGACTGTGACTTGTTCTTCTGGTCATAGAACCTATAACGTTCTCCACCACTCTTTTTTTCCCCTCTGCTGGGGCAGCTTGACAGTTTCGGCTCATGGTGACAGTGGCCACACCACTTCCTTTGCCTGTGGAGTCCTCGACTGCAGCAGTCCTTCTGCTAACGGACACGTGACCCCTGAACCTCCCTCTGCGGGACAGAGAACCCCAAAGCTTCGCTGTGGGGAACAGCGATCGCTCCGTCCTGCTCTGCTGTTCTTTCGGACGCGTTGACCGCACTGTGACACCCGTAAACGTGACCTCTCCTTCTCTCCAGATACTGCGTCCGGACTGCAGAATTAGTCTTCTTTTCCCCTTGTCGTTCATCTTTAATTGCCTCTGTGTGAACGTGGTGTAATTTAACTCTGCGCACTCTCGTTGTGCTCTCTGTCTCTTGGCAGCGGTGTTCAGTTCTCTGCACTGCTTGTGGTGTCGACTGATGTGTACTTAGTAATTTCTATGCACGTTGAACGTTCATCCATAACTATGCAAGGATTCTTGTCTTCTCCAAGGAACGTTCTGTCATTTCAGTTACTGGTCTATTAGTCCGATGCTGAAAACGTGATGCGTGTGCTAAACAACAACGTGAGCTGAATGCAGCCGAAACAATTTGCATTTGACTGTCCTAAAATTAACTGCCTGAAATGATGTCATTTCTTATGAAGATAGTTAGGAACAAGCAATCCATTTTCTAAAGTCTCTCTGTTCTGACTCCACAGAGGTGAATGAACAGCAAAACAAGGAGCCCATTAACCATCATCACAAAAGAAAGGGCCAGAGCTATCCTATTATTGTTTGTGACTATTTTAAATGTGTAACGTACAGTGAATTAGCTGACATGACTGGTAGAAAATCATTTTTGTCAGCTGTGGTAAATATAGACTGTGTCTCTTTACAGTGCTCTGTTTCTATTGTCTGTCTTGTAATTCTCTACCAGGATTAACTAAGACTGTGTATGTGATTTTAGCACTTAGGTAATTGGCATTTTATGTGCTGGGAGGGTGTGGCACTCTGCGTGTGGCATTGTTTAAAGGTGACAAAAATGCCCACACGGGACTTGGGCACGTGTGCGGTGTAGTGGGTGGGGGGTGGGGTGATGTAGCTTTTTCCACATCCGATAGGCCTGATCGACAGAGATGTGCCACTCCCCCCCCGAAAAAGTAACAATGAATTTTAACAAGCACACGGGTCAGGTACGAGATGGCCCGGCCGGGCTGCAGGTCAAGTCCTGTAAAAAATTTACAAGACCTTTTACAAGCACTTAAGTCTCGTTAGTAACAATGCTGGCGGTTTGTTTCTCCCCGTTAAAGTGACATGGGTGTAATGACAGGGCAGAGTCGATGGGCAGCCACGCTGGGGGGGGGAGTGGGGAAACCCTTCTGGACAGAGACTGGGACTGGGGCTGTTAGGCCTGCACATTGTCAGGAAGGAAAATGGGAAAAAAAAAAAATGAAATTGTCTTTCTTTGCCCACCAGCAGGTTAGAGAGATTGTCTGTGGGGAGATTCCGTGGGGCTGAGCCTCCTTGCCTGAATAGCAGAATAAGGTCTGCTTTGTCTTAGACACAGCCACGAGCGACTCAAATCCATAATTCAGGGGGATGCAGGGCCTCATCGCCCGAACATGCTGCCGCTGCCAAGGCTTGTCGCAGAGCTCAGAGAGCTTTCGTTACCTGTCACGCAGATAAATGAGACTGCGGGGGGCGGGGGGGGGGGGGGGGGCGCCTTAACCTGGAGTGGGCCGCAGCGCAGAGAGCACGTCGCTGGTATGTGCGTGTGCGTGTGCATGTGCGTGTGTGTGTGTGTGTGTGTCGGGCTGTGCCGGACACGTGAAGACGTCTGTCTCCTGAGTACAGGTCCCCTATGCAGACACACTCACGCACGTATGCGCACGCACACACGCACACGTGCAAGCACACCCCCCGGGAGCATGTGCGTGTATATACACACATGCACACTCAAACACCCCACACACACTCACACACTTGCATACATAAATGCGCGCGTGCATGCACGTGTACATGTGCAAATGCACAGATGTGCATTCGCACTTGCTAATAGACACACAAACTCATACATGCGTGCACACACACACACACACACACACACACACACACAGACATAAGTATAAGCATACGCACATAACAGATCCACACAAGAACGTACAGGGGTCCATTCACAGAGTCAGAAGCCAGACGTATGCTTTCACTTGAGATGGCATGTGGTATCTCGCTCTCTCATACACAGATATAGAACCATACTCATCTTTTACTCTCTCGCAGAAATCACTCTCCTGCCCTTTGTTTCATTTCCGAATAGAACTGTTCTGTAGATAACTCCGAATGAGTTATGAGATACAGCACAAAGTTTTACAAGTTGAAATTTGATGATTATTGCCACTTCATTGATTTTATCAGGAAGAACATTCTGTTTTTTGTGTCTGTTGGTTCTGTTCTCAGGATTGAGGACCATATTCTTTTCGTCACAAAAAAAAAAGACTTAAGACAGAATATAGTTCTCAATCCTGAGAGCAGAACTAACAGCCACACAAAAAAACAGATGTTCTTCCTGATAAAATCAATGAAGTGGCAATAATCATCGTATTTCAACTTGTAAAACTTTGTGCTGTATCTCATAACTCATTTGGAGTAATCCTCAGAACTTTTTTTTCTTGCCTTGTAGGCTAATCCTTTTATTGACTTTCCACACCGGTATTGCGTTGCTATGGCGCACGTGTAGGCATGCGCCTGTAGTGTAGATGTAAGCACTGTGCATTTGCTTTACTGACGCGTATAAATAAATCAAACTTACTTAGCAAAACCCTCCTGAGGAATGGAGCAAGATGGAGGTCAGCAGGACCCTCATCCTGGCCCCACGCTGTCCGTCAGGTGAAGGTCCAGCCGTTCGTGGGAGAGACCGAAAAATCTAGAGCTTTAAGTGGTCACAGAGCGAGCCGCTCCAGCCAAGTGACATCACTGCTTTCATCTCTCCAACCGCGAATAAAAGTTGACCGGCTGTCGGGGAGGTCAGATTTCAAACGCGACGGCTGAAACAACAGCAGAGGCTGAACATCAAAGGCCGGCCCATGCCCAGGGACGGGAAAGTGGGGGGGTGGGGGGCGGGGGGGCAGGCGTCATCTTCCTCGGCCCTAATCTGTGACTTGTCTGCTTGGAATGGAAGCGCGTTGCAGTTTCGATTAGCATAAACTGTGTAAGGGAGGAATATTTTGGCAACGGTCGAGATTAGGAAGTTGAGTTATTTTGCTTTCGTTTTTTTTTTTTTTGGGGGGGGCTCCAGACCGTTTTGAGTCTGATGTCTGCTGAAGCTAAGCAGCCATACCACCCTGTACCCTTCTCATTTAAAACTGCTGAAGCTAAGCAGCCATACCACCCTGTACCCTTCTCATGGCTAACTGCTGAAGCTAAGCAGCCATACCACCCTGTACCCTTCTCATGGCTAACTGCTGAAGCTAAGCAGCCATACCACCCTGTACCCTTCTCATGGCTAACTGCTGAAGCTAAGCAGCCATACCACCCTGTACCCTTCTCATGGCTAACTGCTGAAGCTAAGCAGCCATACCACCCTGTACCCTTCTCATGGCTAACTGCTGAAGCTAAGCAGCCATACCACCCTGTACCCTTCTCATGGCTAACTGCTGAAGCTAAGCAGCCATACCACCCTGTACCCTTCTCATGGCTAACTGCTGAAGCTAAGCAGCCATACCACCCTGTACCCTTCTCATGGCTAACTGCTGAAGCTAAGCAGCCATACCACCCTGTACCCTTCTCATGGCTAACTGCTGAAGCTAAGCAGCCATACCACCCTGTACCCTTCTCATGGCTAACTGCTGAAGCTAAGCAGCCATACCACCCTGTACCCTTCTCATATAGAACTGCTGAAGCTAAGTAGGGTTTAGCTTGTTGAGTACTTGGATAGGCCTCCAGCTACTGATGGATAGGCCTCCAGCTACTGATGGACAAGTGGACGCACTCTTCCCATTGGACAAAAGAGAAATCCAGTGCCCCACAACAGTGATGAAGGCACTGTGCTGTAGATGGTTCCATCTTTCAGATGAGCCCTTTAAACAGATGTCCCGACTCACTGTGGTTGTTAAAGATCTCATGAGGCTCTAGTCCTGATCAAATTCCTATGAAGCTGGCTTCCTGAGCCTGGCCACCTAATAATCCCCCTTAAAGCTAGCTGGCTCCACCATCCCTTGTGCTCCCTACCCACTTTGATTCCCAACATCCTCACTGCCAGTGAGACTTGGGTTCTCAGTTGACCTACCTGGTTCAATAAAGGTAAAAGCAAATGATAATACATAAAGCTTCACCTTAACCCCCACCTCCAGGCAGCTCCCCTGACCGTGCTCTTATGTTGGTCTTTCCAGACTCCCTCCCTGAGCTCAGTTTAGCATTCCTGTTTGCTGTTTTTTTGTTTCTGAAGCAGGACACCTAGGCAACAGTCTCCCGTCCTCCTGCCCCCTCATCTGTCCTGAGTTTCCCCCCCCCCCCCTTACTCTAACAGCATGTGAAATAATGTTCCGGCCCGAATGCCAGCGGGACACTGGGGCTCATTTAATTCCATTCGTCAAGGTGAAATCTGAAAAGGTGGTTTTTGTGTTATGGTGGACGGATGAGTGGTAAGACTGATGGTAAACCCATTCCTTACAGCGTGTGCATCTCAGCTCAGTCTTAAAGATCCGGGTGGCTGATGGGTGGACTCATCCTGTTAACTACTGTTCCTGTGTGTATGCGCATGGGCCCAATGGTGAGGTATGGAATCTGGACCATGCCAGAGTCTACTGCACAATTAGCTGCAGCACTACCCCTGGCAGGAAGGATTCAGTTGGCCAGGATGAGCATGTCTCATTGCTCACCAGTGACCCCTGCAGGTCAGTTGGGTAACTCACAATCTCCTTCATCAGGCAGCACAGAGAAGTGTCTTCCTCTGACTCATGTCTGTTCATGATCAACTTTGAGGTCTGCAGTGTGAAAAGAAAACATCGCCTTGACATCTGGGAGAAAGCGCCTTCCTTTCCCTGCTCTCCAGAATTGATTGTGGAGCTTTATAGAAATGAACGTGGCTGGCGAGTGATTGATGACAGAAAATAAGAAGGAAAAAGTAGGGAAAATCATTTTTAAAAATGAAGCTGCTGTCAGTGGAGGGTAGAGGGGATTTAAAAATCACCTTACTTTAATCCTTAAAATCAGCAACCATTTCAGGCCCATGAAACAAGGTGATGTGAGTTAAATGTGTGATCAGTTTAGTAACAAGTCAAAACCAGCAGGCCCCGTGGCTCTCTGGGAGTAAGGGTTGAAGATCGCTGACCTAGACTGACACCTACATGACCAGTCAAAACCCTAGGGCTAATGCACAATGATGTGTGTACTAGCCCTAGTTTTGAAAGAGGAAAACCAAGGCTAATACACACATTATTGTGTTTCAACTGGAATAATCAAAAACAGTCAACTAGAATCATTGAAGACTCATAGCAAACTAGAAAATTGACACTTCATATGAAACTAGTTGACCGTTTGTGTGCACTACACACAGATCGTACAGCACCTTAACCTGTGTAGTGTGTCTGGTGCATAAGAGTAATAATGACCGTGACTTCCTCTGTATACCTGTGAGCTGCAAGGGAACTTCTGGTGGTTTTAGAATTTTTTTTCACCCAATCCTGAGAAGGGACACCTTACAATTCTCAGAATTCAAAACAACTTTGTGCCATTATTGTGCCATATATCACTATGGATTGTCATCTATAGTGATATATGCACTAGGCATTAGACACAGAGGTATTAGAATGATGGAAAGTTCTTTCTAGCGCTTTCTATATCTAATGTAGAGAATAATGAATGCAGTTTACTGGAGCAGCAGGTCCTGAAAACAGGGGGTATAAATCTTGAGCTGAATGTTGACTCTTCAGCATACAGTATACAGCCATACCACCACGCACTCTGCGCCTGCCGACTGGCTGAAGCTAAGCAAGTGTGGGCTTAGTACTTGGATGGGAGACCACCAGGGAATACTGAGTTGCTGCTGGAAGTGGTGTTGGTGGGCCAGCAGGGGCAATCTTCCCTCAGGTCAAATAAACCCCAATGCCCCAGTGCAGTGACGCGGACACTGTGCTGTAGGAGATGCCGTCTTTTGGAGGAGACGTTAAACCGAGGTTGTGACTCACTGTGGTCATTAAAGATCCCATGACACTATTCGCAAAGAGTAGGGGGTTCCCAGGTGTCCTGGCTAAAATCCCAGATCTGGCTCTCGCAAAAACTTGCCACCTAATCATCCCCTGATTCAATTGGCTAAAAAAAAATGTCCTCTCCCTCCAGTGGAGATGCTCAGTGGCCAACAATAGAGGATTGTGGTTGTACTGGGCAGCTCCCAGGTGTGAATGTGCATGAGTGTGAAGCAGGGCATTCCTTCAAAAGAGCATCCGTGCTCAGCGAACCTACCCTGGGTAAATAAAAGGTTAAATAAATAAAAAAATATACTACGGCATAAATCACTGAGAAGATCAGCCCTATTGTACTTTCAGCGTTATATGTGGTTGTATATGTAAGACATCTTGTTTTATATGGCTACAGCTATCCATTTTAGTCCCATCTTTTATGACCACCACATTGCTTTATATTTAAGACGCTATAAAATGGCAAAAAAAAGTATAATTTCAACAAGATGTGCTTTGGAAAATGCACTCCACATGTGAGAGGAAGTTGAGCGAATTAGTGCTTGTCTTAAGTACGCATTATGTCAAGTGTCAGAGTCTCAGAAATGCGTTATGTCACAAGTCCGTTTTGAAGAGAAGGGGGAGGATCAGTACACTCCTTAAGCCAGAGGTGTTCAATTTTATCCAAAAAGGGGCCGATGTGGGCGCAGGTTTGGGTTTAAGCCCAGCACCTAGGACACCTGATTCTACTTATTAACTAATGACTGTCTTCAATCACGGCCTTGATAAGTAGAACCAGGTGTCTTAGAGCTGGGCTAAAACAAAAACCTGCATAGACACCGGCCCTTTTTGGTTAAGACTGGACAACCCTGCCTTAAATGATATCATCAGCCTTAAAGCATGTAAAATAGATGCTTAGATACCGCAGAAAAGAACTTGAATAAAGAACTCTGCCGCAGCAAATCCCAAAGGGTGTAGCTTTTATCCTGAAAAGCTGAAGTGTTCAAATTGTATTTTTATGGGCATGTCAATGTGTGTTTCATATTATAAATGTGACATACCTCCAAACATTGACTGATTTAATGAAGTGGCATATGTCAGATGTTTTTTGAGAGTCTGTGCAAGTAGTTCAACCTATTTTCAGTACAGTAGAGCTAATATAGAGTTTAGTTATTTTGTAACTAACTTCTGGAGACAAAACCTCACTGTGCAAACTGCTTTGGCAAACTCGTTTGTTGTTTTCTTTTCTCCTCCTGATCCAGAAGTTATTAAATCTGGCAAGGTAACGAGGAACCACCACGAGGAAGCACCATGTAAGAAACGATTATGGTCACACTTTATATTCTGGTCTAAAAAAAGTAGCATATTGGACACATTTGTGTGCAAACGTCTGTCTGCACATCTCAAAGGTTCCGTCTCACATTGTGGGCGTTCAGTGCAAATCGCTTCATCTCGGGGGGGTGTCCCGAAAGTGGTTGTTCAGCTGCGGCTTTAAATTTTATAGAATTTGTCTTGTGTGTTTCCTGTTCAACTGCCCGCACCCCCTTCGAGGAAGCTCTGTAACATTTCTGCTGAAATATGACTTTTTTTTTCAAATGTTTTTTGGCTCTGTAGTTTGACTTCAGATGAGGCTGTTCAGTTCAAAATCAACCCCTGAGGGGGATAGTGTACCCCGACTGTGAAAAAGAGGTAGCCCCCCCTCTCCTCCCCTCCCCTATGAGAGGCACTTTGAGGAAAAACGCTTAAAAGATTAATTGCCCAGAGCTATTCATGGATAGTGTTGTGGAGAATGATTGTCAAGAGTTGTGAAGGAAAAGTGTTGTCAAGTGTAATCGTTAAGGTTGTTTAGGAAAGGTTCCGTGAAGAATAAACTGCGATAGTCGTTCGGCGAAAGAAGCGGAAAATAATTGCCAAGAGATGTTCTTGAAAAGTGTTGTCAAGAATAATTCTTTGATTCATTAAGGAACGGTGTTCTAGAAGGAATAATTCTCAGTGCTGTTAAGGAAAGATGTTAAGGAAAGAATATTGTGCGGGCTGTTTAGGAAAATTTTGTGGAGAGTGCTTGTTCATTTATAAATCCTCATGCAGTAAATCCTCCCGTTATAAGTCATTTAAGTGAAGCTGTGCCTTCAATGACTGAATTCCCAGCTCTGCTGGGGGACCATGTCATTTTCTCCAACGAGGCATTTGCTCAGTAAAATTAAGATTTCGTGTTTCGATAACGGGGGTGGAAAAATAATCTTACATTTTGAGTGATGGCACATCAGGCATTAATTGGCTGAACGTACGCCCATGATGAGTCAGCAGCGTGTAATAGCGATGTCTCTGTTCAGACGTGCCCTGGCTTGCCGAGCGGTTCATCATTGCTTTGTCGCACAGCCATTGAGCACGAAGGATGCTTGGCAGCTAATCTCAGAATGTTTTATATGTATCCTGTAAAATTCATTAAAAAGTCTGCTACTGAACGTATCAGAGTTTGAGAAATGAAAGCCGTACTTAAAGGCTCAAACTCAAATAGAAACGAAGCAAAAACATCAATAAAGGATCTGAGTAGAGGGGTAAATCTTCTCAGCTAAAGCTTTCTCACCGTTGAATTTTGAAACATCCATCACTGTGTTTGCTCTCCTTGTGTGAACCTTGTTATCACTATCTTTGTTTGGTCTTTTTTTGTTTTTGTTGTTTCAGTTATCGTGTACTTAAATCTCGGCATGCACTCTTTTCAGATTTTGTTTCACACAGGATTCTGTTTCTGGGTGCAGAACGTCTAAAAATTTGGGGCCCAGCTGACAGACGTCCACCCGAAATATCGCCCGTGAGCCGCTTTGTGGTTTGTAGTCTTTATGGATCACAGATAGGTTGTGGTTCAGCATGCAGCCACTTGTAAACGAGACCTGTGCGCAGTTCCTTCTGTAATCCTTGTAAGCTCTTTTGTTTGTTGTTGTTGCCCTTGCCGAAAACCAGATCTTCACGCAGCGTGCAGAGCCATTCCACCGGCACCTGCATCTGTGTCTTCAGTTCGATCAGAAGGTCTTTGACGAAATATTCCCACGGTCCCGTCACGCTTGACGCGGTGCTCGCCGATGTCTGCGTGAGCGCGTCGGACAGAATGCAGGAACGGTCCTCTGGGTCGTCCCGCCATCGGCCTCAGAGCTCAGCGGGACGGCGGCGGGAAGTTCCAGATCGGGCGTTTTCGGGCTGTGACCTCGGCAGTTTAGAGGGCAGCGCAGATGGGGGGGGGGTGCCCAGGAAAGCGTGTTTGGGGGGGTGGGGGGCTTGACAAATGGAGTGCCAAGTGCCCTCAGTGATCCCATGCTGGGTAACCTCTGCTTGAGGACCTCTGCTCCCCCAGTCCTGTTCACTGATTGCCTAAACAGAGGACGAGGCTCAGGACGCGACCGCTTTCCCCACACCCCAGCGACGCTGCTGTCAGCAGTGGCCCCCTAGCCGAGCTCGGGTTGGGTTGCCCAGTTGAGTCAGGACAGCGCCCATAGTGGCGGGGTTGTCATTTGGGGTTTTGAACTAACTTTGTTACTTGCTCACTTGCGAAACTCTGACTGTGCATAGAGCTGGATGAGAACTTTAAATGTGTGGGTGGGAAAAAGAGGAGAGGAAGCATTGATACGTGCTTATCCATTCATCTAAAATTATGAAGTGGATTCTCTAAAATATGCCACTAACACTGAGATTCGTGAGCTCTTAACCTGCTTTTTGGTGGATCATTCTGGTTTCTGATAGCTGATTATCACAGATAATCCTTCTTATTTTACAGTGTTAGGACTCAGCTGCAAGCTTCCATTAGCGCGATCTGTATATTAGCATTCCAGACAAGCAGCCAGTGCATGCCTTTGCTCAGTTGTTAATGCATGACCACCCAGGTGCAGTTGAGGCAGTTTTTATACTGCCAATAGTAGTGAACCTTGCGCAACGGTGGGGAATTATATAAAAAAAGAAAGAAATATGGATGGATGACACAAGCCTGTTGTCAGGGCGCAGTGAAAGTTGGATGCCTATAATAACCCCATAATCAGTCCCAATCTTAGTCATAGCCAAACAGGGGGGTGTTTCACCATGGGGGGGGGATCAGTACTAATCTGGACATAATTGCCAAGCTGGTGTGTTAAGGCGTAGATTAAGCCAAGTGTTGACTGGTGAGCCTTCACCGCCTGCTCCTCTTTGGCACTGCGGCCAATAAGGAAGCCTCTTGTTGCTTTATTGAATTTGCGTTTTTAAGGGTTCTGGCATGTCTTTAAGACCAGCCATTCTTCGCTGAGGTGAGGTCCGGTCATCGCTTCCAGAACGTTAAATAAAAAGAGCGAAAGATATGTCCTGTGGTTTAGTATTTCTGCAGCCTAGGGTCACACCATCGCACTCAAATATTATTCTTCTTGGAGAGGGGAAATGAAGAACCGTTTGAGAGGGATGGGGAAAATTTGGGGAATGTTGCTTGATGAAACTGTTTCGCGCCGTGGAGCTGAGGGGAGACACTGAGCTGGGGTTCAGGGGACAACGAGTTCAGTCTGCCATGGCCGTCTATCAGCTGGGAAACACCCCCAATACACACACACTGTGGGCATACACACATACTGCACACACTGTTATTCAGCCATGCACATTCTCATATAGACACACACAGGCACACACTCAGACATGCACACCCGCATGCTAACACACGCACACACATTATACACTCATTGCTATTATAATCATTATTATTATTGGTATTGCAATAATGGCACGTAAAGTACAATATCAAAAGAGCAGCAGGAAGATCTTATGCTGCTAAAATGAGTTGCCCAAAAGGGTTGGTAGACATTGATTGATTTATTGATTTGTTCTCTTGCTACCAGGCTGCAAAAACTGCCTCACAAATCCCCCCCCCCCCTCCCAAAAAGACATCTCTATGACATATCTATCTCTTGGATAAAACTTAGAGGTCTTTGTAACCGCGATGTCTAACTGGGCTGCCCAAAGGGGTAGGGATTGTGTGGAAATGTATTTCTCTCACAGTGTGTCTTTGAGATCTTCCAGGGCGAGTCCAGTTTTATGGTCACTCCCATGCTCCAGTTACCATTGGTCCCTTTGATGAGGTCACAAGGCCACGGACTGGTACCGGGGTATCTCAGGCCCAAGGTAGACCTGAAAGCTGAGTGGTTACAGTCTCTGGTTTTATTACCCTGTCAATTAGAATCTGGATAGTATTGTAATGTGTATTCTTGCTAGCCGTTAAATGCTGTCATCTTCATTTTATAGCTGCCACTTTAGTATCCAAAGTATCTACATTGATTCCATTGCATTGCATTGCATTGGATAACAGATTATAGCTCTAATTGAGAGTGACTTTCTAAGTGGAAAAAATCAGTGTGTCGGATCAGTGAATGCTGAAATGCAGCAGTACCAGAGGGAAGCAGAGGTGATTCCTTCTTCATTACCCTGGAAGTGTGAAAACATACCTGCCAGTGTTGCGTTGCATTTTTTGCCAGGTGATTTTCGGATTCGCCGTCGGTGATTTCCCACGGTCGGAGGCGAGGAGATCGGGGGGAGCGGAGACCTGGGGAGTGAGTTATGATGCAGGGCGCAGGCGGCGCGGATCGATGGGCGTAAATCAGCCGGGCCTTTTCGCCGGGTGGTGCGCCTCCGCTGCGCTAGGCCTGGGGGGTCAGGGGGGGGGCGGAGTGTGCACCGTGGCGGCGGTGGGCCGAAAACCACCCGGACAGCCGGGAGCTGCCCCTACTGCCCTGATGACAGTGTGACGTCCGGGGGCTGTTCCGGCAGGCCGCACCAGCAGCTCCCAGAATGCACGGCGCGCAGACTTTTGTAAATAGTTCGTGCCGGACTGAAAATTGCAAATACGTGCAAATAGTGAATTTATCATGATTAAAAAATGTGTTCTTGTGTTAGCTAAAGTGTGTTTGTTGCTTTTAGTGCAGTTCTATGTGTGTTACCCTGAGCGAACCGGCGGTGCTGGATAGTGGGGCTATTCCGCTGTTCGCTATGGCAAGTGGGTGAATCTGACGATTGCTTTACTTCCTGGTTTGCTCATCAATAAAGTTACATTGAGTTTTCAACTGCCTGAGTCTCCGCTTCCTGATGGAGCCGCGTCTCGCTACAGTATCATCAGTCTTACCAAGTGGAAAGCAGCTTATCAACGGTCACCTTATTTTTTTTGCGAAGTAAAGGAGCTAGGGATAGGATTGTGGTTTGAAATAGTCTATGGTGGTGAAGTAGTTAATTCTTATGATTGGTTTTAGCCCGTTCAGGAGTACGTACAGCACATGCCATTATGGTTTCCGTTATGAGAGGAAAACATTTCTGCCAATGTCCTTTTCCTCTGCTGCTGACTAACCAATAAAAACAAAAAAAAAAAACACAAAGCAAGGAGAGCCTTACTTATTTTCGGGCTGATCATAAAAGGACTTCCAAAACGTCCAAGCACCAAGCATGAAATGGCAGCTGCCTTAAGCTTTTGAGCGTTATTGAAAATACTTTATTTTATTTCTGTTTTATTTCTGCTCCCATCAAGATAAATTAAGATATTTTACCTGTAGAGGTGAAAGCTATGGAAGAGAAGGTTCCAGTTCCAGGGAAGAGTGCTGGATTTGGCAGGGGGAGGGATATGGATATGGGGGGGCCCACTCATGTGAAACGAGCACCGACCGGATCAGCTAAACTGTTGAGTTATTGAATTAGCTCCTCCATTAGCTGCAAGCTGTGAAGTCCATCTCCGCAGCTTTAGCTGTGCAATTAAGCATAAGACTAACAGCGCCGGGGAATTGGTCTGGCATTTATCCGACACCCCCCCCGCCCCCCCCTTCCTCCTGGCTGCCCCTCCGCTTGCTTGCTTGCTTGCACGCACGCACACACACACACACACACACGCGCGCGCGCGCACACACACACACACACACACACACCAGCGCCACCCTGACTCCACCTCTCCCCGAGGGCGGCTGCCCGATCGCACCCTCAGGACCTCGTCTTGGCTGACCTTCTGAGGGAAACGAGACTCTCGGAGGCGCGGGGGGAGGGGGGGGGGCGGGGGAGAGAGAGCTAATTGGGCATTAAATGGGAAACAAAGGCGCCCGGGGGCCGGGGCCAAAAAACACTTACCGCGCCCGGGCTGCCTGTAAAGGACTCACAAAATGGAGGGAATTAGCCAAGACTCCGGGGAGGGGGGGGGAGGATTTGGGTTTGTATATGGTAACAGGGGCACACTGCAATCGCAGTTCCAGGAGTGTGGGTGGGTGGGGTGGGGTGGGATGGGGTGGGGGTGGTGGGCGGGGAGGGGGGGTAGATTAATGTCAGTGGGGGTACACGGCAGCCTCAGCGCTGCTGCTTCAGATGGAGGGAGCTGGAGATAGAGGGATGGAGTCAAATCAGTTCTATAATTAAATTATACTCACATCATTATAATAAAATATAATTTCAGTTTAATTTTCTAGCTCATTTTCACAGCAACATTGTTACAGTTTTTCATTTTTTATTTAATTACAGCAGGTTTTATTATAAAAGACTTTATTTAATTTTGGTACTTTTCCAAATAGCGGATTTCTGAGTACATTTTTTCATTCAATGGCACTTTCGTCTCATTTTTCGACATTTCAACATTTTTATCACGTGGTGTGGTCATCTGTCAGTCAACACCAGTGGGGCTGAACCTATTCAGTGATTGGCTAATCCTTTACTATCGATTTCTTTGCCTAGATCTGGCAGTACTTTTATAGTGCAAGACTACACTGCTAGAAAACTTGTGTGGCAGTTATTTCAGGCAGCGTACTGAACTCGACAACATGGAAGAACTCAACGAGCCCTGAGATACGATACTTACTTTGCCAGCTGCTGATATTGCAATGTATTCCACTACTGTGACATATATTTTAAAAGTGTGTATTTACATTATGGTGCAGTATTTTCCGTTTCTATAGGGGAAAGAAGGACGGATAACTACCCTTTTCTCCAGATGATGCCCCCCCCCCCCCCCCCCCACCACACCCCCTTCACCCAAACCCTGTACCCCCCTGCCCCGTCTGCACAGCACAGTGAAAGTCCTGAACAGTCTGCTTATTAAATCTATCCTCTCCCCTGCCCCCCCCCCCTTTGACCTCCTAATTGTGATAGGGTAACTACGATATCCGCTCTGCATCATAGGGGGTCATTACGGTAATATGAGCCCATTTTGTACCCCAGATTAGCCTCTCGGTCAGTGCCTGGAGGTGGTCCGGCCGTGCTCTTCCCTCAGCAGTGTGAGGTCCTGTGGAGAAGGGGGGTGGGGGCGACGGGCTCAGGGACGGAGGGCTAATAGCCCAAGTATTAGGCCGACGGAAAGCAGCCATTTCACCCCCGATGAAAGCTGGGCCTCAGACCCTGTGGAGGGAAATCGGTCTGCAGTGAGCAGCAGGGTGATGGATGTTGAGCAGTGCCAGAGTCAAATGAGGAAAGGGGGAAAAATAATGAACAAGACCAGGTCAAAACCTGGTATATGGCTGGACCTAGCACACGTGATCCGGCCGACCAATGGTGTAACTTCATCACTCACTCACTCAGTCACTCACTCAGGCACAGACATTTGCGTTTGTAGGGCTGGCCCCGCTGTTGCGGTCCAGCCAAAAAAACCAAGCAGCCATTTATGAAATGATAAATGATATGATGAGAGGTTTTCTAGAGAGCCACGAGCTATGGCATCCTAAATTTTCTTGACGTTTTCTTTTCCCCCCGTCCCCATTATTTTGAAGATGCGGTGGCGGTGGTTGAGCTTTGAGGGGGAAAACATGATTTGAGTCGTTGAGTTGCGTTTATGAAAACAAGGTGCGCGTTCATCGCTGTGGTTTTCGTCGCTGTTCCACCTCAGCGCACGCGACGTTTATACAGCCTGAATAACGCCAGTCCTGAGAGCCGGTGTATACACGTGCTGATTTGTTCCAAATGGCTTCATCTGAGCATATGAGTGTGGAGTACAGCTGTAGCTCACTGCCATCAGGAACGTCAGATCAAATGACTGGGCTAAATAAAAAAGAGAGGAACGAGAACTTGGCGTGGAACGCAAAAACTTATCAGCCGTTGTTTTACACCCCCTGGTTGCATTTTAAATTTTTACATGTAGGCATTTTGCAGATGCTCTTATCCAGAAGGACTTGCATAATGCAGGCTGATGCAATGAACAGCACTGGTGCCAGTTCGTCGGGGTTACGATCTGCAGCTGTAGTCGTTACATAACATTACAACAAAGTCACACACCAGGGTAGGAAATGAAACGGAGAATGTGATATTAATACGAAGCAAATGGGTTAGAGCAGTGGTCTCAAACTCGTTGCCATGGAGGGCCGTGTGTATGCAGGTTTTCATTCCAACCAATCAATGCTGCCTTAATCGAGTCCAATTACTCATTCGGCCATATGCATGTAACTGCACTGAAGCACAGAATATAAGCAAGTTTTTTATTTAGACAATACGGGTCACCATAGACGTCGGGTCACCATTACGTGCAAACTTGCATCCCTAATTCAGCAAGTAATTGAACTAATATATATAATCAAGATCTGAGGCTGGAATAAAGACCAGCATGCACACAGCCCTCCATGGCACTGAGTTTGAGACCACTGGGTTAGAGTGTGTAGTTATAGTTATAGCAGAGGTTCGACTGGGAAAGCCGTGTGAGATGTTCAGCCTCTGGTGAGCCAAGGTGCAGTTTTACAGGGGTGCGTTTTCAGTCTCCTGTAGGCACAGCTCATTCTGCCACTGCGGGGCCAGGATGGAGAAGAGACGCGATCGAAAGGACGCCCTCTTTAGGGAGAACACAGTATTGCAGCCAGGTGTCGAGAAGTGGCCTGGCAGGAGGGTGAGGGTTGATAATGGTAAGAGGGTGCTGTTGCTCTTGCCAGGACCACAGATTTGTTTTTTGGTCACCGTCCGACAGTAGTCAGTGAAGAGAGATGAGGAGGGGCCTATCATGACGTGTGTTTCAGCTGATTTGAGATGAGATGAGCTGCAGCATTCAGAATGAGCAGGAGGGGCTTGGTGACGCCTGCAGGGAGACCAGCAAGCAGGGCGTTACAGTAGCCTGGTTGGGCCTGTACGGTTTATATGAAAATGCATAGATTTGAAAACAGGGTTTATTTTTTATTAACATAATAACTTTTTCAGAAGAGGTTTGCTTGTTAAATGTGACCTTGACCTGACATAAGGATGTACCTAATCCCTTAGAGGCCTTAAGGTGTGGAACCTGCCAGGTTTTCAGTAGAAGCCAAGTTTTGACATGGTGATAGATGCACTCCAGGCAGCGGGCAAACTGGCGAGCCTAGTGAGGGCCAAATAGCCTGTTCATGTCACAAAAAAATGGCTCCCAGTACAGTGCCTGGCTTCTGTCAGACAAACTCTTGGCAGGGCAGGGCAGGGCAGGGCAGGGCAGGGCAGGTGGGCTTGGCTTTTGAGGATTCGGGTTCCCTCAGGCAGCCTCAGATTTCATCGTAAGAAGCACACAAGTGACATTTGCATTTGTGTAACTGGTAGGTCTATTATATTTTAACTATGGCCTTCACTGGCTGCTCCACACAACAAGAGATACAATTAGTGTACTGGGCAAGAGAGCCTATCCCTCTCCTGACCCTATAAGGCAAAATAATCATCCTGCTTCTTCAGGGGGGATCTCAGATTCTTTAGCAGGCATTCACATGTTAATTTGCATCTCTGAATTCTTTACTTGCGACGTGTATGGTTTCTCCTCTGAGATGTTCAGTTCAATTCTTTATTCTTCTGCTGCATGCATATTATATATATATATATATATTCTGTGGAAGCTCTTGAAAAGGTATGCTGAAAGATTTCTTGCTGTGGAAGTCCTCCCGCACACAGTGCTCTCCGGCTACTTCCTGAAGGTCAGCAGATGGGGTCATCGACTCCAGATCATCCCCACCCATTAGGAAGCTTTCTTCATCCTGTAATGCCCTCAGGAGAACAAACCGCTCCTCTGAGTCCTTCATTCCTTCCGCTATCAGGCTAATAAACACAGACAGTAGTCATTTTAAATGACTGTTACATTCTTTTAAACTCAGTTATTTATATTAACCTATAACAAAATGTTTTATTTTATTTACTGCTGCTCGCTGTTTCCTTTCCTGTATCGACCCATGTATGTTGATCTGTTGCCTCTGACATATAGCTGCCTTGTCTGTGAGTTTTGGAGTCGTGTGTATGGACTGGGTAAACTGCAAATGAATTGCCCTTCTTGGGATCAATAAAGTTGCCTGAATCTCCCCGGACCCCTCGTTCGCGCCCGTGGGGGTGGCGTTCGGAGGCGGATGGTGGAGCCGTGTGCTGGTCCCGGCGGGACGTTTTAAAACTGGTGGTGTGTGGCGTGGAACGCCGCTCGCTCGCCCACCCGCCCGCCCGACCCGCCAGCCCGCTCATTTCCTTCGCGGTTCAGCGCGTGTGCGAAATGCGCCATGCGCCGCATTCCTGACCTCCGCCCCCCCCCACCCCCCACCCCCAAACCCCCGGCCCCCCCGGACGGCTCGACGAAGGAAACGATAGCGTTTGGGGGTTTTCTGTCTCGTGTTACTGACCCATACAGAGGCCGAGCGGGGCCGCGCCGGCCCTGCCCGTTGAGTGACGGCCTGGCCGGTCCCACCTCGCCACGAAAAGAGAAAAGAGGGGAGGGGGACGCCCGAATAGGGAGAGATGAGATGGAGTGGAGGAGAGGAGGAGAAGGACTCCATGGGGGTTCGTTTTCTCTCTGTGTTTTTTCGGGATGTGCTCCAGGTGAATGGAGTGTGGTCGAACACAGTAAGCCCCTTTTTGCCCCTGCTGCCGTTACAGAGCCTGGCCCTGTGCGCTGGGACTGATCCTAAACCGTTTTAAATCAAGGTCATCACCCCCTTCTCTCTCCCTCTCTCTGTCTCTCTCTCTCTCTCTGTCTCCCTCTCTCTCTCTCTCTCTCTCTCTCTCTCTCTCCCTCTCTCTGTCTCTCTCTCTCTCTTTCTCTCTCCCTCTTCTCTCTCCCTCTCTCTCTCTCCCTCTCTCTGTCTCTCTCTCTCTCCCCCTCTCTGTCTCTCCCTCTCTCTCTCTCTCTCTCTCTCTCTCTCTCCCTCTCTCTGTCTCTCCCTCTCTCTGTCTCTCTCTCTATGTCTCTCTCTCTCTCTCTCTGTCTCTCCCTCTCTCTGTCTCTCTCCCCCTCTCTGTCTCTCCCTCTCTCTCTCTCTGTCTCTCTCTCTCTCTCTGTCTCTCCCTCTCTCTGTCTCTCTCCCCCTCTCTGTCTCTCCCTCTCTCTGTCTCTCCCTCTCTCTCTCTGTCTCTCCCTCTCTCTGTCTCTCTCCCCCTCTCTGTCTCTCCCTCTCTCTCTCCCCCTCTCTGTCTCTCCCTCTCTCTGTCTCTCCCTCTCTCTCTCTGTCTCTCCCTCTCTCTGTCTCTCTCCCCCTCTCTGTCTCTCCCTCTCTCTCTCTCTCTCTCTGTCTCTCTCTCTATGTGTGCGCTTGCTGAAAATCGCTCTGGCGCAATAGAACACATGTCGACCGCTGAGGTCTGGTCTCAGTCCAAGTATTTAAGGGTTTTTTTTGTCCTGCCTGACCCTAAGAGCTTAACGGGTTTATCCAACATTGTCTTGCTTGGGCCTGCTGGTGCTGGCCGTTTTGCATGTCTGATTCAAATTCAAATGCAAATCCAAGGCCATGTGTGGCAACTACGTTCACCCTGGCAACCTTAGGCATTGGCAATCGCAACTGTCCTGGCATTCACTGCCTCCCAAGCATCTACAGCCTCCCTGGCAACCACACATCCCCTAGCAACCCCAGGCGCTGGCACGTACAGCTGCACCTGCTTCCTCTAATACTGTACAAATTGTAGCCACATTGGAAATGTAGCTAATCTGGCAACCACCACTGCCCTTCCCATGAGCTTCCTATCCAAGAAACTACAGATGCCCTGGCAAATATACTCTCCCTGGCATTAAGAGCCACTCCTGGCAACCCCAAGTGACTGGAAACAAACAGCTGTTCTTGTTTCCGCTAACACTGTACAAGGTACAGCACCCTTGCCAATCTGGCAACTACAACTGCCCTGGTAACCCCAAACAATCTGGCAAGTGGAGCCACTCCTGCTTCCTCTAACACTGCAGCAACTGATCCACCAACCCAGCAATATGGGTACTCTGGCAACCACAACCACTCCTGGCAATCCCAGCTGCCCTTTTATCCCCAACTGCCCTGGTAACCAGAACAGCCCCTCACTCTCTTGGGTTTGGTCTGCCTCTCTCCGATTTCAGCAGCTTTGGGGCCCTGCCAAAATTCAAAATGGCGGTCTGCCAGAGGTAAATCATTGTGTAGATTAGGAGAGATCATGGAGTTTGTCTGTCCCGTGGCTGCTCAGGAAACTGTGTTCTAACAATGTCCAGCTGCCCGGTTAATGCAGTATTTCAGTCTGTTACCGATCGCTAGTCAATGAACGGAGGCCATTGAGATCTTTACACTCCTGCCTTGCCAGTGTTGGAATGGTCATATTCAAGGGGCTTTGTTATACTGTAGTCATTACACCCCTCCCCCCTTTCTACATCTCATTAACAAAGTTCCATATCCATGGCAACTCTCTCTGCTGTTCCAATGGATTTCCATGGAAACAGCCGTCTTTATATATATATATATTCGTTCTTACTGCATTCCTCATATTAATAGGCCTGTATTAGACCTGATAAGTATAATCATTTTTAAATTCCCATTCAGCGAATTTGGCTTACAGTGAAATGGCTCCAAATCAGCTACCATTCAAATTATGCCTCTTTGAGTTTGATAAGCTCTGTTTCTGAAAGTTTGATTGCATTCATTGTTCTGCCTAGTGAATTTCTAAATTAATAGCATATTCTTTTTGGGCCAGTTGGTGTGTTTGGTAAGCCCACTGAGAGACGTCATGAAACAAGTTTTTAAAACTGGCAGTACTTCAAACTACTTTAGGTATAAATTGTTTGGGTTTAAATTGGCCTAATCAAGATATTGACTAACCTCCTTTTCTAGTTTTAGAGTTGTGGATAGAAATAACAGGAAATGCATCAAATGTTAACCACATCTGTCGACACTTTGTCTTAAAAATTAGGTTTGACTGATTGCTGAGTAGTATCATGTTGGCTGACATTGCTGACTATCTCTAGGCAGTGTTCTTTCTCCAAAATACACTGCCGCTGGATTATTGTCTAAGAAAAGTCCACATTCAATATACTCCTAGTACTACACCCCCAAGCCAACCATGCTGACTTATTTGGCGGTGTAGTTCTATTTCAAATGGAACTCTGGGATTTGTAGTATGAGAGTGAACCGTTGTGACCAAGGGCGTAGCTTGGAATTCTGGGCCCCCAGAAAGAATCTTGCTCTGGGCCTCCCTTTTCTAATAAAACCAATTGAATTTTTTTGAGGGGCGTGGCTCTACAGACAGTAAGTGCTGAAACATAAATAACTTAATTAGCAATCGACCAAAACCTGGCCATTAGTACAGATACCAGTGTCAAGAGACATGAGCAGGGGACACACCAGGGTCTGCAGGTCCTACAGTGCATAATGTATTTTTCAGTTGTATTCAGCTTTTGCATGTGGGCTCAATACTCGAATACATGTTTTATGGAAGTAATTGATCTACTGTACATTAACACAATGTTCACATTAACAGCAAGGGTCAAGGTAGCTTACGTACATTGCCTTATCAATGCCATAGGCAGATAATTGGAAAAGGCCATCACATCATTGTCTTTAAGTGTATATGAAATGTACTCTCCTCTTTTTATTTATACTGGCTATTTATATATAGCTGTAATAAACACTTTAATTTAAGAACTGGAAAATGGACGTCCATTTATTTTCTTCGAAATGTGTACTGTTTAATTTCTGGCAACTGTTTTACAAAGGAGATACGCTCCAAAGTATGACGTAATGAAGAAATAAATCCACTTATACTTCACGTCAGGCTTGGAGGACATAACTAGATGTAACTAGATAACTAGTTAGCTAACTTAGCTATCTAGCCCTGGTTGTGACAGTCAGTCCAAAACTGAAAAATGAAGGATCGGTGCTTTAAGATGAAAACATTTCCCTGTCTTTCACTCATGTGTTTTTAGTCTACAGCTTCCTCCGTCGTCACCCTAAATCCTCAACCGCCCGGCGCCCCCCCACCCCCCACCCCGACCCAATCATAGTGCCTGACCTGGTCCAGGTTGATTCTCTTTGCACATGGGCTCAAGATGTGTCCTGTCTGCACCTCTTTCTCTCCTCTCTGTGCGGGTGCGTGCAAGTGTGTGTGCGTGTGTGTATGTGTGTATGTGTGTGCGTGTGTGCGTGTGTGTGTGCGTGTGTGTGTGTGTGCGCGCGTGTGTGCGCGTGTGTGTGTGTTTAGGTGTGTGTGTGTGCGCGTTTGTGTGTTTAGGTGTGTGTGTGTGTGTGTGTGTGTGTGTAGGTGTGTAGGTGTGTGTGTGTGTGTGTGTGTGTGTGCGTGTAGGTGTGTGTGTGTGTAGGTGTGTGTGCGTGTGTGTGTGTAGGTGTGTGTGTGTGTGTGTGTGTGTGTGTGTGTAGGTGTGTAGGTGTGTGTGTGTAGGTGTGTGTGTGCGTGTGGACCAGGGGTCATTCTGCACTGGGTAGGGATGGTTAGATGTGGGTCATGCAGGATTTCCTCACTAAACTCACGCGCTGTCAGTTTGAATTACTTTGGGACCGTGGATGAGTTCACAAACTAGGCCTGAATTTCCATGAGCATTTTACACTTAATGTCACCGACCCCTCCTCTCTTCGCCATCTTCCTCCTATTCCACCCCCAGTCTCCTAAAAGTGTGGTTCTTTTTTCTTATTCCAAATTTCTGCAACCTAACTTACTTAAAAAAATATAAATGAAAATGTCTGTGCGTGGAAATGTTTTTAGTAATACTTTTTCTCATTTGTTTTATTTTTTTTTTCCCAGACGTGATTGATATTTGGTTTTATGACAAAGCTACATGTACAGTATACTCTGTCCTCTCCATCTATTTCCCCTTCTCCTTCTCTTTCTCGATTTCTAATTCAGACACTGTTCATTTGCATAGGAAAAAAACTTGTTTAAACGGTAAATAAACACAGTATCACAGCAGATCATGTAATAGATGCAGTTGTCATATCTAAAAGAATCTCTGTAGACTTCTTTGCCATTCTGATTGTCTCCTCCTCTGATTGGTCACAATGGGACCGCTCCCCCGATCCCACAACCAATCAAATTGCTGCAGTCGTGAATGACATTCCACCCGCTTGTACCCTGAGATGGAAGGGGAAAAAACACCCACATATAAGACTGTTGGATGAAGAGAACAGGTCATCCAGGATTGTAATTGCGTATGAATTATGGATCCCTTTCATATGCAGTCGCGTGTTGCGTGTGCTCAGGCAGATCGGTGGGCATTTTTCACACGGCAGCCACGGCCCTGAGCGGCAGGATAATTCACGCGTTCTCGCGTCGGATACGCCTCCGTCACCCCGATCAGGTTCATCGCATCAAAGCGCCCCCCCCCCCCCCCCTCCCCAGAAACCCAGATCCACCCTCGATAATCCGCAACGCTCACAAAACATACTGTAGCAATTTTTACGGGGCGCACAACAGAATCCGTCGGACTGGCATCCTGTTTTTGTGAAAGAGTTGTGGCCCTCAGCTGAACGTTTCAAACAAAAGGAATTATGAGCAGCTGTGAGGCTGGAATGTCTGATATTCCAGTGTACTGTAGTCATCGCAGTACATGGGGCTTGTAACGCTAACCAGACCCTCCGCTCACTCTCTCTCTCTCTCTCTCTCTCTCTCTTTATGTTACATGTGGAACCCTGACATTTGTTCACTGCATTCATTAGATATTTTGATGTGGAACCAGACCTGTTTTAGGGAGGGGAATTAAATTTAATTCCAGACAATCGAGGTTTTTTTGTAGTTAGTTTAGGGGCATTAGGAATCAAGGACATCTGACTCAAAACCAGCAGGCTGCTTTTTTTTGAGTCCTGGGTTCGGGGGGGGGGGGGGGGGAGCTGATCCCCAAATTACCTTGCAAAGTATCCAGCTGCGCACTTGTTTAATGTGTGGAAATATAAGCTGAAAAAAAGGAAGTCTGTTCAGTAAATCAGCCGTGCGATGCAGCGATGCGACGCTCTGCTTCTCGAGGGCTCACGGACGTCCCGAGGGGCCGTCCGTTTATTTGCGTCTCTGCTATACGTGGCGAGCGGTTCGCTGACCCCACACTGGCCAGGTTGCACAGGTGAGAGCTGCGGCCCAGCTGGTGCCACACACAGAAAACTCATACATGCAAATGTGTATATATCAGGTTCAATCCCCGGCAACAATAAATGGACTGCATTTATGTAGCGCTTTTTATCCAAAGCGCTTTACAATTGATGCCTCTCATTCACCAGAGCAGTTAGGGGTTAGGTGTCCTGCTCAGGGACACTTCGACATGCCCGGGGCGGGGTTTGAACCGGCAACCCTCCGACTGCCAGACAACCGCTCTTACCTCCTGAGCTTGGTCAGACGTTCCTACGAGCACAATTGGCAGTGTTCGCGGGTGGGGAAGCCGGTGAGGGTATGAGTCCTGATCGTTGCATTAGCGACTCCTACTGGTTGGTCGGGGCGCCTGTCCAGCGGGGAGGGGGATCCGGGGGAGATAGCGTGACCCTCCGCGCGCGTTACGCTCTCCCGGTGAAACTCCTCGTTTGTTTTGTGGAATCCGCAGACAGGAATCCTGTCGTTTCACTCTCAGCCAAGTGAGAAAAACAGGCTTGAACTCCACCCGGCTTTTACCTGTTAATGTCATCGGCGTCTCAAATGCCTGTAACAATGGCTGCCTGGGACTTTTTTTTATAATAATGCCGAAAGCATTTGGTAGGATCGTGCAGTCCAGCAGACGTCCGAAAGCCGCCTGACTGCTCAAAACTCTTTATTGATATTTGGGAGTCCATCATTACACTTACAAAAACTGTTCAAATTTAAGTTACTCCTCCAGTCATTCACATTGAGGTTCAGCACAGTGGTCACAGGTTCAAACCTTGGCCTGTGCTACAGTGTGTCATTAACTGGCTATCGGATGGAGCTGGCCTCAGTTTAGACACTGGGCTTCATCCCACCCGGGGTACGCACTGGTAAACGAACACTGCACGTTACAAGTTAAAAAATACATTGATTTTTACTAAGAAAAGCTACTAAATCTTAATCTTTACAGGTGTCCAGTTGAGGGGAAACTACGTTAACTAGCTAAAGTGTGTGCTAAGGCTAATGAAAGGTGCTGAAATGCACACAAACCTGAGGACATGCTTGCTGTGGAAGTGCTGTTTTGGGAGAGGGCTGGGGTGCATGACTGGGAGGCCGCAGCGGACAGCGTGAGGAGCAGGAGCCTGGGGGCTCAACTGCGCGATGATTTCCATTAAGTGTGTTTCTGCATGCATGGGTTTTCTTGTGTGTGTGTGTGTGTGTGTGTGTGTGTGTGTGTGTGTGTGTGTGTGTGTGTGTGTGTGTGTGTGTGTGTGTGTGTGTGTGTGTGTGTGTGTGTGTGTGTGTGTGTGTGTGTGTGTGTGTGTGTGTGTGTGTGTGTGTGTGTGTGTGTGTATATACACGTGTACTTACTTCTTGCATGTGTTTATGTACATGCATGTGCTTGCTTGTGTGTGTGTGGTGCAACAGAACTGTGGAAATACAAGGATTTCCCCTCCAGTGTTTCCACCTCCAACAAAAAAAAAAATGAAATAAATGAGACAAATCGTTATTCCTGCAGGAGTGACTGATGTACTTAGGTAAAAAGAGGGTTTTTCCATATCTTTTTCTTTCTTTTTTTTTTTTTTACATGAGATGGTCTCTCTCTCTTTTACTCTCTATCTCTTGCTTTCTGTATCCCCTTTTAGCCCCCGAAGTTATGCTCTTTCGATCAAGCAGCCATTGTACGTTCGGTACAAGTAATTGAGATAATTAAGGTGCTCTGGTTGTCCTCACTGAACCTGAGAATGAGACTTATGAAAAAGGAGAATCTCGTGTCAAGGCAATTTCAGCAGAAAGATGGATTCCCCCGATGTGTGTAATGGCAATGGCACTGGCTGATTCTTTCATTACCAACCCATCTTCTCACTTGAGATGATTTCCATGTGTGCTTGATGACAAGTGTTGGAATGTATTCAATTCGATTATATCATGCAGGCCTCCTTTTAATGCACTTTTAGATACTAATTTCCAGGTCTCTGTTACTGGGAAACTTGAAAAAATAATCACTTTTAGGTAAGCCTAAAAGTTCAGACTTTAAAAGTATATAAATAAATAAATAAATAAATAACCCCCCACCCATAACAGAATCTGAGAATCTGAACAATAATCAGTGTGTACATATTACATTTCCTGTTGGTGTATTTATGGTTAATGAAGTTCAAAATCCTTTGAGGTGCAGTGAAACTCTTGCAAGGTTGCAAAAGCAAACAAATTTGTTTCCGTGGTTACGGTTGTTGTTTACTTTTTTGGCTGTCTTTTTTGATTTCTCAGAAATGGCTTGTAGTCCGGTGCAGTTCTTTCCATACTTTTTCTTCTGCAGGGATGGCTCTATCGCTCACTATGGATTCATGAAAAGAATGTGTTTACTGGATTCTCTGAGACTTTCGGCCGGTAAAGTAATAAAGAGCAGTTAGTAAATTTATTGTGAAAATTTTCCTATTGCAGGAGCTGACATGGTTTCTTAAACTACTTTTAATCTTTCCGTGTATCAATTAACTTTCTTTCCTACTAAGTTATCTTGGCATATGAAACTTGACTTACAGCATTCTTTGCTTTATATACAAATGTTGTTTTTTTTGTGAAAGAAAGTCTATTATCATGTGGCACCGCAAGGCAGGAGAGAATGCTGGTGCCAAAATGTTCAGTGTGATCATCTTCCGAAATTACTCTAATGCTATCCAGTTAAATCAGGTGTCTTCGTCATCATCGTCGTCGTCGTCATCATCATCATCACTTTTATATTTTAATATCAATTCATAACATTTTTGCCATTTTTACCTCTAGATAAGCTTTAAAGTTGAGGTTCTTAATCAGTCCTCAGAAAAAATAAGAAGCTGCCTCCTTGTAATAGAATATGACCAATCATAATTGTTTACACATTACATTTCCTTTAGCTTTTTTTTTTTTTTTGTGGGGGGGGGGGCAGCATTTAATGCCATGGATTGACAGTCACCACACAGCTTTTCATGGAAGCGGGCCCCCCCACATCAGGAGCGGTTCACCTAATGACTGCTGCTCACAGGACCCTACCTGGAGCCGCCTGGTTTCGGGGTCATAGACTCAAAGAGCAGCCCTGGGACCATACAGCCTCACAGAGCAGCCTCTTTGTCGTTCTGTATTCGGGCCGGTGTGGACCCGATGAGTCATCTCCCCCATCATCGATAAATGCCACATTCATAACGCCATTAAAGCCCCCGGCCGCCCCAGGGCGACCATTCATTTTACACCCAAGCCCCCCCCCCCCCCCCACACACCCCTTTGCCCCTGACCCGCAATGCATGACCATGAAGAATGGCGGATGCCCACTGTGGACTCCTAAAAAAATAAATGGTTGTCCTGTGCCACTAGCAGGAAAAGGAGCGAGTAAAAGAGAAATGAATTACTGCACAAAGCACCATAGAAGGCTGGAAATATGAGAGAAAGTTTTAAAGATTGTGGGGGGGGGGGGGGGAGGTGGTTTGCAATTGCAACAGGCCCCTCGTGTCTTTAATGAACCAACCCAAACACAGTCCTGGCCTTTATTTTTTCTTAAGAAAAAAAAATGGCAAAGGAAAAAGCAGGTAACTGTGTTCTCCAATGACTCTAAAATCATGGCCTCCTGGTAGTGTGTTCCTCTTCGTACATAAGGTCGTAAGGAAAAAAAAACCCACCACCCCACCTGCATTTTGCTCAAGAGCCTGTTTGTTGAAGACGGTGTATTTAAATTTGGATCAGGAGCACAACGTGTTCCACTGATGTGCACATCATAACACTGTACTTCTGGGCGGCTAAGTTGCTGGAGGAAGACCAAGCCTTGCAGGTCAAATGCATACAGCCAAATGCAATCAAGTAATAACACTTGGCATAGTCATCTGTATGCAATGTCTCTTCAGTTCAGTTCAACAGTTCCGAATGATTTATTATATCCAAGCATATCATTTGGCTGAGTTAGCCAGGTTATTTTAGTTGGAGGAGGGTTTCCCCTAACGCCGTGTTGCGAATGCACTGAAGGTATCATATCTGTTACGTGCACAGATGTGTTGTTTCATTCAAAGCACCTGCAAGTTGTGACTGTCCTTTTTGGCTGGACCGCAACAGTGGGGCCAGCCCTATAAACGCGAATGTCTGTGACTGACTGACTGAGTGAGTGATGAAGTTACACCGCACATGTCTGTGACTGAGTGATGAAGTTACACCATTGGTCGGCCGGTTCGGTCCAGCCATATACTAGGTTTGACCTGGTCTTGTTATACTGGTGAATGGTTGGTAGCAGTAGGTCCCCATCTGAGTGAAGTGTCTGGGCCTTCTAACAGTCTATTGGCATGTGCATCACAGTACATCTAAAAGTACATTTAGCATTTGAGCATTTAGAAGACTCTTTTTTAGAATGGTTACGTCGCTACATTTTTCCATTTACATTGCATTTATTTGGCAGACGCTTTTATCCAAAGCGACGTGCAATAAGTGCATATAGGGATTTATATACCTGGATATTTACAGAAGGAGTTCAGGTTGAGTACCTTGCTCGCGGGTTCCCACCACAGTGGCGCAGCAGGTGAATTGAACCTGCCTCCTGTAGGCCCGGTTCCTCTGGATATCGTACTGCCGTGCCGCCCAGCATGGCACGCCAGAGAGATGGCCGGTGATTGCAGTGTGCCCGGGTGCATTCCTCTCCCTGCAATGCTTTCATGTTCATATTACACATTCCACGTTCTCTACTTACAGAAGACAAAAGGCCTGGTCTGCGGTGCATGTTGGTGTGTTTGGCTGAGTTCCCAGTCATGTAATCACCCCCAGGTTTAATTGCCTTAATTAGTCTATCCCTCTCCACCTCGCCTAATGTGCGTTGAGTGTTCTGTCTCATAATGGCTGCCAATGAATTACCCGAATCAGAGTGGGGGGGTTGGGGTGAGTTCCCATGTGGTGAGGTCCTTGAAAGAAATTACGTAAGTACATTACATGCGTAATTAAATAATACGACTGACTAGGTCTGCAAGTTTTAGACAATGCTGTTCTCTGACAGTGGAGGCTGAATCTTATAGTTCCTGTGGGACAGAAAGCAAGGATCACTGTTTCACCAGCAGCTTATTCACACTTGTGAACATGCATGCCTCCAAGAATGTAAGTGATACATTGAGGTTGACGTTTGTGTCTGTCTGTGTGTCTGTGTGTATGTGTGTGTGCGTGTGTGTCTGTGTTTGTGTGTGCGTGCGTGCGTGCGTGTGTGCGTGTGTCTGTGTGTGCGTGTGTTTGTCTGTGTTTGTGTGTGTGTGTGTGTGTGTGTGTGTGTGTGTGTGTGTGTGTGTGTGTGTGTGTGTGTGTGTGTGTGTGTCTGTGTGTGTGTGTGTGTGTGTGTGTGTGTGTGTGTGTGTGTGTGACCACAGAGGAGGTGGACCTGCTGGAGCAGCTCTTCTGGCAGGTGGGGAACAGCAGTAACTCCTCCATCACCCTGGAGGGACAGAAGTGCCCTGTGCTGCAGGTGGGGCAGTACTCCACCCTCTCCCTGCCCCTGCGCCAGGTCTTTGGAGCCAGGTAAGCCCTGTCTGCCTGTCAGGGGTCAGGGGTCAGGTAGGCTGGATGGCTGGATGGCTGTGTATGGTGTGTGCATGCATGCAACTAGCTTTTACGATGTATTAAACACAGTCTAATTGGCCCCATACATAATATGAGGGTTAAGATGTTTTTGTTAAATTGTTGCGTCTGTGCCAATCAAAACTACTATTGTTGCATTTGTGCAAATGCAGACACTTCTGTGGTCTGTACTGGCAAACTGATATATTTGTGTGTGTGTGTGTGTGTGTGTGCGTGTTCGCAAACACTCTTCCTGTAATGTCTACATCCTCTGTGTGTGAGCTGTGAGTGACCTGGCGTCTGTGTCTGCGCAGATTTGCGGACGAGTTCAGCCTCCTGCTGCAGCTGCGCAGCACGCAGGAGGAGGAGCGCAGCCTGCTGACCCTCCTGAGCCCCCACAGCCACATCCTGCTGCAGATCCGCCTCAACCCCTACACCTTCACCCTGGTCACCACCCAGCAGCGCCACTACGAGTGCGTATCTCTTCCATTCTGTGTGTCTCTTCCATTCTGTGTGTCTGTTCCATTCAGTGTATCTCTTACATTCAGTGTGTCTGTTCCATTCTGTGTATCTATTCCATTCAGTGAATCTCTCACATTCAGTGTATCTCTTACATTCAGCTGTGTGTCCCAGGCACCGGTACCACAGACCCTATAGAACCCGGGCTGACTAGCTCTGGTCCTGGAGAGCCATACAATAAGGTCTAGTTGAGCTAGAGCACAATGTGCTGTTGTAAAGCTTTAGTTGAATATTATATTAAATATTCCATAAGGCCTACATAGTTACATCACCAGATGCGGCACTCTTGCTCAGTGGTATCCAGCCCTGTTCCTGGAGATCTGCTGTCCTGGGGGTTTTTATTTCAACCCTAATTTTGCACACCTGAGTCTACTAAATTAGCCGCTCAACAAGATCACGCTCTAGCTGCTGAATGAGGTGTGGCTTTGTTTGAGTTGGAGTGAAAACCTACAGGATGGTAGATCTCCAGGAACAGGGTTGGTTACCACTGCTCTGGCTCTTATAACTCAAGCGGATGCACTTATGTTGTCTCATGCCGCAAGTTGCTAAGGAAAAGAATGTGCTACTATTATTATAAGATAATGTAATGTGGATGATGCTGGCATAAGCATTACATAACATCTGTCTTTGGTTGTTTCCTTGGGCATGCCTCTTCTTGAATTTGTAAACCACAATGCTGCATTAGGAATTTGTGTTCCTAAAGCAGACCTGTGCGTGTAGACAGGAAACTGGGGGGACAGAAGGAAACCTGGAGCTGACAGTTCTGCCTAGCTAACAAAAAACATTCCCGCAATGTTGCTGCCATGTAGTGGCAATGTTATAACATTGACAAAACATTCCAGTAACATTGTGAGAACATTTTTTGTTAGCTGGGGTGGTACCAATCCAGTGACTGACAGCTTGTGATAGCTCTGCTCTGTCATGGGTTCATCATGAAATTCTCTCCTTGTCCTAAGCTTGACTTCATGGTGTATGCTTAGCTTTAACTCTAAGTGTGCTAGAAACATTAGAACAGGTATGCTCTTCCTATGCCCTTGAGTCTTTACCGCAGTTGCACCAAAACTCCCCCCCCCCCCACCAAAAATAAAACCTACTGTATATCCAGCTGCTTACATGAACTACAGGATGTGGTGACTGTACACTTCCAGTGGCCCTGAAAGCAGGGACTTCTGCCAAACCGATATGTAAAGCTAATGCTTTATATATCTGGTGAAACCTGTGGCTTTGCTCAGAGTTTGACAGTGATTTAAGAGTGGCTTCATAAGTCTCGCAGGTAGTAGGCTCTTTCCCTCATTTTGGAGTCAGAGCAGTATATCACGAGCTGTGTCTCGGAGGAAAATGTCACGGCCCAACAAAAATGTCAGCTCCGGTGTTCCTTCTGGCCCCTGTGCTTCCTCAACCAGGAAAGTTTGATAGTTTTGACAGTTTCTTTGTGCAAGCTATGAGCTAGGGATGATCCCCCTTCGTGAATAGTCATGTTAAGGCAGAGAATCGGCAGTGGAAGAGAGATAATTTCCAGTGCAGGGAATCCTCAGAGCTGATGTATTTTTTGGGGATATGTAGGACATCTGTGGATTCATCTACTCGACCCTAAATACATTTTAGCATGAACCCTGATGAGGTAATGCAAACCAAGGGACACATTTAACTTTAATGCAGATGTACTTTTCTGATTCCTGTCCACTTAGCCATTTATCTACATTTATAGTGAACATCCTTTTTTTCCTAATTGTTATTACGCCTGGTTTTATGTTTTCTTGCTGGGTGCCTGGTGGGTGTTATCTATAAGAAAATAAAGAGTATAATTAGATTACCTTCCCAGAGTAATTAAATTTTTTATACAGGGCTGAACTGGATACGTTAGGCCTCCTTAATTTACAGTTTCCTGGACAACGTTCGTAAGTGTAAATAAATCCCTGTGGGAGGTGTTTAATTGGACATACTACATATTGGAGAAATGCACGGCACATCAACTAAATACTTTTCTTGTGAAAACACCCTGCTCTAGGTGTCTTATAAATGATGGTTCTGTGCACTGCACCTGTTTTGCATTGTGTTTTGTCTTGCTGCATAGTATTGTTTTCAGTCCCGTTTTTTCTGTATTCTGTTTTGTTGCATAGTGTTGCGTTGTGTTGCCTGCCAATGCTCAGCAAGGAATCTCAGGAATCTGTTTCAGGTTCAATAACTGTCATAACCTGGCTCAAGGGCCATGACAAAAAGCGAGATGCACACTGACGCATTTAAAATTCACATTTATTTTAAAATAACCTATTTATATTCGAAACAAGACAAACATGGCGTGTGAAAGTCAGCATTGTCAGTAGTGTGGGTGAGTGGAAGTATGAACGGTATGCAGAAGCAATGTTGTATGGTGTACAACCAAAAACACAGCCAACACCAAAACAGAAACCAAACAGTGGGGAGAGAGCTCTCCCTCAAACTGGAGACAGGCATCTTAATCTCTCTGGGAGCCCTGAACGCAGGTGCTCCCAACTGCACCAACGACCCTCTGCTCTGCCCTTCAGGCACCTGTGGGCAGTACCACAACGAGCAGCACAGGCAGCAGAGTAGGGGGTCATCACACTGTGCACATCCAAATACTGCATTTATGTTTCGGTACACCACTCATATGCACCTGCGTATTGGGTGAATCAGCTGACCTTTGACCCCCCTCCCACTGTGCCCTCAGGTTCCCGGTTGGGGCGCTGTCGGATGGGCAGTGGCACCAGGTGTCGGTGGGCGTGTCCGCGCAGAGCTTGGACCTGTACGTGGACTGCGTGCTGACGGAGAGCGTGAACTGGACGTACCCTGGCATGGACATCGCCACCGACGGCCTGCTAATGGTGGGCGGCATCATCGAGGACTTCGAGACGCCCTTCGAGGTGAGGGGGTTTGTCACTGCCGAAACGGAAAGGACCAGGACAAGCCCAATCAGCCAACCAATCGATCGATCAATCAATCAGTCCTCATTTTTTCAAGGAGTGGTCTCAAAACAAGGTGCAACGCAGCACTTCTTCACAGTCAGGCCAGTGATTACAGTGCTTTTCAAATCATACCTCAGGAAGGGCCAAGAGTTGGAGGTCTTGAACTTACTCCTCTTCTTCTTTCGGCTGTTCCCGTTAGGGGTCGCCACAGCGGATCAGCCGTTTCCATCTCTTCCTGTCCTCTGCATCTTCCAGTTGGAGGTCTTGTACAAGAGGTTAACATGGTAACATTTTAAGTCTTGATGTGGAGGCTGATGCAGTTACTGTACAGATTTCCCTGAAACTTGGGCCTTGGGGGGCTGCTTCGCCGGAGCCATATGGTTTTACGTTTAATCTCTCCTGCGATTTGGCCATTGGGTCCCGTCCCGGAAAAAAAAGGATGGGCTGCGCAGAAGAACGGCATTCTGCCGAGACGTCTGCTTTCTCTTCTGTGATAAATGGTCTGGTTTTTTTTTGTTGGGAGGTCGGGGGGGAATCCCGGACCGTTTGCACCTGCTACCCCCCCCCGGTGGTGGTAATGGTAACTTCATCTCTGTCTCCCTGATGGGGCGGAACATTTTTGAAAAAGCTTTGTCGTTGCGCAACACGCAGTAACAACCCTGCCTGCCAGAGAGCCACCAGCAGTCGAATACGCTCATAACGAATCGAGCTCGCCCCCCTTTCCAGGGTCACCCCCCCTCCCCCCTCTCCCAGGAGAAATGCCAGAGGAGGCTTCGATCTTGCAGAAGGAAATTGAAGTGTTGCTTTCATCGAGTGAAATTGACACTATTTTTTGGCAACGCCCAGTTTTTTTTTTGATGAAGAAGACAGTAACGTGATGAAAATGCCTTTTTGTGGAAAGACGACGATGACGATAAAATGGTTTGCATTTTAAACAAGGAAAATACAACGAAACGAAAACAGACCTCGACGATTTTTCTTGCAGTTGCTTTGTTGCACATATAAATATGTTACAACCAGGGCCTGACACCCACCACCAGCCAGACGTGCTGTAGAATTTGGCAGTGGCATGTGACTCATTCACTCTTAGCCTCTTTGGCCGGTGACCTTTCGGCTGCATTTTCTATGAAAGAGTCAACAGTGTGGTAACACACTTCAGGGTTCAGGATTAAGGAGTCATAGTTCATTAACTTGCCTTTGTAAGGCTTGGTTTAAAGGCCCATTCCAGTGTACCCCTGACGAGCAACCTGTGCCGATACACCCACCGTGTGTCTTGGCTTCTCTGACCCCCACACAGTCCTGAAAGGGAAGAATTACTTACTTACCTTACTTATCTACTTGCCTTACTTACCTTACTTGCATGGTTGATGTGCAAGTGCAGTTTACTATTCATCATGTTTAAGTTAATTTCTCTCTCAGTGCCGCAATAGGCCTTTTGTGCCCGTTTGCTCTTATTTTATTTCTTTTTTTTATCCTCCTGTTACTCGACTTCTGGCTTCAGAATCATTGCAATCCAGGGGGGCCCTCCCTGGTGCCAGACAGCCAGAGGCGGTACCGCTATGCATTCTAACTCAGCACTTAACTGGGCAATTAAACCTGCTTTTATTTAACGGAGCTAATTGACCTCACCTGGTTTTGCTAGGTTGCGATTGTGCGTGAGCATGCGCGCGCGCCCTCAGATGATGACGTGTGTCCGTCCGTCTGTCCGTCCCTCTGCAGGGCGGCCTGAGGCAGCTGATGTTCCTGATGGGCGACCCGGGTGCTGCCCGTGACCACTGCACCCGCCATGTGCCCACGTGCGGCGGGGTCCCCCCGAAACCCCCCCGCTCGCCAAAACCGCCCCGCACCCTGGAGGTATGTCAGCCCTCTGGGTTGCTTTTCTCCTTCTTTTCCTTCTCCTTCTCCTGCTGCAGATAATATTTTGGTGCTAATTTTGGAGATACACCACAATAAGAATTGTCTTTATTGTTTCAAAATGCCTTCCACAAAACAACATTTAGGAATTTGTGATTTTTAAGAATTGATGTTTTTTACATCCACTTCCGTCCAAGAGTGGCTAAAATTATTTCATCCATGTTCCTTATCTAAACCATAACCATATGGTTCCCACTGCACATTTCTGGCAAACGGATGCTATCCAAAGACATGATTTTGACAGTGAACCCTCATAACATATTGAGGACAGTGTCTCATTTGATGTACCTTGAGTCTTGATGGATCCCAGAATCCTTTGCTTCCGATCCAAAATCTAGCTTCATACGAAACACCAAACAATTGATAGTTCTCGGTGAAGAAATACTCACACATGTTCGTGTAAAATTGGAGGAAATCCAAGTACTGGTCCTGTCTGCTTTTGAAAGAGTTTTATTTAATGGTTTTACCTGTGCTTCTTGCTTCCGCTAAGGACCTCATCCTCTCCTCGAATGACCTGGAGGACCTGTTAGAGAGTTCAGAGACCTCTCTCGGCATGCGGGACCCGCTAACCGTGAGTTCGGCACCCCTTCCGCTCGCACGCGATGCGCTAGCACACACGGCAAACACGCGTGCGCCCCAGGACACCCCTCACACCAATCGACCCGCTCCAGTTCCGCGTAACATTTTGTTTTGACGTGTCTCCTACGGCTAGAACACGAGAAGTTTACCTAAAGCAAAGACTACAGAGAGATGGATAGCGGAGCCAAACACGTACAGATTTGGCCCTGTATGCAATGTGTCCAATGTGTAGCTCCACGGGGGAAGAGGAACCAGATGAGTTTAAATGTGGATGTAGTTTCCTGGCCCGGAATGAACTGCATGTGTTACTGAGTCTTACAGGTGTGTCATCCAGTGCACAGAGGTGGAACTTTGGCTAGCCTTGTCCCGGAAGCACAGCTGAGCTGGGGCTAAGTGAGGAAGGTGGGGACAGGCAAGGGTGCGTATGGAATGTAGGCCAGGGGTCCGAGCGTACCTCTTGTTTGGGAGAGATGAAAAAAGTGCTACTGCAAATCCGTGTGGCAGGACAGGAAACCTGCATCGTCTGTGCCAAACCGCACTCCGCACTTCTTAAGCCAGCAGGTGCCTGCTGTGCCCTGCTTCCTGACTCGGGACACTTGGCGGCAGGGTAGCGTTATGATTAGGGAGCTGGAGTTGTGACTTGCAGGGGGGTTGCAGGTTCGATTCCCCAGGTGAGGCACTGCCATTGTGCCCTTGAGAAAAGGTACTAAAACCGGACTCAGCAAGGTGCTTGGCCTGAGCTCTGGATAAGAGTTGTCGCTGAATGGCTCATTGTACATGTGCAGTGAAGTCTCTGGTTTTTCATAAGACAGAATCACTTGTGTTTCTCTGCGTCGAAGGGTAGTGGGGAGAAAAGCCCTTAAAAACCACATTCTTCAGCTGTAGCACAGTGGAGACCAGATGGCATCAAAAGTCTGGAAGCTGATTGCCTGGGGGAGTGGAGGGGTAGGACACATTACACTGGTTCCTCATTAGTTCCCAATGGGGAGAGTGTGTGATTTGTGATCACCATGGGAACTGGCCCCCTGGCCTTTGCCTCCAACCCCCCCCCCCTCCAGATTGTGACTGTGGTGGCATGTTGTGGGGGGGAGCATATGATGAACACCCCACCAGGGATAGGTGGGAGGAGGGGCGAGTAAAATCCCTCAAAATGTCACTCACTGCAGCCTCTCCATCAGTAATACTAGATGCTCGTTTTTGTAACAGAAACTCGCAGGCCCCCTGTTGTAATTACTCCACAGGGGTATTTTATGCAAATACGGAGCCATGCGACACGGCGACGACCAATGGGAGTGAAGCCAGCGAGACAGGCGTTGCTGAAACAAATGTGCAATCGTGTCTAGCCTACTTGTTTAGTTCTGTAACCTAGTAACCACAAGCGACAACAGTTTATCTCCCTCCTGTGTCGCCCCGTGTGACCATAGGGTTACACCTGACCGATTGGATGTGTAAACGACTTGTGTACTTCTTAAGAAACACACACATGCCTCAGAAGTCTGAGGTTTCGTGTGAAGTGCACGCACCTTGTACTGACAAGCCTTTTAGCGTCACATTAAAAGCTTCGTGTTTAAATCACTCTTATTTTTATATTTCATAGTTTTTCTTGCTTTTAGCAGGTGTTCACCTTTTTTTGACTTGATGTGATTTAGCCTGGAGGATTTGGATTCTGATGTTAAAAAAAAAAAAATTGGCAAAACAATTACTCCAGCTCTTACGAAACGGTCCGACTTGCGCTAAGTCAGCAGACTGTGTCTGTCTTGCGCAACGTTCTCTAGTGCCAGCTGCATGGCATGGAAGTCAGAACAACAGTTCACTGGCTGTGCATCTGCACCCAGTGGGGATTAAAAATAGAAAAATCTGAGAAACCATAGAATCTTTTGGGGCCTTTATCGATTAATTGCATTGAATATTAATTTCCTGAATTTAATGGACTGGAATTGAAATTAAGCTGACAGAAGCAAAGCTCATCTGTCTGTGTCTGGTGTGTGTGTGCATGTTTGTGTGTGTTTGTGGTGTTGTGGCGTATGTATGTTTGTGGTGTGTGTGTGTGTGTGTGTGTTTGCGCGTGGGCCCATGTATGTGCGGGTGGAGCCTCCTAATGAGGATGTGCTGTTGCACAGAGCCCTGCTGATCCTTTATGTGGATGCGGTTGTGGGCTGAGAGGCTGCAGGGGCAGATGTGACGCAGGCAGGTGCTCTGCACCGGAGGAGGCCGGAAACGAGCCCGCGGGAGGCCCTCTGCTCCTCTCTTTAAAGAGAGCGGGAGAACGAAGTCACTCCTGACCCCGTCCTCACTCCTGCTCCTGCTCCTCACTCCTGCTCCTGCTCCTCACTCCTGCTCCCGCTCCTCACCCCTGCTCCTTCTCTCGCTGCTCACTCCTGCTCCTGCTCCTCACTCCTGCTCCTTCTCTCGCTCCTCACTCCTGCTCCTGCTCCTCACTCCTGCTCCTTCTCTCGCTCCTCACTCCTGCTCCCACTCCTCACTCCTGCTCCTGCTCCCGCTCCTCACTCCTGCTCCTGCTCCTGCTCCTGCTCCTCACTCCTGCTCCTGCTCCTGCTCCTCACTCCTGCTCCTTCTCTCACTCCTCACTCCTGCTCCTGCTCCTGCTCCTCACTCCTGCTCCTGCTCCTCTCTCCTCACTCGCTCCGGGTCAGCCAGTTGAAGTCTCGTCAGCACGCCATGATGAGTTCCATGCTCCTCAGATGCTCCAGCAGCCAGTCCTGTTTTTCTCAGATATGCGGATTTGTTCCCATTTCTCTGGTGGATATGATGTTTCCACTTATGGCGTAGTTGCTTATATCATCCCCTACAGTTAGTGAGCTTTCGCTCTCTCATCCCCCTCTTCCCGTCTTGCTTTCTTCTTACGTCCCTTTATCCCAGTCTTCTGTTCTTCTCTCTTTCCCCTTTCCTTTCCCTTTCTCCTTCTCTTTTCTTCTCCCTCTTTCCCTCCCCCTCACCCCTCCGCTTGCCCTAGGCAGCTGCTCCTCATTAGGCAGGGCCAGCAGAGGTTGAGCTGCAGGCTCGACGTGTTTTCAAACACCAGTCTGTTTTTTGTTTAATGCTTAAGGCCCTGTTTCTGTGTCTTGTCGCTCAGACGTGTAACCTTTCGATTGCTGGGGCCCTTTGTTTTGACTGTTGTTTTGACTCCCCGCTTTGACGCCCTCGTTCCCTGGCCGACTGTTTTTCCCCGGACACCCACTCTAACGTAGGTCAGCGTCAGTCTGGCAAAACCATCCCTCCCCAGCCTTCAGGGCCGAGTTGAAAATGCCAAACTTGTCCTTCATTTATCACACTTTTGGGGAAAGGTCACAGTCCTCTGGTAAAAAAAAAAAAAACACATAATTACAAAGCTACAGCAAATTCTTCTTAATTAAACAGACAGATTTGAGCCTGGTCCCGCCAGTTTATCCAGGTGACCCCTTCGATGGGGTGATGCTCTGGGCTTGCCTCCAGGGTGTCAGGACGCGGCACCCCCTTTGGTAGGTTAAGTGGGGTGCTGTAATTTTGGCTCGGGGTGGTTGCAGGACAGGGGTTGCTGATTGACAGGAGTTGCATCTATCTCCGATAGTACAGCTGTGTGGGGAATCTGTGGGCCTAGGGTTGCCGTGGCACTGGAGGCTGTGCTCTGTCTTCCTGCCTACAGAGCGGAATCCCAGCAGAGCCAGGGTCTGTGCGTGCATCCGTGTGTGTGTGTGTGTGTGTGTGTGTGTGTGTGTGCGTGCATCCGTGTGTGTGTGTGTGTGTGTGTGTGTGTGCGTGCATCCGTGTGTGTGTGTGTGTGTGCTATGTTCAATAAAAACGAGCCAAGCATTTCACAGCACTCCATGGTTATCATTTTAGTAGAAACAAATGTGGAAGTCTGAACTACTAGAAATACAGCATTTTTTTGTGCGGGAGAAATGTGCAGGAAGTGCATGTCATTCATTCTGGGAAAACAGAATGTGTGTGTGTGTGTGTGCATGTGTGTGTATGTATGTGCGTGTGTGCATGTGTGTGTGCATGTGTATGTGCGTGTGTGCATGTGTGTGTGCATGTGTATGTGCGTGTGTGCACTTGCATGTTTTTACTTCAGTGTATTGTGTGCATGTGTGTGTATGTATGTGCGTGTGTGCATGTGTGTGTATGTATGTGCGTGTGTGCATGTGTGTGTATGTATGTGCGTGTGTGTGTGTGTGCGCGTGTATGTGTGCGTGTGTGCATGTGTGTGTGCATGTGTGTGTATGTATGTGCGTGTGTGCACTCGCATGTTTTTACTTCAGTGTATTGTGTGCATGTGTGCACTCCTTCCCCGGGTCATTCGTGTTTGCTGCGTCCCTTCGTGCCCCTTCTCGCTGGGAGGAGGAGGACAGTGGGTTTACATAAGCATCGGGGTTTATAAAAGGCTTTGCGGGTTCTTCTGACGTGTTTCCCCGGGGACCGGGGTTGGGGGGGGAACACAGGCTCAAAAGACCCAAAAGGGAAGTTCCCCGAGGGGAACGGAACTCTGCGATAGACAGAACCAGGACTGAAGCGTGTGATCGCTTCCAGTCTCATCTTTTACGAAGCACCATGAACGACAAACACGAGCATCTGTGAGCTTGACACTTTCCATGATTCCATAGGGCCTTCCATGTTACTGTTCCATGTTACTGTTCACAGCGTATTGTTATTATTTTCGGTGCAAAACGTTGGCAGCTGTTACTTTCAAAATGTTCCTTTTGCACGGAGCTGATAGTTGTCCTGGCATAACCTTCCTGTGACGGCCTGATCTTCCTGAACACTATTACAGGTTAAATGTGGACTGGTTTTGTTGTACACATTTCAGACCATGGCTAATTTGTAATATGAAATCAATTAGAAAATGGCTTTCAGGCAAATGAAAGGAGTGAAGCACTTTTAGGCCGTCCGTTGTTTGCTCTGTTTAAACAAGTGCAGACCTCTCTGTTTCCACACCAGGGCCTGGGTTCAGTAAAAACATGTCAGCTTAACTTTCACTCACAAGTAAATGCAGGCATTTGGGTTTTTTCTTCACAAACACAGTTTGGCGAGTTCAACAATCGCCAAATTTAGCTCACCAAACTGGTTTTGAGCCATTTGGTAAAAAATGGACACATTTGCATGTGAATACATAGTTAATTTGAGGACTAATGTTGATTAAGTCCAGACCTCTGCTGGATTGTGATATACAATTTTACCAGTGTAAGTTATTTCTCAGTATGTGCTGAAGCACGAAATTCACCAATGCTAAACACTGGCCTGGATCAGTACATAGCCCGGGCTAACATGTTTAACACCTGCCTGAGTCAGTGTGTCAGTGTAGTGTAATGGATAGGGAACAGGACTTGTAACTCAGAGGTTGTAGATTTGACTGCTGTTGAACCCTTCAGCAAAGCAGGCTATTTAACCCTAAATAGCATAGAAACTGTTCTAATTTTTTTGGGCCCGTGCATCCTGTCTAAATTTCCCTTTTGTTCCTGAGAAAGTGCCTACGGACGAGTGTCAGAGTTGCAGACAAGGGGCAGGTTTCTGCAGTTGCAGAAGCAACATGGCTACAAAGTGGAGCCAGCGTTCCCCTGCTGCTGAGCGACGTGCCGGTTGCAGTGTGCCGAAGAGAGAGAGAGAGGCTGTTTTTGAAAGTCATCCAGGGCGAACGATGTAAGAGTGAGGGACAGGTTTTCCCAACAGCTGGCTAACCCCGCGTCGAAGCAGCACATGTGTATTTTGGCACCACGTTGCCGAGGCGCTGTAAATCAAGTAGGGGTTCTGTACACAGGCAGGTGATGCTGTACGTTCCCCAGCTTTGTGTTCGCTGTCAGCGTTGATTTCTGAGTTTATGGAGTTTAAGGAACCTGTGGGGCTGGTGGCCAGGTTTCCACGCTGTAAAACATGATATGTCCCTCATAGCCTCTGTGAGGTACAGAGACTATGCTCTCCTGCCCCCCCCCCCCCTCCCCCAGCTGTAGGGACACACTTCACCTGTGCCGTGATGTGAATGAGTCTGCAGATACAAACACGCACAAGCGCGCGCGCACACACACACACACACACACACACACACACGCTCACACGTGAACACACACACATGCGCTCACACGGGCGCATACAGACACACAGCGGAACTGTGAAAGAGAGTAGCTGATGAACCTGAACAAGTTTAGCAAGCATCCAGCTGCATTACTGAATGTAACATACAAAACCGATTGTCTCAGTAAGTCATGCTGGTCACACTACAGTCGATTAGAGCCTTCAGCAAGCAAAGTAAGTCGTGTACTCTCAACAACAAAATTACATGAATTCAGATCAACTCGAAAAAGAGCTGGTTTGATCCCTCTCACCAAAGACAGGAAGTAGGACGAGGAGGAGGAGGAGGAGGGGGGTTGAACAGGAAACAATGGCGCCTGTGATCGTGTGGAGACGACCAAGCGGGGCCAGCAAGTCAGGGCCCATTTCTGTCAAACGGCAGACCTGAGAGGGGAGCCTGTTTATGAGGGAAGAGCAACACGCCCATCTCTCCCTCTTACAGTACAACGTAAAACATAAAACACGTTCCCATCTGGATTTCGTTTGATCGCCGTTGTAGCATTGTAGTTTTTTTATGTAGGGCCCCCTCTGCCGAACCCGAACCCCACGGGGTGGGACGGGACGGAGCTGGACAGGCTGGGGCAGGCCCACAGAGCTGACGCTCGTTTCAGACCCCCCCCTCCCCCCCCCGCCCCGGTGCGTGTCCGACCTTACGTCTCTTTGCTGCTGGGGGACAGGAACATTACTTTCCTGGCTAAGAAAACACAGGCCCCCTGTGGCAGCTCTCTCCCCATCTACACATCTAAACATTTTCCTCTCCTCTCTTCCTTTTTCTCTCCCTCTGTTTCTCCGTCTTTATCTGCTTCTCTCTCTCTCTCTCTCTCTCTCTCTCTCTCTCTCTCTCTCTCTCTCTCTCTCTCTCTCTCTCTCTCTCCTTATTTCTGTCTCTTGCCCCTGAAGGAAATCTCCGTCTATCATCAGGGCCTGGGGCCCCGGAGTCAGTCTAACTTATAATTACCCGTTCGTTCCCGTGGTGATTTACTGCGGCCGCTTTGAGCTCTGTAAATCACAGGTGCTTATCTCAGCCAGTCAAAGGGGTGGGGGGGGGGGGGGGCAGGGGGGTGTCAGATATTGCTACATCAGGACAGCAACCTATTAACCGCCCCCCCACCCCCCACCCCCACCCCCCACCTCACACAGCTGTTCTCACAAGGCGAATCAGGGGCGGCCATTTTTAAGGGGAACCACACTCCTCAAAGCACCTCTTGCCCTCATCCCGTCCTGGACGAAGCTGGAATCTTTGGGGGGGGGGGGCTGCGTTGTGATCCTGAGGGCAAAGGGAAATGCTGGAAGACATTAGCGTGTTTTTGGAAGGCTCAGAGAGGGGTGCTGGAGCTTTCCATGTAGGAATGAGGGATAAGGGGGTGCTTCTTGTTCTTTAATAGCATTGCTTGTAAACTCTGTCACACGCCATTGTCTAAGTGCTCAGCCATGCTATAATGTTCGCCATGGGAACGGCCGGTGAAATCCGTTGCTGTGGTTTCTGGTTACTTGCATGGCAGGCATGAGGTAATCCTTCCTGCTCTGGGGACAGTAACCCAGTTCCCCAATTTTCCAGTTCCCCAGTTCCCCCATCCACCCCCCGCCCCCCAATCCCGTTTCCAATCCCAACCCCTAACCCCAAACCCAACCCCAGTTTTGGGACTCTGTTGGTCCCTGATGTTTCACTCTTGCATAGATCACGGTAATAAGCATTCCTTCTTCACATTAGCCTTAAGCTACTTTTTCTTTTTAATTAGTTTCCCCCAGTGGACTATATATCTTTTATTTCATTTTTTTTCCTTTGATCCATTTTCAGAATTCAGAAGTGTTTTTGCTTATTGGCTGTACGGGCGGCTTGTCGGGTGTGAAAATGCTTAATTTCAGGTAGACGGTAGATGGGAGAGCTTTACGAGTCATGAGTTTATTTGTCAGCATAATCTGAGTCTGTGAAGTACATGCATTAGTGTATTTTTTTTACTATGTTAAATTATATGTAATGATATACTCAAGTATAGCATAACTGTGCTTTCTCTTGAATGGAACAGCATGGTAGATCCACACTGCAATACTTTTTTGTTTATTTTACGTTTTACATCCTTCAATTTTGCCTATCCTTTTATTTTTGCTGATGCATGTTGTGTGTTGTACTACGGTACCCTTAAGGGCTAGACATATGAAATGGTGGAAGACACTTACGTAAGTAAAAACAAATCAATCACCAATCAGTCATATGTCCAGCTGGTGACCCCATGGCTTGCCATCAGTGAAGCTCTTGGCCCTTTGATCATTGAGAAGACAGCAAGTTACTCAGGTGCATCAGCAGCGACTGTCAAGGTCTGCACAGTGTCAGTATACATCCCAAATCTGACAGAGTAATAAGCAGCAGTTACACACATTTAAAGCAGGCGCCTTCCTAATGTACGTACAATATATCATATTCCTAAATTGTTTTATAAATAGCATGTAGAAGATACATTACATTACATTACAGGCATTTAGCAGACGTTCTTATCTAGAGTGACTTACACAACTTTTACATAGCATTTCACATTGTATCCATTTATACAGCTGGCTATGTACTGAAGAAATTCTGGTTAAGCTCCTTGCTCAAGGGCACAACGGCAGTGTCCTACCCAGGAATGGAACCTGTGACCTTTCGGTCACAAGCCCAGTTCCTTACCCACTGTGCTACACTGCCGCCCACACTTGGCAAGTACCTGCCATTTTAAAGAAGCCCCTCGGGATGAAGTAGTTGAGGAACCGGTGTATTGTGTGTTGTGTGTTGTTGTACGGTATTTGCTGAAGTGCTGTGCTGCTGGGTCTGGAACTCGTGGCTGGGACCTGCAGTCTGCTGTCTCCATTGTCACTGCACTGGATTTGTGTGATTTTGGAGTTGGAGTTACAGTCAGGGTCATAGAATTTTGATGATTTACTCAGGTCTTAATCAGGACCTTATTAAGTAAGGTCCTTATCAAGCTCCCCCCAGAGCAGAGACACGACACACACACACACACACAGACACACAACACAAAAAACACACACATACATGTGTAATTTGCTAACAGTTTTTCTCCCTCTTTCTCACACATACACACACACATACACAAAATACATGTACACATAGGCTAACACACACGGTTTCTCTCTCACATACACATACACACAAAATACATGCACAGATGCTAACAGGCACAGTTTCTCTCTCACACACACATACACAGAAAATACATCCACATATGCTAACTGACACGGTTTCCCCCTCTCTCTCTCTCTCTCTCTCTCTCTCTCTCTCTCTCTCTCTCTCTCTCTCTCTCTCACACACACACACACACACGCACATGCTCGCAGACGCAAAAAGCGCTGCTGCACACGCACACACACACACCCAGCAGTGGGATACCTGCGAGGGAGAGAGAGAGAGAGAGAGAGAGAGAGGTAGTGTTTGGGAGCTGGGCTGGATGAGAGCAGAGTGGGCGGGGCCAGGAGGATTGCATTATGCCGTGTAGGTGTGAGTGTCTGTGTGCCAGCTTCGCGAGAGAGAGAGAGGAGTCTGTGTGCATCCCTCTGGAACTCCCTGCGGATCTCTGTGGGATTCTCCGCGGATCGTTGCCCGGGGAACTCAGTGGATTGCCGTGCTGGAACTCTAAGTGCAGATCCTTTTTGGATACTCGGACTCTCGGGGAGTGGAGTGTTGCCGCAGTTTGGTCCGGTGCAGTTTGGCGTAGTTTGGTACCGCCGTACTGTGTTCTCCACTATGAGGCTCTGTGTGTGGCCGCTGCTCTGTCTCCTCCTGTACCTGCTGGTGGGTCCGTGCGTGGAGGGGGAAGAGATGCATGCTGGGAAGGTATGAACGGCTCCGGTCAGCTGACCTCGCTAAAACAGCGGACACTTCTGTAGGATCGAATCTCTGTGTCTGTGCCATGTCTAGCATCAGTGTGAATTCCCAAAAATGTATTGCAATCTATCTTGACAGAGCAACTTTGTCGGTGTGTGTGTTCATATCAAGTTAGAGATCAGTGCTCATCTGTTAAACTATAAAAGCTGTGCCAAAACTGGTTGCTTTCATAGTCAAACTTATGAATTTGTTACTTTCTTATTATGAATTTAATTGTGTTTGTTGTATGTTTCTTTGTTTTATAAAAAAACTCAGTTAACAATTTCGAATCCAGTGCAATTTCGCAAGAGCTGTCTGAGGGGAAGAAAAAGAAAACATTTGGCACGTGGCGCGGTGTTGAAAGATGCTGTAATTTGGATGCATTTACTGTGGCATCGAAGTGCAGGTATTTGGTGTTAACGTTCCAGTGAACGGTGGAGGGAAGAGATTGGGGTTCCCTGCTGGGTTCATAATGGCCGCTCGTGGTTTAATTGCAGGTCACGTACTGTACAGCACGGGCTTTCACTCTCCCTGTTCAAGCGGTTTTGTTGCTCAGCGTTTAGACCCAGCGAGTTTCCATTTACAAGCCACAACATTCGTTACGTGCGGCGTTCCCTTCTGGCAGTTTCCAACAAGTTCAAATTATCCTAGAGGGGAAGTTTGCTTTCCTGCAAGTCTTTACAAAAAAAGGTATATGTAAGCAGGCTTAAAGGTGCTAAGGTCCTGGATTCCTTTTCTCTTTATAGCCTTAGAAAATGGTCGTTTGCATGGGATTTAGTGAAATTTACGACTCGCTGTTGATAGTTCCAAATGTATGTTAGCACTGGAGATTAACTCCCATGTTATGACACTGCAGGTTCTCTCTCACATATCCTCAGAAGACCAAATGAAGCCTCTTTCTTCATGAAGTAACGTGCAAGTGGGTTTTCCACCCACCCCTTGTGAAAATGGAATATACTGTAAGATATCTTAAATGTGTTGAAAAATTTGAAGGTAATACTCTGTAGCATCATCAAATCAAATTTTATTTGTATAGCATATTTTACAGCAGTTGTCACAATATGACAACCCTGACCTAAACCCCTGCAGGAGCAAGGCAGTGTGACATAACATTAAAATGAAAAGTGTGTATTTGTCAATTTATTGTGGAGTGCTGCAATATATTGATAATATATTTCAGTGTATTTTCAAATTCTTCCATTTTTCGTAAAGACCAGACTCTAAGCCTCTAAGAACGGTGATGCTGTATGTTTTGGCTTTCCCTCTTATTTAATCAGGTTGGTCAACTGAGAGCACAGCTCTCATTCACAGTGATGATATGGGGAGTCAAAGTAGACAGAGGTGGAAAGTCCAGGTGTCAGAAAGTAAAAGTCCTGCCGTGTGTTTCTTTTTTCCCCATGAACTCAGCCCAGCTGACTTCACTAATTAGTTCCACCTCCTGGCTGAAGAATTGTGCTAATTGCCAAATCCAGGCGATTGGAGGTAAACACTGGGGAGGACTTTTTAACTTTCCGGACATGGATTCTCCACATCTGTGCAGAGGGGAGGCAATGCAAGGGCTTGTGCTGTCAGTCAGCTGTGGGGGGTGGGGGGGGGGGGGCGGGGGTGATTTGGTGGCCAGATGTGGAGAGCCAGTTTATTTGGGAATTTTACCGGGGCGCTGAGGGTGACATCCCGACTCTTTCAAAAAAAAGTGCCACAGTATCAGTAGTGACCGCGGGGGGAGCCAGGGCCCCTGTTTAGTGTCCCACTTGATATTGAGGCGACCGCAAAAGCGGAGATTATCCCCCTGACACCCCCCTGACAGGCCAGGGGGTGAAGGCTGCAGAGAGAGGGGAAAAGAAGCTGAGTTAACCGGGAACATCTGAACCGTTTCGGGTCCGGCAGCGGCGTGGAGAGACGCCATCACGTGACCTTCACTGGGCTTATTCACGCCGTGTCCTCATCACGGGCGTGGGAAGGCGAGGGCAGCCGCTGAAACACCGGGCCAATCAGGGGCTGCGGATGATCCGCCGTCCGCGGCTTACTATTGGCCATCGGCACGCTTTCCAAAAAAACACACTTTTGCATGAAGTTTGATGAGCATACGCCTGGCAAGGAGACTGCAGCTCCTCTTGTTGTGCCCTGTTTTTTTGTCCTGTCCTTTGAGAGCAAGTCTGCGGTGGAACTTTCCCAGAATAGTGTCTAGAGGGATTGGGGGAAATAAATTAATAAATTAGTTTATGAAAGAGTAAAGTGGTCTCTTTCTCTCTGGGTCCCCATCCTGCCACTTCACTGTTATTTCTGGACTGACTCTCTTAAGCTGAGCAGAATGGATTTGCGTTTTTTGCTTGTTAGCTTTATAAAACTGAGGGCTGGTCTGGGTTTATGGGTTTATTCCTTGTGAAAGAAACATTTTGAGGTTGCCATGGTTGCGCTGTTAAAATAAAGAATCGTGCTGCAAAAATAATGGGGGCGTGACAAAAAAAAATAAACATTACAAGTTGGTTTGTCAGGTTGTGGCAGGTTGGTTAGCCGCAGGCTACGCTTGCTGCTTTAGGTATTTCATAGTTATGTTTACAGTAGGGGTGTAAGAAAATATCGATACACTAGAGTATCACAATATTATGTTTTGTGGTACTGTATCAATTCTCAAAAACACAGTATCGATTTTTAATTAATAGTTTACATGCAAAGATTTGTGGCAGACGGTGGTTCATTTTGTGTTGTGTTTAAACCCCCGACCGCTAGATGGCAGTGTTGTAATCTATCTTCAGCCATTTGACTCTTCCACTCCAACGTAAACTGAGACAGGAAGTAGCTTAAGGGTGCACCGCTAACGTTACCGTTAGCATACCCAGCTGACTAGTAACGTTACCACTGATGGCTGTGCTCTTTATACTATGACAGTTTTCCTAAAATTAGATTTTAAAAAATTGCAATATATCGCCGTGCTTACAGTATCACAATATATCGCAATATATTTAATCATAACCCCTGTATCATGATATGTATTGTATCGCCAGATTCTTGCCAATACACAGCCTGAGTTTACAGTGTCATTTTCACACTTTGCCTAATCTGGAGACGTGTTTGACTCTGCAGCCGAGGGGACCTGACCCCTCTCACCACCCCACCGTCTCCTCTGTCAGGGCTCGGGCTGGCCTGCTGGTGACCCTTCTCACCTCCGTTCTCACTCTCACTCCGTTTTCCCTCATTCCGTCTGTACTCACCTGTCCTCTGCCAGGTGTTCTCATCTCTCCTTCTTTTTTTTCCTTCTCTTCATTCCTGTCCCTCTGCTTTTTGACTTGTCCTCACGTTTTGTTTTTTCTTCTTGCCTCCCATCCACCACTTGTTCTGCTTCTTTATTTTACATCACTCATTTCCATACACACACACACACACACACACACACACACACACACACACATACGCGCTCTCACTCACTCATACTCACACACTCATACATACACACAGGCACAAACATACATGCGCACACGCACATACACATACACGTACACACACACATGCACAAACTCACTTACACGCACACACATGCACGCACACATGCGCCGCACACACACGCACACACACATGCACGCACACACTTGCATGCGCATACACACACACACACACACACTCACATACACACACGCATGCACGCACACACACACATGCACGCACACACTTGCATGCGCACACACACACATACACACACATGCACGCACACACTTGCGCGCGCACACACACACTCACATACACACACATGCATGCACACACTTGCGCAGACACACACAAACACACACACACACACACGTACTGAAGCGGTCTGGCCAGCAGTCTGTCCAGCTGTTTTTGGCGAGGTGCAGGCGGTTGAATTGTCTCCATACCTGAGGTGTCTCGGGCCTGATTTATGGGCCTGGTCTCTCCTCAGATTTTCATTCTAGACCGCTTCAAACGACGCCCCTCCTGGGGTGAGCACACTGAGGGAGGAGGGAGGCCCGGCCCGAACCAGCACCACGTCGGGCTTGGCTTACATACCCCACATCTCCCCACCTGACCTGCGTGACTGCTTTTCCCCCCCGGGCAGACGAATCCGACATTCCCCGCAACGCACCGTCTCCCTGCCCCAAGCCTGCCCAACACACCCACATTGAACCGAATGTGTTTATTGATTTTTTTTTTTTAGGAATTTATTTTTTCATTAAGAGAGGCTTAGGTTCACGTAAAACCAAAAAACAGAAAATTCAGAGTATCGTACCTCAAACGTATCGTACTGTACATGAAACTGTGCAAGTATGAGAAGCTACAGAATGAATGAAGAGCTGATTAGCACGCATTCTTAAAGAAAATAAAACAAAGTCGCCCACACTTGCTTTCCAGGTTTTTATGCTTACCCTGGTGAAGAGATGCTACCAGGCCCGGCTCCAGCTGTCTGAGTCAGGGTGGGCCGAGTGGCAATTTGGGGGGTCAAAATACCATTAAGAAAAACAACAAACGTTTGTTTTTCAGTGAAGAGGATATATCCAAATATGTAATAACCATGGCTATCACAGCCTAAACTGATTTAAAGATGAACTTTGTTTTTGTAAAGGTGAATTTGTTTTTCATGATGTTAAGTTTTATTAAATGGACAACAGCTTGTGATGAAAAGTTTCAATACCTGGACTCTTTAGCCATTGTGTACTGGAGTAGTTTAACTACTTTTATACCACAGCAGTGTAAAAACTTTGTTTCGTTTAAACATGAAACATTTATAGGGCCAGAAATCTTGAAAAGGATTCACGGTTATTTCAGTATTCACCAGTACACACTGATTGATAATGTGCAGATTCCCTGCTGTGTCTTTTTTTTTTTTTTTTTTTTTAAATAAATCATTCCACTTCAGAACTACACTAACGGGAGGCATATAAAATAGCATAATAATGATTATTTGGATTGCTCAGTTTTTCCAGTCATTGTAGTGCCTGGCGTGTACCCACAGAAAGCATGTGTGTGCTAATTGACAAGTGCACTTAACAATAAAACTTACGTGTGCACACTTTAGCTACCTGTTTATAATTTATTTGCATAGTTTTTGTTATACGTGTAGTTATTCAGTGTTGTAAACAGGCCTTTGCACCTGTCAGCTGGCCGGTATGTGTAGATGTGTTTTAAGGCCCTGTACCTGCAGCTGGAGAGTGTTTACCTGGCCCCTGCACGGGTGCTGCACCACCCCACCTGCTCTAGAAGCAGGAGCTGGTCATCTGACACCTTCAGCTAACGTAATTCCATCAACGCACCTACATCGTCATAAATATGGCCCCCAAACCAGATGCTTCTTAAATATATGGCCCTTGTTATTGCACTGTAATACAAAATAAAAAGTAATATGAAAAATATTCCCTCCCTCGGTGCTCCAGACTTACAAGCTTGTTACATGATGCTTGTCCTATCAATCTCACCCTGCGGCGCAGCTAGCTTCCAGCTTTATGCCTGGCCTGTCAACGCTGTGCGTTCTTAGGTGGGGCGTGCTGTGGATTTGAAAAGGCACCATGTTTGGGCTTGGAACACCAACTTGAACTTGCAAGGGAAATAAATGAAATTCCCTGAAGGTGATTTCACCATTGGCCCACACAGTGTGGCGATCATGACATTAAATGCGTCTGGTGCTATTGTTCAAAATAATAATAATTTTATATATATATTTATATATATATATATATATATATATTTTTATTATTATTATTATTATTATTATTATTATTATTATTATTATAATAAAGCAAAGTAGGCAGTCTGCCCTCCTTTTATATTTTTTGTAGGTTTGAGGCAGCAGCCCTATACTTTGCACCACATTTCTCAAATTTCCAAGTTATATATAAATAAACCTTATTTGCATGACAAAATATCTCAGCTTGCATACTCGACCGTTAAGCTGAGCATGAATCTAGAGAGCTGCTGCATCTCTGTGTAGCTTTGCTTGTGTGTTTGGCTGGGAAAAATAAAAAAAGAATTGTTGAGAGAGCTATACGATATTGCTCTCTATTTAGCTGAATATTTACCAGCCGAGAGTCAGCTGGCATGCAGATGTGATATATTTGGTTTAGTTCATAACCAGAATTAGTTTGGTCGTGTTAAGTATTGAGTCTGTTATGTTGCCATTTTGCCAGCTAGATATCTAGATATCAACAAGCACCTATGTACTGCAACCAGCTCTTTTTGCTGTTTGGAGTTAAGCTAAGTTTGTTCACTTCACAGTCTGGCAGTAGGGGTGACTTGTCTCAGCTAAATGTAGTTTGTTGTCATTAAACACAAAGAGATATTACATATTGCTCTACTGGAGTTCCACTAATGTTAAGTCAATGTAGGCTTAAGTCAATAGCAACTGTTTTAGAACTTTATGGTTTAAGTGTATATATAATATAGCTTAATGAGCACAAGTAATGTAAAAGGGGTAGGAAAGTTTATGGAAGTGAAATTTGGTATGGGTTAAAACTGAGAATCCAGTCTGGAATAATAGAGATGAATGAGAATTGTAGTTGGCTCCATCTTTGGCAAATCAACTAACGGCATTTTAAAAATACAAAATTGTTGAATGTTCACATATTTTTGAGAATATTCCCAAGGTTTTTTTTGTTTTTTGTTTTTTGAGCCAAGTTCCTGTTTTATTTACTGCTGCAGTTTATTTAAGTTTTGCAACCAACAGGTTTTCATGAAGCCCACATGTTTCCAACAGTGCTTGTATTGTGACATAGCGTCTAAAGCCAAAGTCTAAACAGTGTGGAATTGTTATATAATGGGTTTTGGTGTGCGTGGAATGTGATGGAAAGCACTTGTATGATGCAGACCGTAGTGCTCCTCCTGGTGGACCGCCTGGGTAGTGCAGCTGCATTTGTTCCAAAGCTCATCTGAATTTTGGGAGGGAGAATTTGCAAGGACACCCACAGGGAAGCTCTAGGGTGGGAATCAGGCAGAGGTTTAAAAATTTAGCCACAGGATTGACAGCCAGGAGATTAAGTGTCCTGTTTATATAAGCTCTGTCTTGGCAAAGATATCTGTAGCTTTGGCTGGTTAGAGTGAACTGCTCATTGTTTATGCCTAGAGAAGTAACTCTGTTGTACCCCCCCCCCCCCCCCCCCAATTGAATGTAGCTATTTGTTGCTTTGTGTAAAATTATGTAGGTTCTTATTATATTACATTATATTACGTTAATATTCTTTTCCTTTGGGCGTTTAGCTTCCTGTAGCACCCCAATATTTACATACATGCACACACACACACGCATGCATGCATGCACACACGCACATACTGTACACGAATACACATGCACATATACATACAGGCATGCACACTCATACTCACACACACACACAAACACGCATACATGCGCGCGCACACACACACACACACACACACAGATACACATGCATGCATGCATGCTCATACCCACCCACACATACACACTCATACTGTACACAAACACACGTGCACATATACATACACACACACTCACACAGGCATGCACACTCATACTCATGCAAACCTGCTCTGTGGTTGTCAGTGGAGTGCATTAGCCCTCCTATTCCCTGTCCCGTGTCCCATTTCCTCTCATAAATGCTGGTTCCCACATGCCTTTTGACCTTTTTAAACGGGGCCTGCTGCAGTGTGTTAGGGTCGGCCATTGGAGTTTATGGCCTCCCACCCTGTCCGTGCCTAACGCTCTCTAATGCTCTCCTCCCCGGCTAGCTGAGAGCTCTTCCTGCACACTGAGAGCCAACCCTCCGCTCTCCCCATCCTTCCCCCTTCCCCTTAGCATATTTCAGCCCTAACCTCATGATGTTCTGGCAGGTTGAACCGCACAGGTCTATGGTTAAATGGCACCTGGGCTACGTTTTAAGATTTAACCAAGGGTAAGTTGAACGGTCGGGTGTAACCATCAAGGCTTTATAGAACTTTTTTAAAGAAAAACATGAAAATTAATTCCAGGCTCAGAGAAGGCATATACAGTACGTTTAGCAATATCTATAACTTGTAATCACAGCATGTATGACTGGTGCATGTATGTTCACAGAGAACAGCACTTCAGGTGGGTCTTCTCGGGGCATTTGAGGGCCGTTTTAAAGATCAGGGAAGTGGGAACACTGAAATCAGTCTCTTGCCTGAGATGTGTTGCAGTGATGCGGGTTATGTGCAAAGCTTTCACCCCTCGTCTCCCATCTGTCTGTTTGCAGTGAGGTGACGCCCACTTTGGTGTTAAAAAAGGGGGGACAGGAGTGGTTCTTGGGTGTTGAATCCCATTCCTGGTGCTTGTTCTAAAATATGCTTTCCAACGGGATAATCTTCGTTTAGTTTAGTTTACAGGCATTTACCAGACCCTCTTGTCCAGAGCGACTTACATTGTATCCATTTATACAGCTGGATGTATACTGGAACAATGCAGGTTTAGTACCTCGCTCAAGGGTACAATGACAGTGTCCTACAGGGGAATCGAACCTGCGACCTTTAGGTTACAAGACCAACTCCTTAGCCATTATACTACACTGCCGCCTCATATTCTGTGCTACTCTGAGGGGCTTGGCTGATGTGAGCTGTTGAGAATGTTTTTCTAAAGACATGGATATGAAAAAATCCTTTCAGTTAATTTCCTTCATGCTGGGTATATGCGCTATTTAATACTGTTGTCAGCTCAATGAAACATTTTATCCTGAGTCACTTTTTATTGAAATAAACTGAGAGTAGGCCAGCTCAGCTGTGTGGGCAGTACCCAATACTGTCATAAAAACTGCCTTAAGTCTCCTGCTCTTAGTCTTGCTATCTGCATAAAGACACATTAGAATCTGAAGCAAAATGCACTCAACTGACAGTCCCTCTTTAGGAGACTATCCAGATGCATCCACTAGTCAAAAAAGATGGTGGCAATACAATTTTGTCCAAAAATCTTACATAAATAAGAGCTTTTACTCTAAGTTGCCTGCTTTTTTCACATTTTTAAATTCATTGTGATTGCTGCTATTGTATTACACTAGACAGTTTTCAGGATGATTTACTGCAATAAGACTGTATTGTCAGTTCCACTACTACTACACACATATACACACACAAGCAATCATGCGTACATACACACACACACACACACACACACACATGCATGTACAAACAGACAGACACACACACACAAATCCTTGCACGCACACATTGATACACATTGATTTGCATGCCCACGCAGACCAGCTCAGGTACTCACGCGCACAGTGGCACCCTGGATTCAGTGCATGTCCATACTCCATGGGTCTCTCAGTGTTGGCATAGAGTTCCCCAGCCTGTGCAGGCCGTGCCAGGGGCTCTGGGATTCTGAGGTTCTCTTGGCCCGGCAGCATTATGCAGATTGAACGAGGAGAACTGCCTTCGGTGATAAACTGCTGGCCTTTCTCAGACGCACACTTGTTCCCATCTGACTGGCATAAACTGCTTTCCAACCACACTGCTGGAAGGAGACCCGCTAAAATTAAATAGTCCCTTTCTTGCTCTCCGTCTCTCTCTCTCTCTCTCTCTCTCCAACTCTTACTTCCTCTCTCTTTTGCACCTTCTCCCTAGAATTCTCTGTCTTCTTAGTCTGCGTCTGAGATTTTATGACTCTTAACTACATTTTTACTGCGAAGATAATTGTTTTTGAAACCATTTTCAGATGCGGTAAACCCAGCAAGAGTCACGGTCAGTTGGTCGATTTTATAACGGGGCAAGAAAAAGCCTAGCAGACAAAAATGGTGGACAGAACTGGGTGCTGCGGCGGCTCAATAAAAGCTAAAGCAAGGAGTGAGTTCAGCTGTTGCGAGCTGACGCAGGCCTGGGAGCTATATGGGCATATTGTGCATGAATGCTGTTTGTTAATGGAGGGACTGGCATCCGTTGCGTTTTGAATGTTTGATTCCCAGGAGGAGAGTGGCAGTGGTGTGAAAGGGAAGTCAACTCCATGTAACCTCTCTCTCTCTCCATCCCTTTTTCCCTTTGTCTCGCCCATTCTCAGTTTCCTTCAATTGAAATATGAATTTAAACGTTCTTCATTTTCTTGACGGGAGAACTTGTGTGCTACAGCATTAAAACATCGATGACTTTAACAACACTGCTACTCGCACAGACAAGAGAAAAAAGTGTGCAACTCTCCTTCCTCACCCACTCCTTTACACAGATAGCCACGTCCAGTTTTGACCAAGAGAACACACAACTCGAGCACAAATTATCCTCCTGTGTTTTGTGATTAATGATAATATTGCATGGATAATATAAATTTAAAACCACTGTTGTTTTGTTCAGCTAGTTTTGCATGATAGTGTCATAGTGTATTCTGGAAAAGTGAATATAATTTAATGTGATGTTTAGCCCACACCTGCTATAGCAGACAGGGATGTGTTGGACAGCTACCACTATCATGCTGTAGCCTCTTCACCTAGAAGCATTTTTATTTTATCTGGTTCTCCCTCTCTCACTCTGCATCTCTCTCTCAGGGGGGCAGTGCCCGTGGTGACGGGACGACCCCGCTGGGCCCCATGAGGCCGGGTACGCTGGAGCGGGGCGACGTGTTCCTGCTGGAGGAGGACACGGACCTGGCCGAGCCGAATCTCCGGGCCCCCGGTCGCAAGAAACGCCCGCGTCCCAAGCCCAGCTCCGCCTCCAAGCTCCGGGAGGAGAACATCACCGCCGACAAGACCAAGCCCGGCGGGGGCCGGCGAGACTTTCCCGGCAAACCCTCTGATGACATCATCGACCTAGACTCCGCCTCCAACCCCTCCCGCGGCCTGAAGAAAACCCCTGTGGGGGGGAAGACCCCACCCGAGCCTTCTCCGCCCACCAGCACCTTGCCCCGCCCCCAGCATCCTGACTCCAACCGGCTGAGGGAGGACGAGCTTCCTCCCTCGACCTCGCCCCCCTCTCCCGTCGACGCCGCCCGGTCCGGATCGGAATCGGAGACCGTCACGGTGGGGCGGGACCTGGCCACGCCCACGCAGCTCAGCAGCAGGCCACCGGCCGCGGCTACGCCCTCAGGCACAGCCAAGGTCCCCCCCAGAGATGGTGACATCGTCCGAGGCTCCGATAACAAGATGTACAGGGTCCTAAAAGGCCCCCCAGGGCCAACGGGGCCCTTCGGAAAGCCAGTGAGTCTCTTCCTCTCTCCTTCCTCTGCTGCCGTCCTGTTAACATTCACATTTCTATTTAGGCATTACACAGATGCTTGCCTAATAGCGAACCAAACGTATGAACCAAATGAATGCAACAAGTGGATAAAGGTTTAGACTATGCTGTACAGGAGGTTAAGACTCACAGAAGCATATTTCATACGTAGGAAACACTTTCACATTAAAGTTTTGCAGGTGAAAAATGCTTTTCCTGATTTGTCGCAGAAGATACAGGCTTCCCCACGCCTTCCAGTGTAGGCTTCCATCCTTTTGTGCTTATGATAAAAAAAAAAGGTTAGCTTTGCTCTTTGAATAGACCGGTCGTCTGTTAGAGTGGTAGTGGCAAGCTCCCCTCCCTCAGACAGAGAGACCCAGGGTGCTAGCAGTATGTAGGCAGGGACTCTGGGCCCAGGTGGCAGACCAAAGTACAGCTGGAAGAGAGAGAGAGAGGCTGCTGTCACACCCTGGCCAGTTAAAGTGCATTTCCCCACTGTTTTGAACAGTTCAGCGCCTGACTAGGGATAAATATCACACCTGGAATCAACTCTTGACCTTTTGCTACCATTCTTGTGCATGCACTAATGATGCACCAACACACAGCTGGCCAAGAGCAGCCAACTGTCCAATTACTTTTGGTCCCATAAATTTGGGAGCTATGTCTAAAAAGGGCTGTAATTCTAACACGTATCACCAAATATAGGTCAGGTGTAAATCCCCTCAATTTAAAGCTGACAGTCTGCCCTAACACTATATTCAATGTTTAATTTTGATTCCAATAGGCTAGAGTTTCAGGGCCAAAAGAATCAAAATAGTGCCAGTGTCTAAATACCTACGGACTGCACTGTACATTAATACTTACGTATATATAAAATACGTGTGTTCATCTGGCGAGAGGTTGTTCATGAAGGGGGACTCCCTGGCTGTCTCCAGCGTTTCTCGGGGTAGTGAAGTGCTGCTGTTGTCGGGGGGGGAGAGGGTGGCACTCTGGGACGCGGCAGCAGTCTCAGCTCTCCTCTCCTTCCCCCGTGAAAAGGACTCTGCTCACGGGGGCCCACGCGCCCGGCATCCGAGGAATTTATTTTCTCTCTCGGCGGCAGTAAATTTGCGCCGTTTAGAGACTGACAGCGAACCGCCCCCGGCCCCCCCGTGCTGATGTCATGCAGCTGTGTCATGAGGTCATGCCGGTGGCCCCGTGCTGGATTTGTCATTAATGACTTGACCTCTGGCCCAGGATTTCAATGCAGGTGCTCGTCCCGCCAGACTTCGCGAATCGCCAAAATTGATTGGTTGAAAAAAACTTTTTTATTTGCTAACTATTTATAAAAAAAAAAAAAAACTTGTTTATTTGCAAGTGAAAAAGCCGTGGACTGCCATTTGGTGGAATCCAAGAGGATATACATACACAAAATATTTGTTTAGTTCTTTTATCAAATTGTGATTTATTCTTTATTGGTTAGCGGTTTAAAGAATGACTGCACATAATAAGAAGGAATGCAGGTTTTAAGATGACTTATACTACTTACCCTGCGGTTTCATCTATGCAATAAACAGAGTCATCAAAGGAAAGATTTATACATCTCGCAAAATTACAGGCTAGCATGTCTGTATTTTAAAGTCCAGAACATTAATGGGCTTCACTCCCAAGGTAGATTATGAGCTGTCATGTGTAGTCATGGCATGGTGTTTTGCCTTTAGGTTATGTGCAGCCTGGTTACCATAGCATTTAAGTACTCTTTTCATGTACATTAGCTTAGCAGTAGAGATGCCTTGCAACGCCTTCATCAGCCTTGCATGGAGGTCCATTTCTTTTAAGTCACAAGGAGCATTATAGAAGTGGTCTTTGGATTAAATTGCGTTGTTCCAATAATAAGAATTGTGTCTGCTGATGATCATTTCGATTTATCTGATCAGCAAAGTAAGCAACAGTATGTTCAACAGATGTGGAATTTCAGTATTTGCATTTGGATTTTGACACAAAAGCTGCATAATTACTTTTTCATTGTTTTGTTTTTATGACTACATGATAACCATTATGGGGGTGATGTCATTAAAGTCCTACATAGCATTGCTGGAAAGTTATCATGCAATGTGCAGCACTGTTTCTGGAACTTTGAGGAATAATCTACCAATAACCAAACCAAAATCAATCCAGGTTGTTCCTCAAATGTTCTGAAAATGTTTTCTTGCATGCTCTTAGATTGTTTACCCTTTTTTTGGAATTCACATTTGTACATCTTTCTTTTCCTCCCCCCCTCTAGGGCTGTCCCGGGCCGAGAGGCTATGCTGGATATAAAGGTGACAAGGTAAAGGATTGGTGTAATTCTGCGGGTTTGTTGGTTTGTTGGCAGGAGTAGATTTACGGCGGAGTGGCCCGTGGTCATGCAGCGGTGCTGCCTTTTACGACCCCCATCCGCTAAAAAAAAACCTGGATCTTTGATCTTTGTCGTTGTAAATTCAGCCGGCGCAGAGTTTGGAGTCTGCGCGGTTGGCTTGGCAGATGTTTGTCCACAGACCAGCCGTTCCTCCCTCCATCCTCCAGATGAGGTGACGTTTGAGGAAAAGTTTGATTTTGATCAAAAAGCAATCGGCAGAATGAGACGGTTTGAGAACATTTTCACAAGGAATTTTTTGTTTATTGTGAACGGCTCCGTTTAGAAAAACATCTGGTGGCTGCTGTGGTCTGTGAGATTCAACAAAGCGAATCTTGAGTTTGGAGTTAACGACGAGATGGATTCACCCACGCAACTCGTAGCTGTTTGTTTTGGAAACAGCATTTGATTTGTTAACCCTGGTTTCAGTTTGAATGTGTCTGAACGTGCTAATGTTTCTTTCAGGAAACTCTCCAGTCTCACCTCTGCTGCTCAGTTTTGATCTAAACTGGGCTTCAATGTGGATTTCCAATAGCATTTTATGAATTGCACCAGTCTATTTGTGGTTTTTGTGGTGATCTGTTATCCATGTCCACAGCGACCATGCAGATTTTAAAAGCACGCAAGGATTATGGTTGGCACATTCTGTTAAGGCACTGTATTAGTGTATGGATGGGCCCCGTGGTCTGTTATCCCTTCCCACTGTGTCCGGCAGACCTGGGGGCTGGTGCCTAGTTGCCTGCAGTGTCACCCACACAGGAAGGGAGTTAGTTTAGCAGGACGTTTGTGTCTGTAGTCTGGCCTGGGCCCACAGTCCTGCATGAACTGTCCTCCTCAGGCTTAACTGTGTAGAAACTTAACAGCCGGACTGCACAGAGAAAAGAAGCAGAGGACTTGCAGTACATCACATGTTTGTTATTGAGTCTCTTGCATACCTAATTGGCCAAGGTGGTTGCAGCGGCATTTAGGCATACTGAATAGCCATGAAGTCGTTGTTTGAAAAAAGGCGTGTGCTTGAAGCTCAAATGGTGACATGTCAACTGTTTTTTTTTTGTGGTCCTCAGGGCGCCAGGGGGCCGATAGGTCGGGACGGGCCCAGGGGCAGGCCGGGACCCCTTGGCCCGCAAGGACTGCCAACGTTCTACCTGTGGAGGAACACCCTGGAGGACTGGGCTGCCTTCAGGGTGAGTAAGCGTCCCAAACTTATTACTATTATCATTTTTTGAAATTTCTGTTGACCTGGTTGCATCCCTCTCCGATGGCAGCTGGTGACCCTAGGCCTTCTTGTGAGCAGCCAATGGGGCGCCCTTGGAGCGATTGCGGTTCTCGCAGTCCCAAGGTCGCCCCTACACCTCTGGGACAAAGTGAGCTGTGTGGGCTCCCACTCGTAGCTGGCTGATGACGTAACTGCCTTCAAAACTATCTAATGGAGCAGCTCAGTAGACCGTGGATTTTGTTGGGCTTATTTTGACTGAAATGTCAGAGTAAATGTTTCTTTCTCTACCCTCGCAGTGAGAGGCGGTACACTGTACAGCGCAGGCTTCAGTTCCTGCACCTTTCTCATTCGCGGTCTATCGCTGCTGGACTCACCCAGAATGCACTGCAATGAATGGCTGCTGTGTAGCTGGGTGGAGGGGGGGGGGGGGGGGGGGCTCAGCCAGCTCTCCACCACCCCGTCACTCAACCCATTACCTTACGTGGGCCAGTGATTCAGGGGCGATTTTGGGAGAGATCCAGCCCTCCCAGCAGGTCCGAGACAGGCCCTGGCTGGAGGGGCACGTGTCCTGAGCGGGAGGCCGTGCCAAAACAAGCGTCCCGTAGAGCAGAGTGGCGCTGTGGTGAGACGGGGCGGTCTGCCTCGAGTGTGTCAGTGTGTCAAAAAACCGTAACCCCCCAACCCCCCCCACACTTCCACAGCAAGCATCCAAGCTTTCCACACCCCTTATCTCCCCCAAATGGGGGGAGGAAAGAGCTCCCTGTCACTTTTTGGGGGATGTGTTTTACGTTGCAAGCTTGCTGAAGATGGTGACAGGTGAGCACGTTCTGAAGCACATCTGAAGCACAGTAAAATCACTTACGGTGCAGCTGGCATCGTTTAGAAGCTGTTCGTGTTGGAAATCACTGCTGTTACACATGTCCAGTCAGAATGCCACGGTGCTCTTATTAAAATTATCTGAATTTTCTGGTTTATCAGTATTGTCAACTCTTGGTGTCAGTTTAAAAAAAACTGTTTTTTTAATTTATATTTTAACTGAACCACACTTAATTCCAAGTGCATCGTCATTGATTTGTTTTACATTACATTATAGGCATTTAGCAGACACTCTTATCCAGAGCGACTTACACAACTTTTTTTGTGTAACATAGCATTTTTTATATTGTATCCATTTATACAGCTGGATATGTACTGAAGCAATTCAGGTTAAGTACCGTGCTCAAGGGTACAGCAGCAGTGTCCTACCCGAGGAATCGAACCTGTGACCTTTTGGTTACAAGCCCAGTTCCTTTACCCACTGTGCTACACTGCCGCTGTTTTAGTGCCTCATATCATTGCTCATCAATGGACAGCACTAATAGAGAGACATAGAAAAGGAAGTTACAAGAAAGGTCTGAGACCATTTTTGGCTGGACTGCAACAGCGGGGCCAGCCCAACAAATGCGAATGTCTGTGCCTGAGTGACTGAGTGACTGGGTGAGGAAGTTACACCATTGGTCGGCCGGATAACGTGTGTTAGGTCCAGCCATATACTAGATTTTTGGGGCGACATAGCTCAGGAGGTAAGAGCGGTTGTCTGGCAGTCGGAGGGTTGCCGGTTCGAACCCCCACCCTGGGCATGTCGAAGTGTCCTTGAGCAAGACACCTAACCCCTAAATGCTCTGGTGAATGAGAAGCATCAACTGTAAAGCACTTTGGATAAAAGCGCTATATAAATGCAGCCCATTTACCATTTAGATTTTGACCTGGTCTTGTTGGCCATGATATGGGACGTCTCGGCGAATGCGAGACTGTTGGCAGCGCCAGGCTGAGCCTGTCCTCCTGGAGGCCGTTGGCCGTTTTCCTGCCGTTCTGCGACTCTGGTGGCCTGGCGGTGGGCGAGGGGCACCTGGGCTGGCAGTCAAAGCTCCCCCTCAGGAGCGGGCTGTGGGCGGGGAAGCGGCCGATGCCCATGAGCGCGTTGGTCGCGCCACACCGAACGCCAGGCAGTGCCTCCGTATAACCACGGTCTGTCTGCTTTGCAAATATCTGTTTATTTACTCAATTTTCATGAATTCAGCCTTTTTAGTGCATTTGTTTTTTATTTTTTTAATACCTTTCGGTACATAGACGAACACTCTGGTTTTTCATTGTGCCCGTGTCATTAGTCACCTAATTGGACAGATTTTTTTATTTGCTTTGCTTTGCTTTGAGTTGGATGAGTGCATAGCACCTACATTGGTTCTGTAATAAAGAGCTATACAGAACTAATAAACATTAATAAAGGAATTGGTCATTTCTAATGTTAATTACATTGTAATCTTGGTACTTATATTGTGCATATTTATATTGGTAACCTCTATGCTGACAGTGATTGGTTTAAATTGCCTCCAGGCACCCTGTGAGGATACAGGAAGTAGTATTCATTACTCCCAGTATTCTTTTGTAAGTGGGGTGACATCACAAGCTGTGGTAGGAATGGGACTTGGTGTAGCCAGACTGCTTTCTTAGGAGATCTGTCTCCTGTTGGCTTTGGGTCCAGTCAGCACCTCCACATTGCATGTGTGCAAGCCATTACATCCCATTCCATTACATTACATTCCATTCCATTCCATTCCATTCCATTACATTACATTACATTTATTTGGCAGACGCTTTTATCCAAAGTGACGTACAAAAAGTGCATTTCGTGGTCATAGACCATTGCTAAACACAGGTTCAGTAAGGTACAATACTTATTTTGTACAGCTGTTTCTAGCCAAGAACACAGTTTAGTTCACACAGTGAACACTATTCAGACCTAGAAAAGCCAGAAAAGAAGCTTCAAGGAGGCAGTGAACCAGACAAAGCACAATGAGGAATCTCTTCTGTCACGCCTCTTTTAAAGTGTGCTCACAGAAGCTTGATCCTAAGCTATCAAGGGTCCCTAAAGCAAGTCCATAGAGCATGAGTTAGCCTTCTGTGGATGCCAAATGCCCATACAAGGTAATGTAATGGAAAAAATGGAGAAGTTGTTGTCCATGCATCAGGTATACTTTTCATTTACAGAAAAACATTTGCAAAACTGACAAAGATGCTGTTTGTTGCTAAGTAATGTAGATACGATGCAAAAAATGATTTTCAGCATTCTTGTTTGGGTGCTCTGTATACCTACCAGCAGCCTGGTGTATCTTAGCAACCAGATGGGTTTATTACAAGCTGGCTTGTTGAGCATCATACTTGCTTGTCATCACTTCACTCTGGATGGATGTGTGTGTTTAGAATTCAGCTGTAGCATTTGGGTCTTTCTCAGCCTCCATCCTGGTTTGGGGACATCGGACGCCGATGTGTTTGTGTGCGTTGTGCTTGTGTGCGTCTGCACACGTGTGTGCATGTACTGTGCACTGCCCTGAGACCTGGCTCTGTTTCTGTCTTACAGCGAACCTCCATCTTCCAGCTGCTGCAAGCGGGCTGGCCTGTAAGTCCAACGGTGCTCTGGGATACCAGAGGGAGGGACAGGCAGGGTGAAGGGGTAGACATTTTTTTTGGAGGGTGTGGTCAGCATAGACACTTGTCTCAAGACAGGTGGGGTTTTTTGGGGTGTGGTCAGGATAGACAGGTGTCTCAGAATGTGAGTGATGTTCAGGGCATGGCCAGCATAAGGATTTTGGGAGTCTCAGGCGTCTCCTGACTGCGGTCTCTTCTTTGTGAGCTTGCAGAGAGAACAGGGACCTCCTGGACCATTGGGAGCCCCAGGAAAGCCCGGCCTGCCTGTGAGTATATGTTATAAATAGAAACGTATGTGCACCAATGAAAATGTGCAACAGACAGGTGGTTCTCGTCCCTTGTATTTTGATGCTGTTCACTGAGGTCTGGTTGTGGATGCTTTGCTGACTCTCTCTGCTTTTGCCACAGGGGCTGCAGGGGGAACCTGGAGACAGAGGGCCACCCGGGCGCGTGGGGGACATGGTAACTATCTCTCTATCAGTCAGTCATTCGGTCCGTCAGCCAATCAGTCAGTGGATTTCTTTCATAACGCCATTTGCAAAGGGGTTATCATACACCATTTAAACCTGGATGTTTTCCACCCTACCTGCCTGTTGAAGAATGCGTTTGAGTTCATTTCAGTTCAGTTCAGTTCAGTTCAGTAGATTTTAATTGTCCCCAAGGGGCAATTTGTGGGCTGTATTAAATGCTGTTATTAATGCCCATTTTGAAACCAAAGGCAAATCTCCACGTTACATGGATAATAAAGTTTCTTATTATTATTAATTAGTAAAGTTCAACTCAGCAAAATGTCAGTATATAGCCATTCAATGAGTGCTCCTAAAGTGACTCGGGTTTGAGGTGATACTGGGTGTACATAATCCAGAGAAAGAATTTCTTCTGCTCCACAGGTGTCCTCAGCATCTGCTGTGTGGGAAAACCTAAAATATATCTGAATGTTTCTTTTCCATGTAATTAGCAACTTATTTAGCAGCATTGCTGTATTTGGGCCGCTCACTGTTCTAAATTTGTGTGAGGAGTATCTACATTTATTCTCTTTCATCCTTCTGTGAACTCTTATAATAATAATAATGATGATAATAATAATAATAATAATAATAATAATAATAATAATAATAATAATAATAATAATAATAATAATAATACAGTTGGATATTTAGGTTTTTAACAAATGCTATAGGCATGCTGTGCACTGAAATCTGCAAACAATTTTGTGAATATACTGCTTTGTGGGGTGCTATAATGGAAATAACTTTTTTTCGTCAGAAGCCACAATTTATCCTCTAGACATTTAAAAAGATTTATTCTCACAGTGTCAGATTTATCATGACTTCCTTTATCACTTGAAAGTGGCTGTCATAGTCCCCATGTCCCGCACTGGGGTAAGAGGCAGAGCACTAAAATAACCGCACCTAATCCTCCTGGTTTAACAGCCTGTAAAACACAAAGAGGCCTTTTTACTGTCACCGCCCCCCCACCCACACCCACACCCACACCCACCCTCTTTCCACTGCACATCAAGGAAAACACACGGAGCTGTGTGCAGCGAGCCAATAAGTTGTGAGGTTGAGGGTCTTTTTGCCTGAGATAGGGAGGTGGACTGCATTTACATCTGAGACTCTGAACACAGTGTTCAGCGCTGCAGCTGAGATGGGAGGAAGGGGGGGGGGGGGGGGGGGAGTGCATTGTTGCCAAATTCTGACATGCTAGGACCCAGTGATGGAAGTGCAGCATGTGCACCCCTGCTCCTACCCCTACCCCAACCCCCCCCACCCCCTCTTCCTCCAACTCCCGCAGGAGGGATACACAGTCTGACCAAAGGCCCAGGCACGGGTCTTGTTTTCCATGTGTAGAGGCCCTGTCCTGTCATGAACTACGTATTTTAAAAATATGTTCAAATAGGCACGTGTGTGTATTTGTTTAGCTGTTCCATTCACATCTCCACTGCAAGGCCAGGAATAAAGCCAATCTTTTTTCATGGATTTCACTCAGTCTTTGAAAGCTAGCATTAAACACCTGAACCTAAAACCTTTTGTGCTTTTTATACAGCTTCATTTTCCATTGCTTCATATTTTAACAAATCCATGTTTGATGATTAACTTTTACGAAAGTATATATTGCATCAGGTGAGCGTGCAATCTGCCTTTGCAAAACTGCAAGATTAATATTGATGAGGAAGACATCATCTTCATCAAAGCAATCCCAGTTCCAGACTTCTGTATCGGTACACATTCATAATTTATACTTCCCTAATTTCTGATAAATGCGCTGAATTGGGGGGATACAGAGGGAACCCCTACTCGGACGCTGGCAAACCTGAAACCTTACCCTCTGAAAAAATATATGCTATATATATTATTTTTGATGGGTTATGTTTGAAATTCAGGGTGACCCAGGGCCAAAGGGTGTGGCTGGCAGGAAAGGGAGAAACGGGCAAGATGGGGAACCTGGACAAGATGGGCAGCCAGGACTCCCGGGGCACCCAGGGCCAAAGGTGAGGGCAAAGGTCAAAACCCAACTTCCTGTCAAGGAATTATTCTTCCTGTCATTGGGGATTTGTCTCATTATCCTACAGAAATTGCAAAGAAAACAACTTCAACTGGTTAATATTGCTCACTCCTTAAAGAAGCACATTTTTCTCAAGTGTGATTTGAGATTCAGACGGGTTTGATTCTTGTGGTTTAGTTTAAATAAAATTCAAATGCTTTGTTATTTACATAAACAAAATGGTCTCTAAAAGATCCAAACCAAATCCCCCAGTAGGAAGTATAATAACTAAGCTGTTTTCAGGTAAATAAACAAATTTTAACCATAAACTAAATAAAATGGGCGTAATGTCATAATACTTTCTCTTTGGGTATTTCTGTATGGTATAACAATTTAAAATTATGATTTTGTCACACTGAAATAAGTGTGAATTTGAGAAAGTCCAATTGGAAAGATTTTGTTAAACTAATATTGCCCCCCATCTGTTGGTGTTCCAGGGACCTCAAGGATTCAAAGGAGAGTCGGCCCCTCGAGGAGAAAAAGGAGATGAGGTAAGGCGGTGTCTTTTCTGTGTGACACCAAGAGGGGGCAGCAGAGAGCACAGTCCTGCAGGTGAAATCCAGTACTCCCTTGGATAAAGATTCTGCAGCACAGGTTCTGTAGAGCTTCAGGTTCTGCTGGGTTTGTTGTTAGTACTGTTCAACACTTAGTTGACCAATTAAAGCAGTGGTGGCAGTGTTGCCTGTTGCTTTGGGAGCTGGGCTTGCTACCCCAAGGTTGTGAGTTCGATTTCCAGGAGCGGTGCAGATATCCTTGTACAGCCTAACCTTGAACAAGGTACTTAACCTGAATTTCTTCAGTACATATCCAGCTGTGCTGTATGAATGGGTTGTATGTAAAAGAATTAAAGCTGTGTAAGACATTCCGGATAAGAGCTTCTGGTAAAGCACTTACTGTAAATTTACAAAACATGGACCAGAGGAACCCGTGGTGCCCTAGACTAGAAGTTCCCAAGGCCCTCCTGAAATAACTCCCCTCCATCTGAGGACACCTCATCACTGTAAATGATTTAAACCTGTGATACCTATATGTAACATCCACGTTATAGCACAGTGTTTTTAACAGGCAAGTACTGTACGTGGAAACATGCCCAAATCCTCACAGTATATCACATATCTATATAAGATGTCACTCTTTCGTACATTATAAATCAGGCCTTCCCAGACCTGTTCCTGGACATCTACTGTCCTGTACTGTCACACCAACCAGAACAGCACCCCTCAATCCACACCTAATTAGTAGAATCAGGTGTGCCAGATTAGAGTTGATCTGAAAACCTTGAGGATGATGGATCTCTAGGAACAGGGTTGGGTAGCCCTGGTGTAAATATTGAATAATTATTGGTGCAATTTATGAACGGGTACATTTGGGTACAATGGCAGCATGGACATCCCTGGCGGCACGCAGCCGAACTGCGGCTCTGTGCGTCAGCGCTCCACAGGTGGGCCTCCTGGAAGGGCTGGGGCCCTTCAGACTGATAAGAAGGTCAGGGGTCAAGGGTGGCTTTTTTTTTTTAAAGCTCCTTTCTCTTACCTGCTATCTCAGACCGAGCTGCCGCTTTGCTTCCGCTCAGAGAGTCGCGTAGACCCGCCACCAAAGGCCAGCGGCTTTTCTTCTTTCTTGCTTTAAAGGCAGAAAGAAAGGCTCTGTGGATTATGGTAAAAAATGTTAAACCGCAAAGCGACTCCAAGCCTGAGGCCCCTAGCAGTGATGCCGGATAAAGAGCGACAAGCCCCTCAGCTTCTTCCAGGGTCCAGGGGTCAACATTTACATTGTGCGGAGGAGGGAGCTGGACGACGTGGACGGCAACTCAAATTTCCAGGAGCTCGTCCTTCTGTGAGGCGGCTTCCAGTACTCCGTACGGGATCTGGCTTGCGCCAGTGCCGAATGTGGCTGGCGGCCCTACGGGGCGGGGCACAATCAGGCGTGGCGTCACCCAGGGAGGGAGAGTGTCGGTCATTGGGGTCGCCCCTGTCTCATGCACCGGCGTGTCCTCTAAGTTGTGGAGCGTTCTCCTATTATGCAAGGGCAGTGCAGTTCAACCGCTGAACTGCAGGAGAAGAAATAAGCTGCAGCTGGCCGTGTGAACCCCTGTACTCCCCTACAGTTATGGGAGGGCAACGCGCCAATGAGAACAGAACTGGATATTGCATTTCGGGTGGAAAAGTTTATTAAAGGAAGGGGGACGCGTGACCTGGCTGAGTCAGGAACTCAAGGAACACTCGCAGAAAGGCACCCACAACTGTCTGCCATTTTGTAAAATCTTTGAATGTGAAATGTTAAAAACATGCCTATGGCTCCTCGTGGATCTTGTGCATTGTACACAAAAAACTACATCGCTTGTGCCTTTTTCTGTGTATTTTGCATATGCAATTTTTATTTTGGTGGTAAATATGATGTATTCTATTTATTTGTCTTGTTTTCTACAGGGCCTTGTTGGCGAAGAGGGCCCTTACGGAGAGCAGGGTGAACTGGGAGAGAGGGTAATTTTGTTATTAGTATCTTTGTATTTTATATTTTCCCTTGCTTCAGTTCAATCAATTTTCAGTTGCTGTGTGTTGTAAGCATGGAAGCTTGACAAGGTGACCCAGAATGTTGGAACACATTGCCCTCTTGTGGTCGCTGAAGGTTGTGCTTAAATTTAAGGGGTGTGTTTGCTCAAGGTTGTTCAGGGTAGTGTTATTTCTTTTTTCAGTTTTCATACCATTTACAACATTAGTACAAACCTCCAATTTTATGATTAGACAGCTTGTCCTTAATCACGATTTGAAAATAAAATTCAGCTACAATTGCATGCTTCATTTGAGCCAATAAGGGATGTGTGCTTCAGTCAATGTGGTTGGCAGACAACAAAAAAGTAAGAAAAAACTGTGAGCCAACTGAAGGTGGAAGAATCCTGAAGTTTGGTGCGTCATCCCACAAAACCTTCCTTGTCATTACATGACAACAAACACTATAGGTTCAGCAGAGGCCAAGGATGTCAGTGTGCATTGTGCAAAAGTTTCCATGGAAACGAACATCATCAAATTCTCATGGTTATCTTTCAGGGTTCTAAAGGGGAACCAGGTCACCCAGGACCGACTGGCCCATCTGTAAGTAGTGGAGCACCTGTGGGTCCAGTCAAGAAGTTAATTTATGCAGTACTGTGGCACTTCGATGAGAATTTAAATGGCATTCACCACAAGGTCTCCTCTGCTCTGTTTTTTTTTTCTCTCAGGGGCCGAAGGGCATTAAAGGGGTGGAGGGACTTCAGGGCCTGCCGGGGCCAGAGGTAAAGCACAGCAGTAAAAACAGTTACACTTTGCACAGGGGCGACGTAGCTCTGGAGGTAAGAGCGGCTGTCTGGAAGTCGGAAGGGTTGCTGGTTCGACATGGCAAGTTCACAAATTCATATTGAACATTAAATTGTCTGTTGGTTTTTGGGGTGTTCTCGGCACTATTATGTTTTGATTTACATTTATTGGCTACCTTGTCCTCAAGGCCTTAAGTGACAGCTAATTGAAAGGAAACCACAAAAACCTGCAGACACTGCGGCCCCCTTGGGAGTCAGTTTGACACCCCTGATCTAGAGAAACAGTGGCCCCCATATTGAAGCTAATTCATAGTTTTTCTGGGTCTGTTTTCACCAGGGGGAGCCTGGGCCTGATGGTGACCCAGGACTTCCTGGGTTGATGGTGAGTTTGAGTGAAGAACAGCTGCTTGCATCCTCTCATCCTGTTTATCTTCTCACTGTCAGTCTGGAGGCTCTGTGCTCAGCCGTTACTGTGCCTGCGTGTGCTAACTGTGTATGACACAGTTCTGCATGTTGTTATCTGGTTTTATTGTCAACGTAATTATCCTTCAAAGGCAAAGTTTCCAAGATTGTCACGACACAGAGTGAACAGAATGAGCTTGAGAATGAATGCTTAAATAAAAAATACCAATAACAGTGAGAGTTGTCAGTATCTTCACATCTCACTGTGTATGTGTGTGTGCGTGTGCGTGTGCGCGTGCGTGCATGTGTGTGTGTGTTTGCGTTTACAACCAGGGAGCTCCAGGTCTGACGGGCGCGGTTGGGGCACAGGGGGTGAATGGATCTCAGGTAAGACGCCCCCTGCTGGTCACCTGTGGTCAGTGGGGTCAGTGTGGAGAACCGTCTGCCATGGCAGACAGACATAAAGCAGAGCTTACTGCATGGGATTCAGCCACTACCTACGCCAGTGGTGGGCAGCTCCAGTCCCGGAGGGCCAGCGTTTAAGGCAGGTTTTTATTTCCACCAATTAGCCTGGCTCAATTAGCTAATTACCTCTATGCACCAGTGCTGCTTCATTTGTAGATTTAGATCACAGTGAAACGTTTCGTGAAGGGACACTGCTGCAACAGGTTTCTGCTGTTATTCACAAGCCTATCAAGAAATCAGTAGATGAAATGTCAGATCACATAGATTACTGAGCTAATGACGTAATTAAGTGCAGATGTTGGTGTGAAATTCGGAAACAAAGTCGAGCTCACAGTTTCATCCACAACACGGCGCTCAGTACTACACTTCCTACCTCCAGACTCTAGCTGGATCCAGTCCGTATTGTAAATGCGAAAGTCAGACATTTTGGTTCTGTTCTGTCCCGTTTCAGGGTGATCTCGGACCTGCCGGCACCACTGGCCATAGGGGCCCTCAGGTACTGTGCTTGGTGTTAGCCATAGCACGTCTGTTAGGTGTGTGTCCGTATCCGTGTTTGTGTGTTCGTCCATGCTTTTATGTGTGTGTAAATGTGTTTTCTGTGTGTGTGTGTATGTGTCTGTATTCCTGTCTGCGACAGTGTGCATGTATGTGTATGTATACATGCATATGTGTGTGAATCATTGTGTGGTGAAGCCTGCATTGGATAGTTGGTTGGAGCTTGTCCTTGCTTGCAATTGTTACCCGAACATAATAAAACCCGACCAGAACTCGTGAATTTGGGTCAGGTCAGGTTCTAATTCTGTCATTTTGTATCGGGCTCAGTTTGGGTCAAGCTGTTCTTCATAGCTGGCCATTGTAAGCACAAGCTGGATGCAAAACGAATGCCTCAGAGCAGAAGGTTATAGCCAGGCTAGGGAAATTAAAATCCAAGGTCTGGACAAACTTTTACACGCTTTTGATCAAGCTGTAAACAAAAGTGCGCAATGCAAAATAAATGCAAATACTGTGATGCCCAGTGATGCCAACTTTTGGAAGACAAATAGGCCAAGCAGCCTCACTGTCAAAAACACGCCGAGGCAAGCAGAAAATAGAGTGATTGCGGACCCAAGCTTGCTTGTGTCCTTGAACAACAGCAACCATAAAAAAACTGGTCACTTGGTACATTTCCAAACAATCAGATTTTTCAGAACAAGCCCAAAAATCACAATTTACCCTTTTTTTTCAAGTGAAGGAATAAACAAACCCAAAACCAGATATTATAAGCGGTTTTGGCAATTCTGATGATACCCTGCTTAGGTAAGTTACGGTAGACATGATGAGGGTGTACCAAGGGGTATAACAGGCTAGGGAATACCAAGCATGTTGCCGTGTTCCATCCACTGATCCAATCGAAACATCAGCTGCTTTCTTTTTTTTCAAACTGAATATCGACCATTCCTCAAACCTACGTGCGTCTACTGTATTGACACGCTTCATGAAGTCGGGTTCAAATCGGGCCGGGCTTTTAAAATCCTGCGACCCGCGAGCTCACTTTGGGCTCGGGCCGAAAAGAAGTGGGCCCTGGTCAAGCTGAAATTTTTGGGCCCGTTTCGAGCTCTGGTCCCTGTATGATTAGGTGTTGGTATGTGTGTATGCTGTACTGTGTTGTGGGTGCCAGGTGTTTGCTTAATTACTCCATAACCTTTTTTGTGGTTTAGGGTCCACATGGCCTGGATGGAATACGAGGGCCCCCAGGCCCCCGGGGTCCCCAGGTATGTTACTCCCCCCCCCCCCCCCCCCCCCAAAATCCCTGCCAATTCCCCACTACGCTGTTTTAATAGGTTTCACCCACAGGACTTTTCAAACACACCCTTCCATACTGTATCCTGTGTCCTAATGCCAAGTGTGACTCAATCAAGTCAGGAGGTCAGATGCCATATAACAAGTGTGGTTCATGAGTATAAGAGGAAGTGACATCATATGAATCCAGTGAATACCACAGAGCGTGATTAGCACTGCCATGTCGCTTAACAAGTGAGAACTGGTGAGCTGCAAACACAGGCAGAAATCCAGAGAAGTCATTGGTTCTTTCTCTGCTTTTAATTTTTTTGACTTAATTTGTTTAATGATCCATATCAGTAAACAACTCGTTGCCTTCCTGTATCTTTAGTATCTTTTGGTCGATACGGAGTACTGTTTAAATTTGGCTGTACAATACTGTGGAGGATTTGTACAGATTATCTTATTTGACCATGTGGACAGTTATCTGCCTGTAAGCAGGGCATGTTGGCGCCTTAAAGATTAGTTATTGCAGACTTAAATTTAATGCTTATATAAACACAATCAAATTTTAACAGTGCCTCCGAAGTCATCTGCAAATAAAGTAGTTCCACTTTATAGATACGAATGCCTTCCTCAAAGTACTCATGTAAATACACTTATGTTTCAGTATCTTTGCCTTACTCTCAGGAGCGAAGCAAATTACAATTACTTGGGGGGTTTGTAGCTTTTATGTAGATAAAGCTTAATCAGTAAGGATTACATTTATTTCACTAAATTAAACTCATATCATTTTAAATTCTCTTCGAGGATTTGAAGAACAATGGTAGTACCACCCCACTTGAGATTGAGAGGAAGGGGATTTACCTCGGTAGAGTCAAGGATTAATTAGCCAGTTGGTGTGAATGTTAATTAAGCAAAGGCAAATGTCTCTTTCCACCCCCTGTGTTTGCAGTCGATGACTCACTGCTGGTCTCAGCCTGTGACCTGATCTACAGAGAGGAACAGAGCTGGCCAACAGTGCAGCCTCTCCACTGTCAAACCATGAAGGGGCCCAGAAAATGGGCCTTTAAGCCAAGAGTTAGAGAGCACATGACCCCTGGAAGTGGTATCTGTGTAGTAAACGTGGGTTGTGTTCCAGTTGCATTGCTTTGGCCGCTTCCTCATGTCAAAAATCTCTGAGTGCTAGTACAGGTATGGTAGCCAGTGTCAGGTAAGGTATTTCCATTTGACAGGTGTGTTCTCAAATGGTCTGGGTTTTCTGGATTGTTCCTTAATCCGTTGGTTCCCAAACTGTATGGTGGGACTCCATACAGTTTGGGAAGACAGTTGTGAAAGTAGATTACAGGACACGCTTGACTGAAAATAACTTTGTACAAGCACTAGTGCTGAAATGTTAGGCTGCAAGGAGTGGGTTGGAAAAGCGGAAACCGTATTAGCTTGTAATGTAACTTAGTTGTGCGGACAGAAAGTTTAGAAATCGAGGCTCATATCCGTCATCGATAGCGTTCTCTGTGAAGAGGTGGGCTTACGAGTCTCGGCGGGTGTAGCCAGACGGCGTACCCCTCCGAAAAGCACGTGTTGCTGCGCGTGCACCTGGGGTTGTGGGCGAAGTGCGCCATACCCCCCCCCCCTCGTTAAACCGACACTGACATGAAAGCGGAGCCTTTGAATAGCCAGCCCTCTGCTCGTTCACCGCCCTGTTAAAAATGCCAGTGCGGTGCTCCAGATGTCTGCAACACAGCAGAGGCGCATCACGTGGGCCCCGTGCCCGGGGTCCCAGGCTGAGGGGCCCCAAGCTGAGGCCCTGACTTGCTCCTGGGGGGCTCACAGGAGAGGCGCATCACGTGTGCCCGGTGCTGGGGGTCCCAGGCTGAGGGGCCCTGTCCTGCTCCCGGGGGGCCCATAGGAGAGGAGCGGCTCAGAGGCATGCAGCTAATCACCGCCATAATGAAACAAGATCACCCACGGCCTCGTCTGCAGGGCCTTGCGTTCTCTGCGTTAATGAGCTGGAAATGACATCACCTCTCATTTTTACCGTCTCATCAAAACGGCAGAAACATTCTCAACATTTACGTAAATGTCCCAGCTCCTCACGTGCACAGGGCGTATTCTTCAGACTTTTTAATATGTTTTTTGAACCTTTTGATGTATGTATCACAGAAATGAAACACTCACTGTTCTGATAGACAACGTGGTATTTTAAGTTTCCTCTGGCAGTGTCACATGACCACCAGTGTCACTGGAAAGCATGTGTCATTTAGTGTTGCTTGACTAACAGGAGGCCATAGCCTTGATTCAGTTATCAGATTTTTTTTTTCTTTACAAATGGAAACAATGCATCATTTCATTGCCAAAAAACATTTGTCAGGCATTTTGTTAACGGCTAAGTTTTAAAAAAAATTAATTATTGCGATTTGGCATTAAAGACAAATTTAAATTAAATGCTGGAGTGTTGGATTATGATGTCACACAAAAAGCGCTTTGTCCACATCAGGTCGACAGCTTGCAAGCTTGCATGAGGCCCAAGGCGACAGCAACAGAGGCAAGGCTGGGAAAGCATTACCATGGACGATGTCTGTCTGACTGCTTGAGTTTTCAGAAAGAGAAAGTGAATGATGTGAAAATTCTGTGATCCAACTGTGTCTCTGCAGGGGAAGCTCGGGAAGGAGGGTCCCCCTGGTCCAAAAGGAGACCCAGTAAGTCTCCACAACTCTATACCAACCCTTATTTTTTATTTTTACAAACAACTGTAAATTAGGTCATCACTTAAAGGGGGACGTTGTGATGCTAAATGGATCCGTCCACTGATAATATTGAAAAAAATGTCAGTTAAACCATCACCATATTCTAGAAATTGGTCTTCTAGCCTGAAAAAATATGGGAGCACACCTCTGGCTGATCTGTACAAATCTAAATGATGCTTTTAACCACACCCACTCACAGTCTAGTTTCAACACACAGTCAGTCCAGCGTGTTGCAGATGCCAGATTGATAAATAAAATAACATATAATTAGGGTGAAGTTTCCCTCTAATTAAATGGACATTATGTGAAGAAACAATTTTTACGATGCTTTAATGCATTCTTAATGTCGTGCTTTTGAATCTTAATTGCTTAATAGCACTAATTCTGTGTAATGGGCTCTTCATACTTGCTGTGTAATGCTTCTCTTTATGCGAGTAATTATTGCATAACCACATGAAAAGCATAAATGATATCAGTCCTCCAGATCTTGATCGGTCAGTCTGGCTGTGCGGTAGACCTCTGCGTTTTAAGAACTTGATGGGAGAATAATGAGCAGGTTGCTATTCGTTAAGCTGCTCTGAAGGGCACCTTCGCCAGCAAAGTGAAACCATAAATGTGAGGTGCAGATTGAGTGCCCATTTAGCACTCATGACAAAGTAATTCATCTATGGTGCGTCGTGAGGGGGGGGGGGGCGGGGGGGTGAAGAGATCGGAACATTATGTAAATAACCCGGAGAACCTGTGTGGTGTCACGCCGGGCAGTGTTTTACAGCATTAGCACTGCTCCACAAACACTCTTTCTCGCATGCCCGCTCCATAATAATGATCTTATTTATCACTGAAGAGTACATAGGACGGTTCTGAAGGATTTTATTTCCGCTACTTACACGGAGGCCTGAGTTCCGTAAGCAATCTTAATATATCTATGCCCAGTTTATGTGTTCACCGACCGTTTTATTGATAAATAGCTAAAACCACGAAAATTTAATATGGCTTTCTGTTTTTACTGATTAGCACACTTCAGGGAGAGGTGGAGGCAGGCGGGGAAGTAAACTGTTATATGCTGGAATTCCCAGACGTTTTTCTCTGGTGAACGTAAGGCAAAGGACTGTAAGAGCTATCAACATGAACATAGCCACAGATTCTGTAGTTAAACCAGATGGTCTTCTCCTGCCTTCCTTTCTTCCTTTCTACCCACAGGAGGTTCTGGTTATGTGACAGGTGTAAGGCACAGTTTACTGTACTGTGTTACAGTTCAAGTACAGAACAGATCATCCATTGTCACACCATTGTCCTTGGGCACACCGCTTCAGGAAGATTCTAAATGTCCATAAAATTTCAATGCATAGGGCGACAGAGCTTTAAATACGGAGTTGAGTATCTGGTGAGTCTGAAGCAACTGTGATAGGGCTAATGTGAGCCATCACTGTCCCATGATAAGCTGAGCTTTTTTCTCTCTGTTTCTGCTATTCAGGGCCGGCCAGGGCCTGTAGGCCCCAGGGGAGAGCACGGGTTCGAGGGGCCGATGGTGAGTGAAGAATAATCATCGTAGAAATCATCGTATTTTCACTCTTCCTCACCAAGAGTACTGTCTTGCTGTACTCATAGATCTGTAAAGAAAAATCTCTTTAAAATAGGCATGTAATGCATTTACATTTTGCTTTGTGTTTGCATCTCTGCTTCTCACAGCTTTCTTTCCAAATGTACTTTTCAGGGCCTTGAGTGGAAAAGCTTTTTATCAAAACCTTTCATTTAGTTACACTCACACTCGTTCATTCACTTATTTACTCACTCTCTTGCTCACTCACTGACTTATTCACACACCTATTCACCCACTCACCCCTACACTTATTAGCTAATTCACTCATACCTGTACATGCTCGGTCTTTTAGTCAGTCACTTATTCACTTGCTTTCTGTAATCCTTTCACCTGTCCAGTCATTTATTTGTTCACATATTTTACTCTACCTTATTTGAGGTACTCACGTGCGAACATTATTTATGGCATTGGCCAGAATTCAAAATGAGCGTCTGCATCAGGCAATAACTCTGACAACCAGGATGCAGATGTCTCTGCCTGTTTGGCTACTGACGCCAAGAACACTGCAAACATGCCCGGACTGTAGCGCAGCAGAAATAAAGGAAACCTATTGTGCTGATTTGAAATAAGTTTATTTCTCTTTAACTTGCCCAGTCTCATCTCAGAGACTAATTAGCTAAATGACACACATTTTTTCTGGAAATGTGATGTTACAGGAGTGTGTTTTGATCGTTTTGCTCACCAGCTGTTATCCACATCCTGTCTCTGGGCTTCAGCTCCTCACTTTTTCCGCCACGTCTCTGGACTTGATTGTTTCTGCCTGGAGGGCCTCAGTTGCCAGGGTCCATTCATTGGTTGATGTGTCAGACAAATCCCTGTCAAACCTCCCACCATTCGGAAAATGCAATGCACTGCAATATATTGTAAAGATGCTGACTTCTGGAGAATATAATGATAAGCATATGTCACATCAATGTGTTTTCTTTCTGGAAGTGGCAATAATTTCCATTTTGCCCATATCGTGTGAAGGTGTTGCAGTATCTTGATCTATGATGAAAATGTTTTGCTGTGATCTGATGTGCACGCTTCACTGGTTTAGAAAATTAAGTCAGAATTATTGGTTTTAAACAAAAACCAGGCTGCGCTGGAGTTGTGCACCACAAATGCAGGTATTTAAAACCCAGAATCTTGCCGGTGGTTCTCAAAAGACAACAAAGTGCCCCTGTGTTGCGTGCTAGCGATCAGCCTGTTTCATGATGCAAGGCAGTGCCGTGGCTGCAAAAATTCCCCACCGATCTCAGGGCAGGTGACATCTCACAGAAATTTTTGATTCCAGCGAATCGCCACAGGGAAGAGCACAAGGTCACTAGAACACCAGGGTCTAAGGTCACCTGTCAGCTTTGTAGTTTTGACGAATTGGCCATATTGTTGCCATAAAACTGGAGAATTGCCATCTCCAAAACACTGTAAACCAAGTGATTAAGAATGTTCCCATGTAGGCAGCAGCTGAATGTAATTCTGGCTTTGATCCAAAAACATTCCAGTTCACTTTTTTTGTTAGGCTTTCAACGACTTCTCCAGCTGTTATTTCACTCATATGTGTATATCATTTTTGAGGCCTGTGGGGTTTTTTTTCACTGTTCATGTGCCATAACACACAGAGGAAAAATGAAAGGTATCTTTTTTAATCTATTTTAAGGAATGGCACAGTTCACCCTCCTTTCCAGTTTTTAAGTTATTTTTTGCTTTGCTTAGACAGGAAGGAAGCAAAGGGCAACGGACAAAGACGGACAGCTGAGAAAGCTCAATCGGGGGTGGGGGGGGGGGCTGCTGCCCCATAGACCTCACCACATGCCCCTTCAGACATGAATGCGATTACCTGATCAACACCTGTGTGGGAGAGTCAGAGCCCTCTCCAGCTGTAGAGCAGGGGTGCCATTCCTTATGCACTGATCTCATTATGAAAATCAATCAATCGAACTTTATTTATAAAGCACATTTCCGACAGCGGGTGCAACTCAGTGTGCTGTACATAAAAAGACAGAAACAAACAGGGTGATTGAAGGATATAAGAAAAAACATTCAAGACCTAAGGACAAAACTAAAATAAAGATAAAAATTAGGGTAAATGGCAGCAGTAGTGAAAGTGGCACAACAACAAACACAGCAGATGAACAAGGTCGGATAAATAACTGAGTAAATAGTTTAAAATAAATAAAAACATTTTTTTTAAATGAATGCATCAGTATATAGCAGAAAAAGCATAAACCAGGCATGACTGACCTTATTTGTTCTAACCCACCATGAAAACACCTGAATCAACTAATCTAGGTCTTGATTTGCCGTGATTACTTGAATCTACTGGTATGTATTGAAAATATATTTGTAATGTCTCCATGTATTATTCTACACATACAACAGTATACTCTTCAGTATGTGGCATTGTATTTTCCTTGCGTAAGACTCTTGCACTGTGAGACAGAATGAGAGAGATCACCAGAGTGGAGCGGAGGTGAGGTGTGAGGGCTGCAGGTTCCAAGCCGGGCTGTGCCACACTACAGCTTTTAATGACGCTGGTTTTGGGTGTCTGAGGGGAGAGATGATGGATGAGGGGCAGCAGCCGGTGCTGTGGAATAGCTTGTAGGAGACGGATTAGCTTGCTGCTCTCAAGAGCAATAAGCCCAAAGCGCTCTGCATCCAAACAAACTGAAAGCTTTATGCGACCAACTGGAGTCTGCAATAACAAGGATCTATTTTTCTTTATTTTCTGTCTCTTTTTATCTGTCTTTGGATCAAATGAAATTCAAATGAGCTTCATTGCCTAAAGCTCTGAGAGGCAGCACTGCTGAAGGAAGTGTGCAGAGGATTCGGTAGTAACCGAAAACTCCAACTGTGCTGTAAACTATCAATAAATTTATAGCACCCTCATCCCTGTACCCTTGGGGATCTGCGCTTGTTGTGCCTTCTGTCTTCGAATCTAAGGCTGTAACTTGTTTGGTTGTTATTTTTTCAAAATATTTTGTCTCTTTCCATTTCTGTTTCGTCTGATAGCGTTCAAAGTCCATTTAAATTTTATTCCTTTTGTCCAGTTTCCAGTGTGGCCATCAGTCAGTTGTGCTTTGTGACCATTTTTTCCTTTGTCGTTTGTCTGCTGTAGCTTGAGCTGGAAGCAAATGCATAAATGCATTATTCAGTGTGTTTCAAAGAACATGCAAAGTTTACAGTTACCGTCTCTCTCTCTCTCTCTCTCTCTGTCACACATTCTCTCTTTCTCTCTCTTTCTGTTTTACCCTCTATCTCTCCTTCGCCCTCTCTCTCTCTCGTACACGCATATTCAGGGTGCACCGGGAGCCCCAGGCCCTCCAGGGATTCTGGGAAACGCAGTAAGATAAATCCCATTTTATCATATCTCATGGTTCCCAGGTCATATTTGATCTCATCCTGTGTGCTTGAACAGCAGTGAGGGGAGAGCCGATACCAAGGCCACCCGTCTGATTTCTGCCTGACCTCTGCTTCGTCTCCAGGGAAACAGAGGGCCGGATGGGGAGAGGGGGGACTTCGGGCTGAAAGGGGACAGGGTGAGGACTTTGGGAGTGATATCGCCCCCCTATCCCTGCATGACCTTCTAAAATGCCCCACTTAATTACCAGCTGCTGATGCTAGCCAAGTGTCGTCATGATGGCTCAGTGTGTTTGTCTTTGGATGTAATTTCATTTTATTGTGTAAACACTTGTTGAGTTACTTGCCTGCAGGAACACCTGTGCCGAGTTACTTGCCCGCAGGAACACCTGTGTAACTCACCTGTGCCGAGTTACTTGCCCGCAGGAACACCTGCGTAACTCACCTGTGTTGAGTTACTTGAGGTGAACTTCTTACTTGAGGGCTCATGGCGTTTGGTCTCTGCAGGGTCTTCAGGGTGCTCCAGGAATCAGGGGTCCCCAAGGAGAAGAGGGGTCTTCCGGTTTCCCAGGATTCCTCGGGTCCAAGGGTCAATCAGGTCCCAAAGGGATCCAGGTACACGTCCGCCTGCGTCCGCTCCAGCCTTACACCTGGTGTCTGCCCTGCACTACACTCCCCGCAGTCCCCCCTGCTGGAGCCGGGCTCTTCGGCTGGGCTCATTCTGAAGGAGAACCAGAGGGAAGCGACCTTGGGATCGCGACAAGTTAAACGCTCATCGATCGTTTCGCGAGGCGGCGGAAGCCGGCGGTTGCTGCGAAGCGCTCGGGAAAATCGATGCGAACGCGGCGCGCGGTAGCGCGGCTCGTACCGGCGATCAGCCGCAAGCAGCTCGGAACGCTCCTCGGCTTTTTCACGCCGCCTCGATCAATAAATACTCGTTTGTTGCGGTTCTAGGGTTTCTCCTTTTTTCGTTTATTATTAATGCTTTGTGAGAAACTGAATTTTTCACCCCCCCCCCACCCCCCAGCTGTCTGTTACTTTTTGAAATCAAAGTAAAGTTTCTTGTGATATCGCAGTACAAGTGCTGCCAATTTAAACCAGGAAAATGTAGAAAGTGTCTTCTGTTTCGGAAGGTACAATAGGTAGTGAGGGAAAGTCTAGTTTTTTTTTGCATGACCAAAGGAACAGTCCTGTGATGAAACGGCAATCACGCCTTTGTTTGCTGCCACATCAAAATGTAACACATTAAAGCTTTACTATCAGTCTATGGGGTAACAGCCAAAGCTACCAGATATTCAACCTGATCGTGTTTAACTGCAAAATTTCACTCTTCTACCATTGTTGAAGAAAAGTGTTCTGGTTTGCTGACTCGTAATTAATATGCATGAGGGTGCATGGTTGAAGACAGAACGTTGGCGCAGTGTTTCATTAAGCACCAGAAACCCGTCGCTACAAACCAGAACATTTAAAAAAAGACTCACAACGAAGTAAGGGATGAACACAGGAGATGTACTGAGAGGATGTCTGTGGCCACAGTAATGCCGAGGTTCACATTTGAGTCGTTGATTCTTAATTGCCCTTTGGGGGGTGTGATCAGAAAAATGATGCCGGACTGTAAATTGATGGGCGAGAAAAGAATTTGAGGATGAGTGTGCTTCTCGTACAGGGCGAAGATGGGGAAGAGGGGTCTCGGGGAAAAGCTGGCGTGATGGGATTGAAGGTCAGAGACGTATGCTGTTCAGTGTCTGCACACACTTCCCGGATGTTAGATTTGGTGTTTTAGTGCAGTTCTGGAGTTTCATTCATTTTTATACATAGATTCACTTGTTGATTACAGTAGTTTCCCAGCCTACACTGTATAGCCCCTTAACTTAGAGATGGAAGGTTCTGTATATATGTATGTTTAATAAGTAAGGTAGGACAAAGGGATGTGTTGTAATAATTAAGTTATGACAATTATGACAGGTCAATGTTTTAATAAGCAGTACAGAGGGCAATGCTGTTACAAGCATGTTATAACAGGGAAATGATGTAATAAGCACTACAGAGGATAATGCTGTTACAAGCATGTTATAACAGAGGGAAATGTTGTAATAAGCAGTACAGAGCGTAATGCTGTTACAAGCATGTTATAACAGAGGGAAATGTTGTAATAAGCAGGACAGAGGATAATGATGTTGCAAGCATGTTATAACAGAGGGAAATGTTGTAATAAGCAGTACGGAGGGTAATGCTGTTACAAGCATGTTATAACAGATGATAATGCTGTTACAAGCATGTTATAACAGAGGGAAATGTTATAATTAGTAGTACAGTGGATAATGCTGTTACAAGCATGTTATAACATAGATAAATGTTGTAATTAGCAGTATAGAGGATAATGCTATTACAAGCATGTTATAACAGAGGGAAATGTTGTTACAAGCATGTTATAACAGAGGGAAATGTTGTAATAAGCATGTTTGTTCTCTTTAAGGGGAACAGGGGGCCCGATGGCCGCCAGGGAAAGGCAGGAGTCAGGGGGCCGAAGGTACAGCGCCTGCCTGTCTCACCCGCACACCTGCCGTAGGAGCTAACACATCACTCAGTGACCGTGTTCAGGACAGGCGCAAAAAAATGTCTGTTATGTCCCATTCCTCTTTTTAGAGTCTTGTGCTTCCCTTCCTTTCGTACACGCAATTATGCGTTTCCATCCTTCTGTGCTGCATTGTACTCCATGCAGTTGAAATCCTTGAGTGAGATGCGTTATGATGTCAATTTGGAATGAGGGTTTCAGTCTGTGGGCTTCCTCCATGTCGTGAATGTCTATTACATTTGTGTATATTTCTCACACATACTCACAAAATACTCCTCAGTATTGCCACAGATTGTTTCATTGTTGTAATTTTACAATTTGGCCCCGGAATGTTTGCGATACCTAATTTCCTTCTAGTGTCCTGTTGCTTTTCATTTAAGCTAATTTGGCACACTTGATTCTCCTGATTAGCAGCTGAATCTCTAGCTGTTGAATTAGGTGTGCTTTGTTAGGGCTGGAGTGAAAACCTGCAGGAGTTGTTGGGCAGCCCTGTAATATGCTGTATGAGCCCAGTAGGGATTAAATATACTCACTGATGCTAATCTTCAGAAGTATATTTAACATTGAAAATGTTGCTGTGAATTAAATGTCTCGGAATTAAATCACAATCTATCTACTAGTTTTGCCTGATGTCCAGCTAAGAAAGAAAGCTGATTGGTTCTCAAATAGAGGCACAGCCCCTCTGACCTTGACCTCTGACCGTTGACCTTTCTCTATCCACAGGGTCGTACAGGACAGCGCGGGCCTACTGGTATTCCTGGGATGTCGGTAAGAAGTGAACTGCAAATTCAGAGAAAGAGATTTATTATTATTATTATTATTATTATTATTATTATTATTATTATTATTATTATTATTCACAAAATGTATCTCTCTGAGCAAGAGTGTGGTGGTGACACCTGCTTCAGGCAGAGAAATGTATGATGTGCAGTGAGAGGGAAGAGGCTGAGTGGAACAAAAAGTGTGTGTGTGTTCGACTCTGGACTGACAGTTGACTAAAGGCTGAAAGGCAGTTCACACAAAAATAAAATTTAAGTATGTTTCCCCTTACCCAGAACACTATCTGTCCATCCAGATGGTATCACTGAGATTTGACAGGTTTTCTAGATTTCTAGAATTTCACCTTGATAACAACTTGTTAGCAACTTACTTTATTAAAGCACATACCAGCTTCAAAAATTTATGACATCGGTAGGAGAAGAAGTAGTTCTCTATGAAATTGTGTACAAATTAAGCTTTGTGGATGTTAGCGAATAACAGCGCCATGATATTTGGACTGAGATGTTGCTGTTGAGTTTTTCGAATGTAAATTTTCGGTGCATTGAGCGGCATAAACAGATGGTTCTGTAGATGGTCCGTTTTGTCAAGGTGACCTGCATCTAGGGAACACATGAAATGTAGAAAAATTGTCAAATCTAAGCGAAACAATCTGGAACAATAATTAATTTTTTTTTTTTGGCTGAACTGCCCGGTTACTTTGCCACACTTTCCATTCTAGCAAGTCCTGTACTGGACGTGTTTTTTGTGAGTGTGCTGAAGATGTCTGGATATTGTTCACAGGCAAAATAGCTGAGGGCTACAGACGGCTCTCCTAATACAAAATGAGACGCAAAAATAAAGCACCAGGCGTATCTTTCTGCTGTCTAGTGAAGTGACCCTCTCTTGATTTGCGAAGCCTGTTTTCCTGGAGGCTCATTTTGTAACGTGCGGCAGGAGATATGGGCGAATGCAAATGCATGAAGGTCGAATCTTTAACGGAACAGAGGCTCCTCTGACGCCATTGTCTCCGCGCGGGCGCTGATAGTGGTTTCTGTGTGTTCAGCAGGTATCCTCCGCTGTTTTATTGGGCATGCTGGCAGTAAGTTAGCCAGTCATAAGCACCCCATTAATGTTTAATACCTCTGGGTATATCCTCACCCGTATATCAAAAGGCGATAATATTTAACGTCCCTTTGAGGTTGTCCTATACTGGGTTACACGGTCAGTGTACCCAGCCTGCATTACTGGTCAAAGTGCTCGTTCCCTCTTCATAAACAGGACTCGTTACATGCTGAACTGTGTTTGTGTGTGTAGGGGACCTGTTTTCTCATGTTCACCTGTGTGTGTGTGTGTGTGTGTGCGTGCATGTGTGTGTGTGCATATGCACTTGTGTGTGTTTTTTGTGTTTTTGTGCCCTGCAGGGTCTGCCCGGCCCTCCTGGGACAGAGGGACCTGAAGGAAAGCCTGGTACACAGGTTCCCATTCTATATCTTTTAATACCACCACCAATGCTGACCATCACACTTATTCTGCATTTATCCTGTGCCGTTTCACACCTCTACACCTTTATACTGGCCCTCATACACCTGTACTTCACACACCTGAGTACATTCTGTATTTATTCTGTTTTTATACTGGGCCTCACACTCCTGTGCCATTTTACACCTGTACACATTTATACTGGCCCTCATACACCTGTACTTCAAACACCTGGATGCATTCTGTATTTATTTTGGCCACCGTACACCTGTGCCGTTACTCACCTGTCACCACCAGTCATATTGGAAATTACACACCTGTACATCCTCTGTGCCCAACATGGGAATCATCTGTGCACATACAGTAGCTTCCCCTTCCCCTGAAAGATTTTTTATCAGCTAAGACATTTTTTCTCTTCAATTTCTCTCCAAGCGTGGCTGAAATTCCCATAATCCCGTTCTTTATATTCTCTGTAGCACCTGGGTTAGAGGTGTGAGGTAGCGAAAGAATATTATTAGTCTTGATGTCTCATTTCACTTCATCAGCGTGCTAATTTGTCTCGCGTATGTTTACTTAGCCAAGTGTTTCCAAATCTCGGTCCTGTCGGTGTACTAAGCACGCTGGCTTTCATTCCGGCTGCACTCTTTAATTACTTATGTCTGATTGAACAGCCGGCTGAGTTTAGCTGACAGCCTGTCCCATCTCTGTTTCTGAGCCCATTTTAAGTAATTATCCTCAAATTGCACCTTTGTATTTTATCTGACAGTTCAAATAGGCTCGCTACAATACATTTCACTCGTTCAAGTCCTCAAGCTGATAGCTGGGTGGTGATGTTTGCCCATGATCCATATTTAATCAACAGCTTGATCAAACGTGATTGGATAAAAGGAACAAAAACAGCTTCCACACACCAGTTATGCCTGAGTCGGCGTTCCTGTCATTCCATCTCTCTCCAGTAGGGGTAGCTTTGGGATACGGTTTTCTTCTTTGTCATTTATGGTGATATCTAAGCAATATGTCAGTAGCTGCAAAAATCCCAAGTTTTTTAGTAAAACAAATAATTTGTTTTCATGTTTTTTTTTTTTTTTTGTTTTTTTTTTTTTTGCTTAATCCACATTTGGTTTAGTGTCTAAAGCAAAAAATGCTCAATGACTGGGTTGTAAAAATATTACCATGTGTGTGGAAATATCAACACTTTGGATAAAACACAGTCTTAAAGTCAGGGATGAAATAGTATATGCCATGCACCATGTAAAATAGTTCATTTTATGTACAATATGTGTTTTATGTGTGTATTTGTGCATGTGCTTGTCAGTGTCGTGAATGCAAAACTGTTTGTCTTTTCTCCTGAATATTTAGTGTGTGTGTGTGTGTGTGTGCTTTGTGTGCACATATATTTAGTTAACACATATTTCATATACATTTTTTCAAAAAATAATTTTGCGTAGATTTTGGGTGAATGTGTCGGGACCTATACATATTTTCCATAGGAAAGTGCTACTCAAAGCACAGCCCTCACTGGCAAAATGGCACAACAGTAGACATGATTAGCCTGGTGGCCAGTCACCTGCTTACTAATGTCTCTGAGCTCCACGGCTCATAGGATTCAAGTGAGAATATGCTACCGCATGTATACACAGTATCCTAGCTGGCACAAAACATTTCCAGAATGTTGGAGAAGATTCTGGTTAGATGTGTGATAACACTGTAATGAGAACATTCCACAAATGGATTTAGAACATTTCATTGTTCCAAACAAGGTATGTCAAATTTGCAAGAAATAAGTCACAGGAATGTTGCGAACAAACTTCCCCAGATGGCTTTAATTTAGCCATGGCATATCTTTAGTGTTGAAATGTATTAATTAAATTCTAAGAATGTTCTGATGGGAAGTACTGAAATGGCAGATTCTTTTAACACTGCTAACATTCCTGATAAAATTAACATTGATGGCCATCCGCAATTCAAATGATTTTTTTTTTTTTACCTAAATAAGAAAAATTAAAAAGTGCTAAGGCCATCCCTAAAATATCTTTTGCATATTCATGCAACAGCTGGACACATACAGGCTGGGAATGTTTACTGAAAATTTTGTGACTTTCTGGAAATGTGGTGAAAGGCTAAATCTTTATCTGGGATAATGTGTGCGTGTGACCGTGTGTGGCCTGTGTGTGTGCGTGTGTGTGTTCTTGCGTGCGTGCGTGGGTGTGCGTGTGTGTGTGTGTGTGTGTGTGTGTGACTGTGTGTGGCTTTGTGTGTGTGTGTGTGTGTGTGTGAACGTATGTGTGCGTGCGTGCGTGGCTGTATGTGTGTGTATATGTCTGCTTGTGACCGTATTTGGCTTTATATGTGCGTGTGTGTGTGTGTGTGTGTGCGTGTGACCGTGTGTGGCTTTGTGTGTGTGTGTCTGTGTGACATGTTTTACTGACTGAGTCTCCTCTCTCACAGGGTGTCACTGGTGCAATAGGAAGTCCCGGCAGTAGAGGACCCAGAGTGAGTATCCCGGTTTCCTGATTATCTTTGCTTGGTGCTTACTGACGCTGACTGTGCAGCTACCATTACAGTGGGACTTCTGAAGGTAGGACAGGTATCTGTGGGTAAATTAAAGGGGAACTTGAAGCTGGAAGAATGTGAGTGGTGCAGCCACACCCACTTAAAATGTAGCTGCATTTAGCTGAGTCAATTAGGTTTTAGATACAGGCAGTATGAGATGGAAAAGAAAGCCACATCTCGGGAAAAATATGATTAAGTTTTCAACTTCCAAAAGCGGAGGGATAATAGCATTCAATTATGGGTTAATTTCACTTGAAGTGTGAAATTACACATACACACTGACCCCTCAATCAATCTGATCTATAGGAGAAAATAGTGTTTTGCAAGATTTTGTGCGAGTGGATTTCATGATACCTGCACCCTCTGCCACTGCTGCATGGTAAAGCCCTGCAGTTAAACAGAATGGTGTGACCTGTGGGTCAGGATGTGGCAGAGCATCTCAGTCGCAGACTAACTGACCATTTCACAAGGCTGTGGTCAGTGCTGAGGGAGGCGAGGCAGCAAAGACAAAATGGTATATTGAAAATGTAAAATAACCTCTGGGCCTTAAATCAATCAATAAACGCCCCCATCTACAGGACACGAGAGGTCACCGAATGGTTTTATGAGTATGGAAATGATGTGAATCGTACACTATGGCCTTCACAGTCTCCAGATCTCAACCCAATTGAACACCCATGGGAGATTTTGTACCGACATGCTTGACAGCGCTTTCCACCACCATCATCAAAACACCAAATGAGGGAATATCTTTTGAAAGAATGGTGTTCCACCCAGTAGAGTTCTAGACTTGCACAATTTATGTCAAGGTGCATTCAAGCTGTTCTGGCGACTTGTGGTGGCCCAAAACTTTACTAAGTCCCTGTAATTTGTTACCCGTCTGTAGGTCAAGTCTAAAATTACATTCCTGATATTTCTGATTTGGTAATTAATTACGTGTGAGTAGAATAACAGTTTTAGTATGGCCCCTAAAACTCGTAATGGATGTGATGAATTTCCAGCATGACCGAGTACTGAAGATATGGTAATTTTGCCTCAAATTTATGATCCAATAAATTGATCATTAATCATGTAATTCAAAAGAAAACGAGTCTAGCTTTAAAATTTTAATCAACTGACAGCCCAAACACATACACTTTCATTTCATTTTTGCGGCCTGTGTACCGTTTTTTATTGAATGATTAATTTTAAGGATGTCAGTATCCTTTCTGTGCATACACATTAATGTCATTGAGGGACATCATTAGTGTGTTTGCATCATTCTGATTAGTCTATCTCTCCTTCCTTCCCTTTCTACCTCTCTGTTCTGACCTCTCCCTTTTCATCCTGTCACCTTTTGTTCTCCTTTCTCTCTCTCTCTCCCTTCCTCTCTCGCTCTCTCTTTCTCTTTCTCTTGATCTCTCAAGAGAGGGTTTCAGTTTTCAAAGGGTTTTGCTGGGGTGACATTTCACTGCTTTGCTAAAGAAAAGCTGACAAATAACAGACTAAGCAGTAGTGTAATAAAACTGTTGCGGTAGGAGGGAATACTGTGTGTGTGTTTGAGTGTGTGTGTGTGCGTGTGCACATGTGTGGGATTTTATATTGATCGTGTGTGCGTATAATATTATCCTTATGAATGCATATAATAATGAAACAGTATAGTGATACAGTACTGTATTGTCAATCAGAAAAGTAGATAAAATAATTTCTCTCTCCCTCTGTAGGGGTCTCAGGGTGCTGGGGGAGAGCCGGGAGAGGGAGGTTCCCCTGGAGCCACGGTATGTCTACCAGTCATTATGCCCCGTCCGTCCACACACCGTTATTCTGAAACAGAGCTCCATTACTTCAGTCAGTGTCTGTCCTCATGGTCTGTCCATCCACACACTGTTACTCTGTAACAGAGCTCCATTACTTCAGTCAATGTCCATCTGTCCACACACTGTTACTCTGAAACAATGCTCCATTACCTCAGTCAATGTCCGTCATCATGGTCTGTCCATCAGCGCACTCTGGGACTCGGAAACAGTATTCCATTTTTTTAGTCCGTGTGTCACAAATATTCAATTATTATTTTAATCATTCAGTAATTTAATAACACTCAGCTCATTTAATTAGAGTATTTATTTGTCATTGTCAAGTGGATTTTCATACAAATTTGCATCTTAATGTGCTTTTCACAAATTTATACATGTATACCCATATAAGTAGTTACAGTTATGATTGTTAATAGTAAAAGTAAAAATCTACATATAGAATGCAGATTATTTCATTCTCGTTAGGACAACTAAAGTGGTTCTGCACCAGGGCTGCATATGTTATTTGAATATATTGCCGGTATATTCCATTTCCGGGTTAGCAGGGCATGGCTACATACATGCAAGGAGGAACTGCAGTAGCACATGTCCTTCTACACCCTCTTCGGTGTATGTCAGATCACCATTGTGACACAATTACAGTCTTTTGTAAGTGAAGACCGTATATGGGGAAAACGGACCTTTACATGTTTGATGTTTTTCCATCTTACACGTGACACGCACACACCTGTAAGTCGTACTGTACAGTACGGTAAATTTTAATTATGCATTTATGATGAATGTGGACCATTCAGCCCATCCAGGTTTTGCCATTTAACCTGTAAACTCGGAAACTTTTGTGGTGACGTTCCCCGCACTGTTTTTGACAGGGTCCACCAGGACAGCCGGGACCGCCTGGTGCCCCTGGACCAAACGGAGACAGAGTGAGTGACCCGTGTGACTCTGAGATGTGAGGGGGTGGGGGTGTGGTTTTAAATCCTCACAGCCACATCCTGCATATGCTGCTTCCATTGCGCTGGCCCGCCATATGCTATTACATTGATTTTTAAGGTCCTCAGGTCTTAGGTGAACCTGTAGATACATTTTGTCTAATACAATCTAATCTGCCTCTCCTCTTCAGGGTTTCAGTGGGAAGCCAGGTGTGGAGGGGCCCCAGGGACCTGTAGGCATGTATGTAAGTGATACCTGTCCAGGTCTTACTAAAGGGGTGGGGTCACAGTGATACCGGTCTAGATCTTTGTGTGGGTGTGGGATCACAGTCCAGGTGTATGTAATACCTGCCTCGGTCTTACTGAAGGGGCGGGGTCACTGTCCAGGTGTAAGTGATACCTGCCCAGGTCTTACTAAGGGGGCGGGGTCACTGTCCAGGTGTAAGTGATACCTGTCCAGGTCTTACTGACGGGATGGGGTCTGCACCCTGACCTCACACGAGGGCCCAAAATGAAAGCACATTCCCGGAATGTTCAGCAGAAGAAGAAAGATGTCCAATGTCCAAGCAGAGGGTATAAAAACAATGCTGAAGTTTTTGGAGAAAATGTTTTCTGCTGTTTGTCTCAGATTTAGTAGTAATTTATAAAGGAGTATACCTGCTCTCTCCACCAGTCTGCTGTGCTGTACTGTATATACATGCCCCAGGTTTTCCATCTTCACAAACAGGTGTACTGCTCATTTTTTTGGTCTGTGTGCATAAATGTGTGCCCTCACATTCTGCCCTCAGGGTTATCCTGGAACAGTGGGAATGCGCGGAAGACCAGGTCACATGGGAGAGAGGGTGAGAGAGCGCACTGCTTCGGTCCCTTGCATGATTTTCATCAGTGTCAGCAGCGTTTTTTCTGGAATTCCGGAACATTCCTGTTCTGAGACATTCCAGAACAGGAGGTGATTTTCTTGCGGAAGGGAAGGGAAGGCGAAGCGAACGCCGCATGCTTTCAGAAAGTAGGCTAACTGCTTCAGTGTGAGACGCCGCAGTGAGTTTGAGTGATGCTGAGGTTTCGGTGTTTTTTGTCACCAGGGGGACCCTGGTTTGAGAGGTCTCCCGGGTCTCATGGGGAAACAAGGAGCTCCAGTAAGTGTGTGTGTTTGTGTGCGTGTGCATGTGTGAGAATGTGTGTGTGTGTGTGTGTGTATTTGTCTGTGCGTGCATGTGCGTGAGTGTGTGTGTGTGTGTGTGTGTGTGTGTGTGTTAGAGCTGCACAAAGCTCATGGTTTTGTTTGCCTCAGTTTTGCTATCACTGTTTTGATTCAAACTGAATGGTTTGCTTTTTATGTGTTTAGTGTGTGGCGTGTGTTGTATGGCACGTGTGTGTGTGTGACTGTGTATGTGTATAGCATGTATACTGTATGATGCCATGTATGCTGACTTTGTGACTTTGTCTCTCAGGGTAAACCAGGACCTCCAGGAGAAAGAGGCCCCCCAGGGCCACAGGTGAGACGGTGTGAGACCAGTTCTGGGGTTGTGGGCCGGAGGTTATACTTCACTGTGCAAGAAGAACTAAATGAGTGTAAAGCAAGTTATTACTGATACCTGTGCTTGAGGTTTTCTATCAGTGACCCTGACCATGGAATCACGGCTGGGCTCTGAAATTGCTTTTGAACGGATACCACAGTCAACTGACAAACTGAACTTAAGCTCTGTTAGGATGGGTCAGAAAATAATATGCACTGCATACCGTTTGAGTTACCGGCCTTTTTGCTAGTGGTGTCTGGAGAAATTTTACAGTTAAGACCCATAGTGTGCTTCCAGTCATTACATGGGGGGAGGAAGTAAATATAAGGGTTAAATAAAATAAGGGCGTAATAAATCATAGACCAGGGTTACAGACACTGGATTTTAAGAGATGATCATTTATCTATAGATGAGGGACCCAGTGAAGTACTTTGTGAAAAGTACTTTGTGAAACCACTCTCTTTAGTGTATTTCACAAAGTGAGAGGCATTACATTTATTCTGCACTTAAAAGTGGACAGAAAAGTGGACCTCAGCAGGTGAATTTAACTTCCAGTTTAACTACCGTAGGCTCAGCTGTATTTCAAGTCCTCACAGTCTCTTTGATTGCATGCGGTCACAATTCACAGGCCTGGATTTAGAGAATATTTGTCCTGAACTTATACTTAGAAACAAAGGGAAGTGTTACCGTTTTTTTATTGAATGTACATTTTTTCATAAATTAATTCCAGTTACCGCCAAAACAAGTTGATAAAATTGAGGCTGCAGACCCGGATTCAATAAGAATTTTTTTTGTAGGTTGGTGAGTCCAGCAATCAACGAGATACAATGTGACTCAAACTGTTAAAAAATGTGACCACTTGAATTGAATCATCATAGTCAAGGATAAATTTTGATTGGACCTATAAATGTAATTAAATACCCATTTGGCAGGCCAATGTTTCCCATTAATGACATTAATTGCAGTAATACTTTAGTACTCTAAGAAGAATAGAAGAATTAGAAGAATAAGCTACAGTATTTGTCCTAATACTGTAGCTTATTCTTCTGCCTAGTTGGCTTTGCAGAGGTTAGGTCTGAATAGTGTTCACTGTGTGAACTAAACCGTGTTCTTGGCTAGAAATAGCTGTACAAAATAAGTATTGTACCTTACTGAACCTGTGTTTAGCAGTTGTCTATGACCATGAAATGCACTTTTTATACGTCGCTTTGGATAAAAGCGTCTGCCAAATAAATATAATGTACTCTGTGACCTTTCCTCTCAGGGTCGCCTGGGAGACACGGGGCCCACAGGGCTGGACGGACCCCCTGTGAGTATCAGCACGCAGCATCATGCTTTGGCACACCTGAGATTTGAGGGTCATGAGTATCAGCACGCAGCATCATGCTTTGGCTCTATAAGTCAAGCTGTTAAACAGTATATTAAGAGCTGAGATTGCATATTATTCTGTATATTTCTCCGCTTTTCTCATTTTTATCAGCTGCTGGGATTACATGGCAGGCAACACAAAGTTTTGAATGGTTATGGTACTTGCACACCCCCCCCCCCCCCCCCCCCCAGCCCACCACCAGCTTTGGGCTACCATTGTCTATGTTTCATGTCTGTAAGTCTAAGTCATGGAAATTGTCCTTGAAAAGTCCTGGAAAATGATTTCCTAAAATGAGTGGGAACCCTGACCATAACTAGCCTCACCGTTGGCCCTTATAGTCTGATAGCGGGTGCTAGTTCAGCGGCTGCCATGACACCTGACAAAAAAACCCAATACGTACTGCGCTTCCCATCGGCAGCTAAACACTACTGTGTCTGTGTAGAGTTGTGGATAAATGGTAAATGGACTGCATTTATATAGCGCTTTTATCCAAAGCGCTTTACAATTGATGCCTCTCATTCACCAGAGCAGTTAGGGGTTAGGTGCCTTGCTCAAGGACACTTCGACATGCCCAGGGCGGGGTTTGAACCGGCAACCCTCCGACTGCCAGACAATCGCTCTTACCTCCTGAGCTATGTCGCCCCCTAAATTCAATTTCAGTTCAGTGCAGTTAATTTCCTGGAGGCGTGTGGGTGATGCTTCTTTTGCCTGTAACTTCCATTTCGGGGAGCACCTGATGGTGGTGGAAACAGTGAACAGTGTTCATCTGGTATTTCATTTGGCAGCCTCTGCGTTGTATTTTAAAGTGGTATCAAAACGAGCACCGAAATTTGGTGTTGCTATTCGGTCGATCCGGTTGGCACCGGTTGTGTGGGAGCCGGTGCCACAGTGGTACCCGGGTTTCAGTACCCGACCCCAGCGGCGATGGATGCACTGTTGCTGCAGTCTCTCTGTCTATCGCCGCGCGAAGGCTCCTGAATTTTCTGGACACTGTAAATGGTAAATGGACTGCATTTATATAGCCCTTTTATCCAAAGCACTTTACAATTGATGGCTCTCATTCACCCATTCACACACGCACTCACACAACAACGGTGAAAGGCTGCCATGCAAGGTACCAATCAGCTCGTTGGGAGCAATTAGAGGTTAGGTGTCTTGCTCAGGGACACTTCGACGTGCCCAGGGCGGGGGATCGAACCGGCAATCCTCCGACTGCCAGACAACCGCTCTTACCTCCTGAGCTATGTCGCCCCCCCTCACTGTGTTTCAGGGCCGCCCTGGTCTCCCAGGCACGGACGGGCCATTGGGGAAGCCAGGGGCCCCAGGAAGCAAAGGACCACAGGGGCCACAGGGTTTGGATGGGCCCCCTGGAAATCCAGTGAGTGGGTACTTTCCACCGGCCTTCTGCTCCACCTGTGCCCTCTTGCTGAAACTTTAATCTTCCATTGCCTCTATCCCCAAACCACTCCTGTTCTCCGAGACTCCTCCCACTCCTTCTACCTGAAACCTCAAACTCCTCCCACTTCCTCTATCTGAAACCTCAAACTCCTCCTACTCCCTCTACCTGAAACCTCAAACTCCTCCTAATCCCTCTACGTTAAAGCTTAAACTTCTCCAACTCCCTCACTCCTTCTCAAACTTCAAACAGACCATAAGCCTCTTTACTCTTTCCAAATAAATCTTAAACCTTTCAGCTGATTACACAGCAAAACTCCTTGTGCTATGGACAGTATGTCCTCAATCAGAGTTGATTTTACATTGAGCACATTTTCTGCGCATTGATTGGACAATGTGGCTGAATGGCTGCTTGAGTCCCAAAATGCGCGGAGCTGTCATAATCGGCCGCAAGTTCATTTGATAAAAATATGAGAAATGAGAAAAATAATCATTTCATACTTATTTTGGAATGCCTGGCATACTGCATTTTTAGAGATGGTGTTGCCATGGTAATGGTAATGAATGGTACCAGGCTGGCTGAAAATTTGCCGCTTGCTAAATGGTTTCCTTGGTATTTGGAAAGCTGAGCTGGAAGTGAGAAAACATTTTTTGACTGTGTAGCTCAGAGCCAAAACTCCCCTAACCAAAATACCCATAAAAGGGAATTTGAACAAGCAACTAAATAATTTATTGCGTGCTGCACCGGAACACCGGCAGCGCGTCCAGTCCTGTTAACTGACAGCTGAGTCAACCGGATGACACTCTCTTGCTCACAGAAAAAAGCTGGATGACTGCTTCACATAGCACAGAGATCTCTAGAGTAAACCTGCTGGAATATGAAGGACTGTTAGCTTTTTTCCTGGAGGTACACGTTTGCGCTGAGGCTTACAACACGGTTATCCAGAAGAGCAGTCGTTTTGTTCCTCTCACTTGTGCTGTCTTTGTGAGGAAGAGATACATTACTGAGGGAAATTCATCCCTGTTGTAGGCTATCCTGTCCATTCCGTGTACCCGCAGCGTGCTTTGCTGTTAACCGTGACTTCCCAGCCAGCCAACGTACAGTGCCCACCGTCGGCCCGCCGTCGGCACAGCCGTCAGGTCCTCCAGTGCTATGCAAATCGGCACTACGGTGGCCCACTTGTAGGCAATTACATTTACATTCACATTTGGGTACTTAGCAGAAGGCGGCAAAATAATTGGAGAATCATCCAGCCGTTGTGCGGGACGCCGTTGCGTTGCTCCAGAGCAACTGGCGGGCCGACAGCTGGCACCGCTGGCATTCTGATAGATGGTTGCTTTGCTTGCTGGGTAAGTCAAGAACAAAAGCTGATTGGAGTTAAATTTATTCGAGGCCGGCTTGTACATCTTGGAATGAAAATGTAGAATGAATGGGCTTTCTGACAGGACCATCCTGCGTTCCCCTCAGCAGAGAGAAGAGGGGTCTGGCGGTACCTCGTCATTCTAGGTTTTTGGGACAGTGTTGTTGCGGCACTTTGGCGGTGAAACAGAGTGTGGTGAAGCGGGGCAGCGTGTTTGCCAGCCTTCCCCTATGAATCCTTTAAATGCTAATAATTCTACCTTCTGTATTTCAGGGCAAAGAGGGGGAGCAGGGATTGATGGGACCAGCTGGAGAGAAGGGGGACAGGGTGAGGACGGGAGGGGGGGCGGGGCAGCTGTGGTCCAATGGTGATGAAGACCTGAGCCTGCTGGGGCCCTCAAACACTGCTCCTAGAGAGCAACAGCGTCTGCTGGGGCCCTCAAACACTGGTCCTAGAGAGCAACAGGGTCTGCTGGGGCCCTCAAACACTGCTCCTAGAGAGCAACAGGGCCACTGGGGTCTGCAACCCTGGTCCTAGAGAGCAACAGGGCCTGGTTGGGGTCCCAAACACTGCTCCTAGAGAGCAACAGGGTCTGCTGGGGCCCTCAAACACTGGTCCTAGAGAGCAACGGGGTCTGCTGGGGCCCTCAAACACTGGTCCTGCAGAGCTGCCGGGTATTTAAATGGTCAATTAAGTGCTGAGTAACATTGAAAAGCAGCACACACTATGACTCTCCAGGACCGGGGCCACAGTGGCAAACTAATGACAAACTTTCTGTGGAACTCTGCAGGGTTAATTATGGGTAGATTCATATTTGCTATTTATACATTTTGGTGGATGCCTTTTCTCTACAGCAAGTTGCTATGAATTAATATAGTGCTTGTCGAATGATAATGTTTTTATGATGATTTCACTTATGTACTGACTTGGAAATGAACTTGTAACCTGAATTACAAGCCCAGTTATCTATCCTTTGTACTTTGTTGTCACCCCAGTACATACACAAATATTTCAATATTTTATGCTTATTCTAACCACAGATTTTAAGAAATAGTGCCCCCTCTCACACTTGTTTCTATATCCCCAGGGAATTCTGGGACCCCCAGGGGATGCTGGCCCCCAAGGACTAGACGGAGAACAGGTAAATGTGGTTTCAACTGAAAATGAAATCACTCACGGCAACCAACGAATCCTCTGAGGTGGCACGCATAATTAGCTTAATGAACGTGCTAACGAGGATAGCAGCCTCGATCACTGATTCCACGTTGCTGATTGCATTCCACTGACAGAGTACTAATTACCCAGAAATGGGAATAACAACAACTGGGACATGCCAAACAGTGAACTTGAAGGAGAACTTCACCTCCAAATTAATTTTTGATTGTAAATTGATGCTTTTATGTAATGTGATTAAAAAAGCAAGGAAATTAACATCTACCAACCTTGTACAAAAAAATAAATACCTGAGTGATCTGTTTTGGGTCACTCTGGCAGCCACATCCACACCTGATGTAATATTGACGCATAACTTAAAGAAACTGCAACATATTAAAATAGATATATTTTTATCTATATCTACATTTATCTTACATTCTATCTATTTATACAGCTGTATGTATACAGTAAGCTGTGAGAATCTGGGTTTTTGACATTAAATTTGTTCCCCTTCCAGGGTGTCATGGGTCCGGGTGGTGTGGAAGGCCCACCCGGGGAGAAAGGGGAACAGGTCAGTTACTGGGGGGGGGGTCTACTTCACTCATCACTGAAAATGAAGCTGAACTCAGATTCTAGGCCCACTCATAGCCTGTTGCAAGGGGGTGGGTTGGTAGCGTTTTGTTTTTGATGTCACTGCTTATCTTGGCAAATTTTGACACAATACCCCGCCGTTCATGCACTTGTTGTGATCTTCTCACTCTTTTTTTTTCTTGTTCACAAAATCTTCCCCTCCATTTATCTCTCTCCTTTCTGCTCTCTCTCTCTCTCTCTTACTCTCACACTCCCTCCCGCTCTCTCACTCTCACTCTGTCTTTCCGTGTGTTACAGGGGGATCCAGGTCCCTGTGGCAAGGTTGGCCCCGAGGGGCCCAAAGGATACCCAGGGCCCCAGGGTGCCAAGGGCCTGCCGGGCGAGCTGGGCCAGCCGGGCAATGAGGTGAGGGTGCAGGTCCTGGATCTGCCCAAGTTCTCCCTCAGCCATACAGATGTTTCAGTCACAATTCCACTCAAACATACTGTACCAGTCAAACATGGTCCATGCTGAGAGGGATCTGCACACGTTTCTGAAGGTTTTTTTTACAAATTCAATAATTTGTTACGAGTTTTAGTATGTAGGAAATGCCACCTTTTATCAAGTACTGTACTTAACTGCTTCATTAGTTCCTTCTAACTTTGCTGAAAAGCCACGCTGTTCTATGTTTTGGGTAGCACTTGTCGTAAGTGGCCCCAGTACCTGTGTAATTACACTTTAACTGGGTTGTGATGTGCATTGTAACTATGGTAATGCATACACGTTCCATTGCTCTTCAAAAGCTGTAGTTCAGCATGTGAATATTGAACTTTGCATGCCTTAAGTTGATAACATGATTGTGAGGGAGAAGGTGTCAGCTAACTGGCACTTTTGACTGTGGGGATGCAATTATAGTAGGCTACAACAGTAAATATCACATACATCTCGAAATAGTTGTAAGTACAGTGTAACAAAGTGTGCAATATAGTAATTACAGTGTTACTTCTGGTGTGATTTCTGTGTAATATACAGGCGTCAGGACAGCGTAATTCTGCATAATGCATTTGCTGCTCCTGTGCTTTGTGTGTTTCAGGGTGACGCTGGGCCCCCAGGAGAACCGGGAGACCCAGGTCCTAAAGGAGAAAAGGTTGGAGTGAACATTCTTTAAAATGCCCGTTCAGTCAACATCAACACATTATGAAACAGTAGCGACACATGCCAGCCGTGATTGTTACAGTGGCGCTGTATTGCTGCCACGTAAACAAACACCGCTCTGTGTGTCTCTCTCGTAGCCTGTCTGAGCACCTTTAATGGATAGAAATTCGTCATGGAAACGGGTGTTGATTTCTGGGGTTTGTTTGTTCGTTGATGACGTTGCCTTTGCTTTCAGGGCGATGTGGGCCCCGTCGGGTTTCAGGGACTGGAGGGGCCTGCTGGAGACCTTGGGGACAATGGGGAGAGGGGCCCCAAAGGGGAGAAGGGCCACATTGGAATGCTGGTGAGTGTCTGGGACCCCTGCCTTGCCCTCTTATGTGTCTTACAGGTGAACATGTCAGAACAGCTGGTCCCTCAAACTCCCATCAGCTAACACAAGAACCTTAGAAACTTCAAACATAAGAATGTTCTGAGGCTCTATTTTGGTTCATCATTTTGAATGCATTTAATGGTAATGACGGTAAAATTTATTTGCATCATGTTTACAAAAGAATAGTAATGTTATATTAGAACTTATTTTGCTGTTAAAACAGTATCAGTAAATGCTGCAGTACATAAACCTGAATGTGGATATGAATGAAACCAGGTAAGGAAGCTACGGAAAGCAGACATTAATTCAACAATAAATTTATAGCAAATTGACTAAACCTATTAAGTCCTCTGAGATTTATTTTTATTTACCAAATAGAATAATTCAAGTTGATCCATTTGTGCTGTCACAACAAACAGTAATAGTGTTCTCCCGTGGTGATGCGGAATCGTGTATTGTGTTGATATTAATGCAGCGAGTGAGCTGCTTACTGATGATGTTTATGGAAGCGGATGTGGGGAATGCAAAGTGACAGTTGGGGCTGTTCCTCACAGGGCCAGGTGGGATTGCTGGGGGGAATCGGACCCCCTGGTTTGGCCGGACTAGAGGTAGGTCCTGTTTTTGTCTGCAAATGCTAAAATGCATTAACTTATGAACTATACAACCTCATTTAGCTGAAATACCACGCAGCTGTTTCCGTGTCTTTTTGTCTTTATATCATTTAAACACTAAGTATATTTTAAGAAGATACTAATGACTTCAGTTCAATTGCTGGAATATCCAAAAAATAACCCAGCTGCGACACCCTCAGTATTGTTGAGTTACTGGCATACGGTCATCACAGCGACTTGTTGAGGTGTGGAACTGAAAGTGTTTAATTGGCCCGGGGCTGTTGCATGTTGTCGTGGTTATGGGTTTTTGAGAACCTGGAGGTCCCTGATGTCCCTTTATTTTCTTCTCCAGGGAGCTATGGGGCCACAGGGACTCCCAGGGCCAGATGGAGCTCAGGGACCGAAGGTAATTTGTCTATTGTGTTGCAAAGCAGTGTTCGTATCACAGTTTGGATACAGCAGGACTTTTTTGCCTATAGTCGTTGTCACTGTTATGCTATGGAGAGTTACTGTAGCATGGCTGGGCCTGTGCTATGTCAGTACCCTGGAATGAACATGTCGTGAGTATCCAGGCATGAAATGGCCACCGGCCGTCAGCCAGGGGGATGCCACACATTGGAGGTGGAAATTAGCATCACCCCTCAATTATGAAGCACTTTGAGGTGGTGAGAACCACAGTGCACGTGATTCATAATTATTATAATTTCTTGTGTGTGTCGTGCTGTGTTTCAGGGGGAGGTGGGGCCCAGTGGTCCGATTGGCCCCTCTGGAGACCCAGGGCCTCAGGTATTGGTTCCCTCCCGCAGACTGCTTGTCATTCATTTGCACAGTTACGGATACCCACCATTTTAAACGTGCAGTAATCCCAGCTGTGTTCATTTGCACTTTCCTCACATTCACGGCGTATTGGGTCATCTTCGTCTCAAGAGGCCGTTCTGTTGTGTGCCATGTTGATCACCGTCTCCTGGGCCGCCATTTTGTTTTTCTAACAGGGCGTGGCAGGTCAGGCGGGACTGAAAGGCACCAGGGGAAACCCAGGTCCTCGGGTGAGTTTTTAACTGCTAACACCCCTGGCATTTCGGCCGCACCGGTCAGACCCAGGATATCCAGTTATAGCAAAAGAATACATGCCAAGACATGGTGAAATGTGAAGTTCAACCCCCGTCATTCTCTCTTGCTCCAGGGGGCCGTAGGAAAGCGGGGTCCCTGGGGACCCGTTGGCCCAAAGGGGCTGGAAGGACCGGAGGGGGAAAAGGGGCTGTCGGGGGAGAAAGGGGAGCCAGGAGAGGAGGTGAGGCCTGGGCTCGCTCTGGGCCCCGGGCACGTCGCAGGAAGGCCCCAGTCGAAGTTTGGCCCCTGTTCCGCAGGGGGCCTGCTGAGCGGGGTGGGACACGGGGAGGGTTTGTGAAGCCTGCTAAAGGTCACACGCATCCGCTCGTTCTGTTTGTTCTCCTCAGGGGCCGGAGGGTTTGCCAGGGATCAGAGGGCCCCCTGCCCTGCCCGGATTAGAGGTATGATCAGTGGGACCCCCCCCCCCCCCAGGCCCAACGGCGCCTTTTCTTTTGGAGGACGGGCGGGCGGGCGAGGTGCCCGCTGGAGAAGAATCACTGCCGTGTCATTTCATTTCTGTGCTCATTTGACTTAATTCCCGCCTGCCAGCGATTTAATCAGCTCCCCTCTGCGTGACACTCCTGTGCTGACTCCGCTTTGCCAGTTTCTGCCTGCTGTGATTGCCGTTGCCCCCTTACACAATAAAACACAGCACAGGCCGCTCCCACAGCCCTCCCTTAAGGGGATTGTGTTATGAGTCGATACTTTTCCATCAAGGCTGTTTAGGCCCGCTTAATTGTTTGACAAGGGGAGCTGTAGAGCAGAGCTCCTCATACCTGGTCCTGGAGAGCTGCAGGGTCCTGCCGGATTTGTGATTGGCTAATAAGCAGAAAACGGTTCTGGCCACAAGAAATAGGTGAGGTGAGTCAAATGTGTGTAATCAACCACTTCAGCTGGTGGATTAAGTGCTGAGCAACAGAAAACCCAGTAGACCAGGGATCAGTAACTCACGGTCCCCGAGGGCTGAGAACTGCTGGTTTTCCACCCTCCCTTTGCCTGGGAGTCAGGTGTGAAGACAGTCTGGCCAATCAGTAGCACTAATTACCTGGGAGAAAAGAAAACCAGGGCTGGGTTTGGATTCAGGGGCCAGAGTTGATGATCCCTGCAGGAGACCCTATGGCTTTCCAGGATCCCTGGAAGGGGTGAGGAGCTCTGTGGTACACAGGTTGGGAGGTGGCGAGTGATGGGGTGGGATACAGTTAAGTTCTACCAGAGGCTTGTGGCCTCAGTGTGCTCCAGGGCATTGAATCTGCGTGTTGTGTCTTCCCCTCAACCCGTAGGGGTCACCAGGTGAGGCAGGCGCTCGGGGGGCACCAGGACCACCAGGATCCCAGGTCAGCATGTAGCAATTCATCTCTCGTTTGCCATGGAAACTGCTTTATAAGAACATCTGGTTGAGAAAAGCTCAATTGTCAATTGTCAATTGTCTACAATTGACAACGCTGAGGAGTTGTGGACTGGTCGTACTGTTCTCTCTGCTTCTTAACTACAGAAGGTTCCTGATGCTGACAGGAGGTTCTGGGTGTTATATTGGAGTTGTCACTTCCCCTAACGAACTTTCAGAAGATGCATCGAATTGGAATTACTCAGCTTCAACAGTTGAGGGGAAGGACTTTCAATATTAGGAACACAGTGTTGATTATCTTGTCCAGGGGTCCTCAGTCTTATCCAGAAAGGGCCGGTGTGGGTGCAGGCTTTTCTTCCAACCAAGCAGTTACAAACTTGATTCTACCAGTCAAGATCCTTTGCAAAGACTCTAGTGGTTGATTAGTAGAATCAGGTGTGTAACTGCTTGATTATAACAAAAGCCTGCACCCACACCGGCCCTTTCTGGATAAGATTGAGGGGACCCCTGATCTAGTGCATCGGTGCACAAACTATGAGTCGCACCCCAATTTTGGGTCGTGGGAGACATCTATTGGGTTGTGAAATCATCAGCATTCCCATGGTGCTCTCGCCACAAGTCATTTATTTTCAATGGAGAGAGAGAGAGGCGGCCCGCGTAATTCTTACTGCACTCTGCCAAACTTCAATAATTGTCCTTGACGCTTTTTGCTTGGCTTGCAAGTCCTTGTTTAGGCCAGCAGTGCAAAAACTATAGGTCGGCCAGCCAAAATTAGGTCGGGGGGGGGAAATATATTTGATCTTGGTATTTGTGAGGCTCTACAGCAACATTGCAATGCAATTACGCCTTACTATGGAAAAAGGTGTTAGTATGCATTAATGTTATTTATATTCATACAGCTGAATGCTTAATAGAAAAAAAAGCGAAAAGCATGGATTGATATATTTTGGTCATTGCTGAAAGTCTGTGCACCCCTGATTTAGTGGATCTATTGAATATGCGGTTGCAGGTTCATATCCCAGGAATGATGCTGGTGTTTCCTAATAGATCAAAGTGCTTTAACCCAGCAGTCCTCAGTGTATATTCAGCAGTATATCAAGCGGAGAGAGGAGTTTACTGCGGAATACTAATATCAACTTCAACTGTAATTTTTGGCTGGACTGCAACAGCGGGGCCAGCCCCGACAAACGCGAATGTCTGTGACTGAGTGAGTGACTGAGTGAGTGATGAAGTTACACCATTGGTCGGCCGAGTTATGAAGTTACACCATTGGTCGGCCGGATCACGTGTGTTCGGTCCAGCCATATACTAAGTTTTGATCTGGTCTTGTTTCTGCTAATTGAGCAAAGGGTCATAGCTGTGCTTTACTGACTTGTGACATCACATGTTTTTATTGGCTGTTCTCAGGGTCCCATTGGCGGTCCAGGGCCCGCAGGAAGACAGGGACCAAAGGGAGAAAAGGTAAAAAATGAAATCCTTAACTCTCATTAGACTTAATCATTTTAATTATGTTCCTCAGAGTTTTCTTACCCATCTTTTCTGAAACGTGCCATTGCAGATTTATGCCAGATGTCAAACGAAAGACCACTTGCATTTAGTCGTTAGTCAAAGTTAAGGGCACCTATTGATTGAACCCAGGCTGTCAGTCTGAATAATTAGCACATAGATTGAAAAGGCATCTTTGGGGACTCAGGCAGATCTAACCAGCATGCTTTTCAGGGGGAAGATGGAAAAATTGGTCGTCAGGGAAAAACGGGTCACGTTGGACGGAAGGTAAGATGTGTCTTCGTTTCTGTTTATTTCATTTTTAAAAACGTTTTACCTCTTTAAGGTCTCTCAGCTTAAGGGCTTTTCTAACCACCAGCGTTTATCGACTTCTCATTTTTCTATGTTTGGCTTTTATATGTTTACAATTACGCAGCCCGAGCTACTGTGAACCACATTGGTGTGTGTTTGTTTATCATTCAGTTTGTATTGATTCCGTTTTCCTCCAGGCCAAATCGGGGAAGGCGGGAATGAGGGGCACGCGAGGACTCAGAGGAGAAAAGGTCAGGTTTTCGAGGGGGACACTGAGATTACCCGAGTGTGTCCTGTCCACAGTGCAGTACATTCTGGAACATTTTCTTGGTGCAGTTAACGCATCCATTTTAAATCAACCATGAAAATTTACTCAGTGTTTCTTTGATAAAGGCCATCTTTACCATTTTATTGTGTTACCAAATAATTAAATACAACTGAGAGAATTCATGTGTGTCACAAGGTATAGTTTTTTTCATTATGAGGGCTTTCTTCTTGCTCAACAGCTGATATTACCTCAGTGTGCAAATACACTATTGAAACATACCGTATTTATAAATCATTTAAAGAATTCATAAGGAAAACATTCTTGTATAAAATGGTGCTCAAGCCCATTAAGGCCAGTAATACCAAGTGAGAGAGACACCCCCCACTACACCACATACATTTGTCTACATTATTGGTGCTGTCAGTTTAACCTCAGCCTTTCTTTTCTGAGCGTGGTACATTTGTTTCTGTTCTCTCTTTGTTCTCTTCACATCCCAAAGTCTAATCTCAAATTGGTTGAGGATTTAAACACTTTCAGAAATATCAGTGCGGAGGAAGTAATCACGAGTTTACATTTGTAAACCATTTTTTCCTCTCCTCATTATATTTTTCTTTGATGATGCCTGAGGGCGTTAGTTATCATGTGGAAGTTGTTTGTCTCTTGTTTTTGCATTTATTTTTTATACTTTTTTTATTACTGTTGTCTGGATTATTCCTTTTGCAACCATCCTAGTGAAAAGTGATTTATTATTTTTTGGGTTTCCAGGGAGCGAGAGGAGAGCCTGGAGTGATGGGACCCCCAGGGAGGCAGGGACCTTTCGTAAGTCTAGCCCCGCCTCTGTTGCCATGCAGGGGGACCGGGGGGGTTGGTGGATCCTCTACGGTCAATGGGGTAGACCCTCATGGCCATTAGATCATGGAAATATATGAAATACATTGGAACGTGCATGAAAACCAGAAACAATAAGAACAGTTTCCCAGCCTGCCATAGCAGCCCTTTTACAAAACTATGGCTGATGCAACTTTGCAGTATGTATTACGCATCAATTTGCCATGTTGGAGAGGATCCTATCGATTATATGATGGGAATGTGCTGACAGTGACAATCTCTCTCTTTCTCTCTCTCTGACACACTAACTTTCTCACTGTCTTTGACTCTCTCTCTCTCTCTCTCACACACTCACTTTCTCTCTGTCTTTTACTCGCACTCTCTCTCTCTCTCTCTCTCTCTCTCTCTCTCTCACACACACTCACTTTCTCTCTGTCTTTTACTCGCACTCTCTCTCTCTCTCTCTCTCTCTCTCTCACTCACTCACTTTCTCTCTGTCTTTTACTCGCACTCTGTCTCTCTCCCTCCCTCCCTCCCTCCCTCTCTCTCTCTCTCTCTCTCTCTCTCTCAGGGTATCCCCGGCTTACGAGGGGAAAATGGAGATCCTGGTTTGAAAGGGGCGGAGGTATGACTGTCCGATGGGTTAAACCAATAGCAACGGCAGCAAACATATGGTTCCTGTTTAAAGAGTTTTTATTGCAGCTTTAATCAGCGATCACAGTGTCGTTCCTGTCAGGTTGCGTCTCTTTCAGAACGTTGCTCTGTCTCAAACAGGGGGAGAAAGGGACCATGGGCCCACCGGGGCCCCCTGGAGGAGACGGACTGAAGGTACACCTGGAGCTCGGAATAGCTAATGCAGCATCTATGACAGGCTAGAGTCTAGTGCGCTGTGACTCCTCAGTGCCAAAGAGCACTGATCTGCTATTCCCAGATCAGGGGAGTGATGGACTGATCGAGAGAGAGAGCGTGACAGTTGTGACCCCTAGTGATAATTAATTATGTAAAATTGTGAATTTATTAATTTTCTATTTACGGTTATTGGTCATTTGGTTATGTTAATTATTTTGTGACACGTATTTCAGTTTTTGTTTAATGTAATGTTCTTATGCAAAGGCTTCCCAATACAGCATTTTTGGATCGAATCGTATTTGATTGAATTCAGAGAGGGATGGAAGCGAGAGACACAGAAGGGAAGTGAGAGGAGAGAGTGAGAGGGAGGCTGGAACCGAGAGTGACAGAGCGAGACAGGGGGTGGAGATAGATTGGGGTGTGGGAAGAGAGAGGAGAGAGAGAGAGAGAGAGAGAGAGAGGGAGAGAGCAGTGTTATTATGGCCCTGACAGGCTGAGTGACAGTGAGTGACGCCTCCCACACAAAACACCTTAAAGCTCTCAGCTGTGAAATATGACCTTGCGCTTCAGCTTAATGACTGTTAATAGCACAGCTGTGGCGGTGTGGTATAATGGCCTGGGAACAGGGCCTGTAAAGCCAAAGGCTGCGGGCCTGAGTGCTGCCGTGGTACCCTTGAGCAGTACTTAACCTGGCTTGCCACAGCGTGATATCCAGCCGTAGAAATGGGTTGCATGTACAAAAAAATAAGATTAGATTCTAGCTTGGTCTGATGTTCCTATGAACACAGTTGGCAGCATTCGCGGGTGGGAAAGCCGGTGAGGGTATGAGTCCTGATTGTTGCATTAGCGACTCCTACTGGTTGGTCGGGGCGCCTGTTCAGCGGGAAGGGGATCTGGGGGAGATAGTGTGAACCTCCACGCGCCTTACGCTTTCCCAGTGAAACTCCTCGCTGTCAGGTGAAAAGAAGCGGCTGGCGACTCCACATGTATCGGAGGCTGGCATGTGGTAGTCTACACCCTCCCCAGACCGACAGAGGATCCGGCGCATCTACCAGGACTGTGATACACACGGGGAATTGGTATAACGACTAAATTGGGGAGAAAATGGCGCACAAAACAAATAAGATGCCCCTTCTGCTTGTGCGAGGTGATGACTGTGTTTTGGCGGCTGACAGTTTGTGCTCATTTCAGGGCACCCAGGGTTCCCTGGGGGAATCGGGCCCACCGGGACAGAAGGGAGACCAGGTAACACAGCACTCCTTCAACAGCTGTATATAGTTGTATGTCTCAAAGGTCTCTCTCTCTCTCTCTCACTTGGCTCTAACTGTCTATCTTTATTTTTGTGCCAAAGCGGTTTTGGAAACAGGCTGTCACACGGTGCTGGGCATTTACCAGGAAATATAAAATAGAAAAAAAAAAAACTATAAATGGAGCAATTTTGGGAAAAATTCCCCAACCCCTTTATGAAGACAGTCGAGCATTTAAAGCCGTCCATAAACAGAAAAAATATTGGAGAAATCGGGCCTGAACTTTCATGGGCGACTGTGATGAACAGCTCTATTCGCCGTTTGCGAGACCAGCACTTCGGAACAATGTGAAGGCTATGATTAAGCAGTCAGTTCCACCGCCGGACGTATTCCCAGAATGCAATATACGGTCCCGTCCGTACAAGCGCGATCGTTTCCGAGCTTGGCTCGTATATTCACTCTGTCAAAATGGCGAGACGAAGGCTTCAGCAAAGCGAACGCGTGGACGCGCGTGCTCCTCCGCGGCGCTAGGTGCTGATCGAAATGGCGGCGCGGTCTGGAAAACGTATCGTAGCCTCGGCCGGCTGCCCTCGCTCAGAATTCTGGGATTGAACTTCACGGCGGTGACGCGTTTCGAAGGCCGCCGCGGCGGGGGGTGCCGTATCGAAATGCCACGGTCTCATGCTTCCCCGGCGACCCCGTTAAACCCTGGGAGAGAGGCCGCGTGTGGGCTCTGCAGAACGAACGCGAAGGGGGGGGGGGGGGGGTTGGGCCTTCTGTGAGGAACAGGCGAAACACACAGACCTGGGGGGCGGCACGTCGACCTGCGGCACTGCGCTAAGGCGTGCCCGGCATTGTGGTACGGAATCCTGATGGTGCCAGTGCGGCACAGGGCACAGGGCACTGTTCGCTTGCAGTGTTGCCCAGGAATGAGGGTGTGTATGTAGCACTGGCCCTGGAACATTACAGAAGCAGCAGCTGGCTGTGCACTCCCCGGAGGAAAGTGTGTGCTGCTCCCCCACGCCCTCTGCCCCCCACGCCCTCCACCCCCAACACCTCCCCCCATTGCCCTCGAATCAACACAGGATGTTGTGGCAAAGAGATGCTCTTGTAAGTACAATGGGCCACTCCAGATAGAGCGAGAGAGGATAAGTATGTTTGAAAACCAGGAGGTGAGGATAATTGGCGGTGGCTCTCAGGACAGAGCTGAGTGCGGTGCAGCTCTTACTGTTGTTTGTCTTTCCACAGGGACACATCGGGCCCATCGGGACCCGTGGGGACCCTGGAATGCCCGGACTACCTGTAAGTCCCCCCCCCCCCCCCCCCCCCCAATCCCCATCTCAGGCCGCCTCCTGCTCTTTCAGCTGCTGCCTCCTCCTCCTCCTCCTCCCTCCCGGTGATATCCTCCTTTAAGCGCCCTGTGAAATGGCTATTGATTTTCTCCGAGGACGGAGCCATTTATCAGGCCCGTTACCCGGGGAAACGCATTAGGTCACCAGCCCAGAGTCAGCACCTTGGCAGTAATCCACCGAACTCTCCAGTGGACTTGAGTAACTGACCTCAGGAGAGCTGTTTTAACCCCTCTTCTTCCTTTCCCCCAGACCATGGCGTACATTCTTTTTTTCTTTTTAAATGAGGGGAGAGTGGACGTGGGATAGTGCGACCTCGAGGCAGGGAAAGGAAATGAGGTCGCAGTAGATCTGTATGTGATGTGACAGCTGAATCAGGAGCAGCCTATAAGGCGCTGAGCTGAGCTGGGCTGAATATGAGATTTGGTGGGGGGTAGAAACAGAATACAGCTCTGAATCCTGTCTTGTTTTCTTCCCACAGGGATTGTTTGGAGAAAAGGTACGTTAAAAGCGCATCCACTGTTTCAGGGTAGGGTTTGTTTATCTGGGGCAAAGCAATCCGTAGGCTGTAAAGCTGGTACACTGCGATTTTTGTGTAGTCGCGTCTACATATTGAGGCAAACATAGTGACATTGTTCCATCAGTAGTATGAGAATGGATATTACATTAATGTGCCAGCCTGTGGCCACTGGCAGTACCCTATATCAATGTGAGCCACTGAGAGGCCATTGGCATCAATAATACTTACTAATGTTCACTTCCTGTATTCTTTTTGCCTCAGTGCATTTTGGGAGTTGGAGTAGCTCTGGGGAACTGCAGTGCAGTGTATGGTTACATGAACCAGGGCAAAAGCACAAGATTAATTGAAATAAGGTCTCGGCGTGTGGAGTAGCTAGCGTCAGTTGGACCACATGCCTTTTAGTGGAAGTGCATTTTCAGGCTGAACGCTGGTTGCGTGAACGCCTGGTTTCCTCGACCTGTCCAAAAGGCATCAGATGAAATTGCATTTTGTGGAATGGGGGGCCTTCCATGCTTTTAATGCTTCCTTTTAAAATGTCATTTCACAGGGACTGAAAGGGTTTGAAGGACTGCCAGGACCAGCTGGGCCGATGGGGCTGCCTGTTAGTATCTGTGATAAGCCCATTCACACAAGGCGTGACATCACAGAGGACCCAGCTGTGGTCCATCTGTAGGCAAAGATACTCTATTAGAATTTAATATGATGGTGTACACACATTTTACCTTGTATATTCTTTCCATGTAGTCCTGAACTAAAAAATTATGTTGTTGGAATTCCTTAGGCACACTAGGCTGCATAGCAACTAGACCTTAGCCAAAAATAGGAGGAAATACAGACAATTTTTCTTCCTGAATTTTTGGAGTGTGTTTCTTTTGTTCTACCAAATAAGTTTCAAAATCTACAGTACAATAGTCTGTAAACTGCATTGTGTTTACAGGCTGTCATAGTGAACCACTATGTTCAATGCCAAAATGGCATTTTTAAATACTGTATAATTATTTACCTCCCTGGTTTATTATTGCTGCTGGAGAGATACGGATGATGTTCATCACTGACATGGTGCATGAACGTTTTTGTTTGATTTTTTTTTTTCCGTCTGGCATGTTTCAGGGGCCACCTGGTCCCCCAGGTCCACCGGGGCCCTCAGTAAACCTCACACTGACAAAGCTAAAGGTAAGTTACCCCTGTTCAGAAAACTGTCACATAATTTATCAGACTGCATTGGCAGCACTGTTCAATTACACAAGACCAGGTCAAAACCTGGCTGGACCTAACACACGTGATCCGGCCGACCAATGGTGTAACTTCATCACTCACTCAGTCACTCAGTCACAGACATTTGCGTTGGTAGGGCTGGGCCCGCTGTTACGGTCCAGCCAAAAATTGTGTTTTTTTTTAGTTCAGACATCTTCCACACTAAAGAGTGATTCGATGCAGTCATTTTTAGTTAATGATGTCCTCCACACCACCCTTGCTGTCAGCTTACAACTTCTAATGTCTCCTACACGTTCCCTTAAGCTTTCCCTGAGGGGAAAAAACACATCAGAAAACATGTATTATGGTGGGTGTTTGGTGCCCCAGTAAACATACTTTTTAACGCTGGAGCATTCTAAAGAATGATTCTCAATTTTTTTATTTTTTTTTGCTATTACAACAAAGCATTTTATAAACCGCTTTATGTGCCAAAAGGAAGAAAACATAATCTGGACCTCAACGTGATTTATGGGCTTTTTGTTATTAACTGGCCAGTGTTGAGTGCATACTGTATACTGTTGCTAATTCATCTAGCGAGCAGCTACACATTCTAGCTATGTGTTTGTGTATGCATGACTTTGCTTGCTCCATAGCACGCTGGGTATTAGTTACATTTATTTCTCTTCACATTGATAGTAGGTCATTGCCTGCTCCAAGTCCCGAAAGCAAAACTATCTATAATTTTTCATTTTTGACACTTTAAGCCGAGAGCACTGTAGTGTTTTCAGTTAAAACGGTCACAGGCTTAATTAAAAACAGAAGAGATGATTATATAAGCTAAATGTGAATGGATGGATGTGCCATACATTATTGGGAAAAGCTGGCAGTTGATTGGTTCCCCTCTGGGCCAGGCTTAGTATTCCAGGTCCTTGGAGACCAGCAGAGTATAGTCACATTCATGCATGCAGCATGCTGTCTCTGTCCTACCATGGCAATCTCCTACCGATTTCTATTCAGTAACTGTAAATCCTGTCCTTAAATCTGTCTGGAATACGTAGTGGAGTTCATGTAAATAAGCGTATTGTCATTTTTTATTGCTGTACTTTTATATCGTTATACTTTTGGGTGACCATAAGCATGAAGGATTATTATAATAATTATTATTATTATTTATAAATTTTGTGCAGTTATGCAGTGCAAAAGCGCTTCCCAGGCACCTTAAAACAGAGTGGAAAAATGAATTAAAACGGAACATGTTCCTAGTAAAAAAGGCACTGAGGGCCCTATTTGGCCCTGGGGGCTACAGTTTTTATATTCAATAAAAGCCTTTATAAGTTCTTGAGGCCCCTGCTCTAAAGGAAATGTAGATGCACTGTACAGACTCCCTCCCTGCGTGTGTGTCCCCCTCTCCCAGGAGCTGACGTACGTGTCGGACAGGCCCGATTACCCGCTGATCCAGTCGCTGCTGGACTCGCTGCAGCGGGACCTGCGGCTGCTCCTGGACCCGCCCGACGGCACCAAGGAGCACCCGGCCGCCACCTGCCTGGAGCTGTGGCTGTGCCAGCCCGGCTTCCCCAGCGGTCAGAACCCCGCGGGCGTGCCCGCGCCCGTGCCCGTGCCCGGCCACCCTCACGGTCACGCTCCAGCGTCTTACCGCACATCGCTGGGTCTGGAGCTTAACGCCTCCCGCTGCTCTCTACATCACTGGTGCCCAAATTATGGGTTCCCATGACCCGCTTAACAAGTGAAATCATTTACATTTACATTACATTTAGGCGTTTAGTAGATACTTTTCATCCAGAGCAACTGACAGTTATTATTATTATTATTTTAAACACACTGTCCCATTTGTGCAGCTTAATAAGAAGCCGCAGCAGCTGCAGTGGACGTTTCACTGTGACCCATCCCTGTGTTAGCATCTCGCCTGACTTGTTCGCAGATGAAGTTAAAAAACAAATGTGTGTCAGAACAACTGAAGCGAGTTCACTGTTTAATATTATTGGTGTAGTAGTGGAAGGTGTATTATATACATTAAATGTTGTCATGTGGCTAGAGTAGTAAACTTTCAGCTTACATTTATCTCTGCAGAGCAGTTGTTCCCAGATGGGTTGATGCCTGATATCAGGACCAGCCTTGACCCACCCAAAGGTGCTCACCCACTATTTGGGAAGCACTGCTCTACAGAGTGTGGTGGGGACGGACCATAGGGTTCACAAACCCAGGCCCGGGGCTCCCCAGTGTAGGATACGCACAGTGCTTCCCTTCCAACCGCGGTTGCAGTTCCAGTTTAGCAAGGTTTGATTGTTCGGAATTGGACCCTGAGGGTGATTTACGATTTACTGAGGATGAAGGCCGCAACTGGATGGTAATGTTATGAGGAACAAATGTCCCATATCAATTTAAGGGCTTTGTAATCAGTCATGACAGTTTTCAGATAAGTACTGCGTTCATTTCTGTAATGTGCCTCGTGGACCCAGGGCACCTCATTTTTTTTAGATGGAGGTTATATTTCATTTTTAATTGATGAATTGATGGACTGACGGGTGGAATCTCAGCAAAGGCTGCATCTGGAACCATGAAAGATATTTTACGCCCCATTTGAAGAAAAAAAAATGTTCCATCATCACACTGCACTGCAATTTGTTGTGCAATACATCACGATTTTGTGTGCACAAACATTCCGTTTAAATTATGATGTCATACACGGGTTCTGCACACCTGACTCGAGCGGTCTGTTTTTTTCCAGGGATGTATTACATCGACCCAAACCTGGGCAGCCCAGCGGACGCTCTCCTGGTGTACTGTAACTTCACCACAGCCGGGGGGCAGACCTGCGTGTCCCCCAGGAACGAACAGGTACGGGTGCAGGCACCTCAAGGTCGCACAGGCCAGTCCACGGAGAAACTGCCATTCAGGTTTACATAACATAAATCACTTCAGAGCTGACCCGTTACGTTCGTTGTGCTATTTCCGGATTTAAGGCACCCCTAGTGTTGAGCAGTGTCTACTCATTCCCAGAAAATTCCCCGTTTGGAGTTTATGCTAATCTGAGAGTCTGAAACTGAGCGGGAAGCACTGAAGCACACCCTAGTGAACCGTCTCAAAGCTATGACATCAGAGAGCCGTGGCATGTCCAGATTTGCATGCATTTTTTTAAAAACATGCCGTTCGGTAATTTTTTTTTTTTTTGCTCTCGTCTTATCTCACCGTAAGGGAGGCAGGGGGTGTGTTTGCATTTACAAATAGCCTGGCATTACCGATACTCGGCTGCCGGAGTGTGCGCTAATCCCGTCTTGCCTGCAGGTGCCCATTAAAGCGTGGCTGAAGGACTCTGGAGCTGAAAGCTCTTTCCATTGGCTGAGCACGCTGGAGAGGGGCTTCCAGGTGGGCTCTCAAAAAACCTCTAGAGCTGCTTTCAGAATAAGAACTGCTTTACAAAAGCTGAGAGATGGGTGTACTGGATATGTGGCTGTAGATTTCTGTTTTCATGGCTTCTGATAGGGTGATTGTGTACATTTTCAGGCTTGTTCTTAAATGTGTTATTTGCTGCTTTCGGATATGTACCCTTGCATGCCCCTTGAACAGGAGAAAACATAATATTTTCACAAAATGTTCCAAAGCCTTAAGAGAACTTAGCGTTCAAGGTGAAACCATAACAAAAATGGTCTGCTTCTTGCAATGCACCCTGGGATTTAGAATCCTCAGAAGATGTCCTCCTCTCAGTGATCTGCTGCCTTTCGTGAAAAAAAACCCCTCATTTCCCCTCTGTCCTTTCCTGACCTGTCCGACCCGTCCCGTGCCAGTTTGAGTACCCAGGTGCCAGTGTGGTCCAGATGAGGTTCCTTCGGCTGAACAGCCGCTCGGCCACGCAGAGAGTGACGTTCTCCTGTCGCCATGGGAGCAGGCTGGGGCCGAGGGAGAGAGACGTCAAATTCCTGGCCGACACGCGGAGGCAGAGTTTCTTGGGGACGCTGAGAGACTGCGTGGTGCGTTTTCCTACCGTCGTTTTTCATTTAATGACTTTGAATTTTTTACTCGGTTTATTCATACGTATTTATTGGATTTGTCTCCGCCAAATAGAACACAGAAACCATAGAGGGCAGAGGTTTTGTGTTATGGAGATGAAACCTATAACGCTGTCCGGTTAATTTGAGAATAAATACTGCAAATACTTCTGAATTCAACCACACAACAAGATAATGGGGTGTCTTAATGTGATTGGTGGTTATGTCTTATAAAAAAGGAAGATGCCCAATGCGCTTCAAGCCAGCTAAATAAAGGAGGACTAATTAGGTGCTCAACAGCCAGGACAGTCAAACTATAGAGAAAAACTCCTTACCCAAACAACGTCAGTCTCCCCTGGTTCATTAAACAGTGTCTTGCCCCAAGCTCAGTGTGCTTCAGCGTTCCTTATTTCAGGCTAGTCCCTGAGAAGTTGTCCAGATGAGTCCTTCTCTATAGATTATTATTATTATTATTATTATTATTATTATTATTATTATTATTATTATTATTATTATTATTATTAATAATAATAATAATAATAATAATAATAATCTGTTACAATTGTTCATACTAATAATAATTTTATGTATGTATTTATTTATCAGGGACAATAAATAGTCAAATTGATGTGTTGTACACAAAATAGCCAAAAGGCTGCTTTTCGTTGGTTGTCCCAATGAAAGGTCTTCATTGGATATGAGTAATTAAAGCTACTGGCTTTGCATTGGATATTACTGAAAGTCACTTAAGCAGATCAATTGTCTCACTAAGCAGCAGGGTTGTGGAGAGTAACAGTGTCTCAGTGTGCAAGCTGGGTAATTAAGCAGCTTTTCAGCCCGGACTTGGGTCGATGATACGTTTGTGGCTGTTGTTCCTTGTTGATGGCACAGCAGCCCGTGGAAGAAGGGGATTCTGGGCCGCAGCAGTCCACATTTCAGTTCGATGACCTGGACCTGCTCCCGATTCGGGACCTGGCGGTGTTTGGCAGCAGCGACCTCACGCAGGAGTTCGGCTTCACCATCGGACCAGTGTGCTTCAGCTAAGGAGGGGGGTCCCCCTTCCCAACACCCCGTCAACATCACCACCACCCCCAACGCCCTCACTCCCCCACCACACGCCTCTCCTTACAGTGGGGCCCACATGCCACTGCAAACTGGACCAGGAGAAGCCAGAAGAATGAGGACAAAGGTTATCTCTACTCCTCTGTCCCACAATTCCTTGTTTTCCGCTGATCACCAGAGAGAGGTAGCTGCACTAGCAGGACCATGCTCTCCCACGTTTCTCATGGTTTACAGAGGCGGACCGGCGCTCCACGTTTCAGTCGTATTTAAGACTCCCTGTGAGAGTGGCAACATCTCCAGAAATGGGTTCTCCAGAAGGACTACCTTGTTTTTTCCTGTTTGAATTTTTTGTGTGTTTACAGAGACATTTATATTGAAACATTTTGTTAATTTATATATTTTATGTTTTTCGGTTTGTTTTCATATATAATGGTACTTTTTATTGTTAATCCAGGTTTTTTTAAATAGCAGTGGTATAAATACTGTACAGTCATTTTATTTGATTTTTTTAACTCGATCGGCTCACGATGACTTTAATGCTCAAGTGTTGGAGGCCCTGAGAACTGTTGCTAATAGTATGGCAGACTTATCTTGCACAACTTCAACAATGTGTTCCTGTGCAGAACACAGCTAATATTCTCTCAGATGGGCTCACAGAGCACTACTACTACCTCCCTTAAGGGTTGTTGGTTGGTTGAATCTCTCAGTAAACTGACTTCAAATTTTAAAATCTCATGTGTAACAAACTGGTGCCCCGACCTGTTTTTCCAGTTCACTTAAACGGTAAGTGTGGTGGATTGACCTTTACCCTAATGCTAAAATGAAAATGAGCACCCAGCCTCATACTGAAATATGTGTTCTGGCAGCTGATTCCCTACCTGATAGGAACCCAATTCATGTTGCTGACATTCGCAGGAGCGGAGAGGAATTTTTTTATGTTCCCCTCTTTCCAGCGACAGTTGATATGGGAATACATGAATTTGAAAAGCGACCGGAGGATGTGTAAATCCATATGCAGCACATTCCGAATTCCCAGCAAGCGGCTTCACAAGGGGCATCCAGACTTAGGGAGGCTGTCGCAAGAGAACGAACGCAAACATCTGTCTTGAGAATAAACCCTGGGGACGGTCACGTGACTGATAAAGCAGTCTGCTCGACCTATCGGAAAGGCGCGTTAAATTGGTGCTTTGTAGTACTCGAAGACTGTGGGCGGACGACGGAGATCTCAGGTTAAACAACTTAAAGCTGTTAAACAAATGCGCATTAAAAATAAAAAAAATAACATCAGCTGTGTACAACAATAACACAATTTGCAACAAACGTGTTACGCTTCAGCAAAGAAAGGGCTTGAATCTTTTGTGTTTGTACTGCAGGGTATTGCGTATTTGTTTCAAATATGTTGACACGTTTCTCCTTTGTGAACTGACCAACAATGCCCTTACTGTAGACTTCAGGGAGTCATGAAGCAAGTATCTACAGTGCCATCTTCAGCCTCCTGTCCACCACGGCTAACCAAAGAGACGCATCTCGGCGTCTCCTGCTTAAATTGCTGTAGTCAGTGCAGTCGTGTACTGAACATGAATACCTGTACCTTGCAAAATAATGCTCTTAAATGCTACAGGTGATGTGCAGGTAATTTTGCTTTTGATTGTTGAATATGTGTTCAGTGCTCTCTTTTGCCTACAGTGCTGTTTATGTAACGTACATGAATAAGATCAGTAACTATTCCACAGTCATTTTTTATCAGTCGTGTGCCCAAGGTTAGCCTTTTGGTACATTGTTGCATAGCTTCAGTGAACTATCACATCAAGCCGCAGTACACATTATGGGAACATATCAATTTTAAATATGGTTGACTTAGCTGGCTGAGACTAATCCATTGGTGCTATACCTGATACAGCAAATGTTTTTTTCCCAGTCATTTTTTTTTGTATTATTAGCGTACTTGTTGCAATATTTTTTTATTAAATGATATGCTGGTCATTTGTTTTAGTTTTATGAGTGGTTCACCCTTGAAATCACAGCAGTGTATCAGATCAATAAACAATTACTTTATTCAGCTGGTTTGTTTTCATGTTGGATATCTCCCGATACTTTGTACTTTGTGACAGAATGAACATGCTTAGAATCCTAAACTAGCCAATGAGCACACAATTAAGACCATATTCTTGATTTTACATCTCCTAGACTTGCATTCTTCGCACAAGTAAATCAGTACATACAATAAAGTTCATAGATAATGAGGATTATTTACAGTTAGGTTGATTTTGAAATGTACTATTTACAACTTGTTTAAGATTTCTGCTCTATTGTCCCATAATTTGGCAATTCGATTTAATGTTAGCTGTTCCCAGAACTGCTGTAATTGAGCCACTGTGGTTAAAATAATGCGGATGAGAATAAATTATCAGAATGAAAAAAGTCAACACTTCGCCTGTGTAGGGTGACCCTTACATAGTCAACAATCAAAAATCCAGCTAGCTTTCCTCTGGGGAAAATTAATGAAAGTGTTCAACATTAAATCAGCAGTGTCCTCTGGGATTGTGATCCAAAACTCTCTGAAGAAAAAAGGATGTGGAAATGTATCATTTTGTCATCCTGACGTGATATACTTTCCACAAGTATCTGGTATCTTGCAACACAGGAGATGAATTTCCAGCAAACTACAGTACCAAATACTGACACTTCTGCAACTCACAAACAGATTGCATCATCAATTGGTAAAATTAAAAGATATACCTAGATAAACAAATTAAAGCTGAAGTAAAGCAAGCAATATTAAATTAGTGTCGCTTGTTGTAATTCAGGTCCATAAAAAAAGGCAAGTCTCACTATCCTTGCATGGAAAACAGTAGCCTAAGCCAGTGTCTCTCAACCCTGGTCCTGGGGACTCACTGCCCTGCATGTTTTAGATGTTTCCCTGCTCCAACACACCTGATTCAAATGAATGGGTCGTCATCAAGCTCTGCAGAAGCCTGATAACGACCCATTCATTTGAATCAGGTGTGCTGGAGCAGGGAGACATCTAAAACATGCAGGGTAGTGGGTCCCCAGGACCAGGGTTGAGAAACACTGGCCTAAACAGAATAACCATAGTTCTGGGCATTTTGCACCATTATAACGTTTATCAACGAAAACCGGCAATTATTATGAAAACATAAACTCCAGGATTAAAACGGCTACTGTGTCAGACAGATATAATACAATAAACTATTAACACCCCGTGAACAATCCTTTATGCAGAAGATGACAGTTGTGAATCTGTTGTAATAGCACCTCCTAAACGCCAGTCTTAAACGTTGGAAACGAAGGGTTAATCCGGAATGATGACGCGAAAATTACTCCATGTGAAGTCATGTGGCCAAACCAACTGTCACGTAAACATTAGCTAGCTAACCTCGTCTACAAGCTCCAGTAATGAGCGAAGCATTATGCGAGGCCTAGTTAGCTAGCTGTCCAAAAATCTGTTAGATAGGTACTTTTACAAAAAAAACAACAAAAAAAAAAACGTGCAGCTGCAGTGCTAGCTTGTTATTGTCAACCAGCTCAATGGTAAACGTACGCTGCCTGTCCCTTGCACTTCTCTCGCGCAGTCAGCAGCATTGGCTTTGGGGTGGCTAACTAGCTGCTGGTATGCTGTATTCCAAGTCCTGAACAATTCTATAAGATTTTATTTGAGTAGCCGATTTATTAATTCGAACAACACGTTGTCCGTTTAGTGTATCGAGCTCCTTTCGCAGCGAGGGCGGCTGCTTTCGCAGCGAGTGCCGAGGTGCTTGTTTGGAATCGGCGTCGTTAAGGTAGGGTACTGTTCCTTGGCGAGCTAACATTTGCTGGTTATACCTACCTACCTGTCCTGTTAGAAAAGTTTTTGAAAGTCTTTGCTATCTCTTGCATTTTGTCTGAGTTTTTCCGACCTTTGAAAACTGGCTTAACGATGAACTATATAGCGGGTTAATTCCAGTGTTGACCAGAAAATGTTGTAACTGCTAACGTACCTTGGCTAGGACAAGTCGGTGCTATTGGTTGGCTAGGTAGCAAGGGCAGTGCATTGTATTTTCCCGGCGTACTCAAATGACACGTCAGTCGTTGTGTTGGTTTAATTCCTGTTTGAACGAAGCGAATGGAACAGGTGAGTTGATGTCTGCAGCTTGTTAATTAAACTGTTCGTCCGTAACTTATCATCACCGCTAAATGTCTGGTGAAGTTTCACTAGCCAATTGAACTCTGTAACGTTAAATGTACACTTTAGTTTTACCTACCCTTCAAAGAGTTAAGAAGGTTGCTGTTAATAATAGTCAGTAGTACAGAAGTACATGACGTGATGTGGAAACCCAAGTTATAATTTGAAACACTGACATTCAAATTGTTTGATTGTTCGTTTGTAAAATGGATTGTAGTCTACTTCAATATTTTGATTGGCTATTATCAGAGAAAGCAGATGGCTCTTGTTCTGCTCGTATTACAAATAAGTGACAATAATTTATCATAGCGTTAGACAGCTTTGTAGCCCAGGGCTATCCTATTTTTGACTGAAGCCGACCCTTATATATTACTTGTATTCCAGCATGTAGTACAGACAAGCGATAGAGGTTTTCTTGGACAGAACATTTCTGAAAACTTCCTCAAATTTTCAGCCTCTGCTCTGTTATGCCTTTTTTTTTTTTTTTTTTGGAGGACCCTTAACTGCATCTGGAACTGGAGTGCAGTCCATCTACATCGGTGTTTCTCAACCCAGTTCCTGGGGACCCACTGCCTTGCATGTTTCCCTGCTCCAACACCCCTGATTCAAATGAATGGGTCGTCATCAAGCTCTGCAGCAGCCTGATAATGACCCATTCATTTGAATCAGGTGTGTTGGAGCAGGGAGACATCTAAAACATGCAGGGCAGTGAGTCCCCAGGACCAGGGTTGAGAAACACTGATCTACACAACTCTGTGACATTATCATATAGCTCAGTGGTCTCCAACCCTGGTCCTGGAGAGCTACCGGGTCTGCTGGTTTTCATAGTGACTCTGCACTTCATGAATCAATTAGAGCAGTTGATTACACCGTTAACTCAACTCACCTGGTGTCTTGGGTCTCAATTGGGTGCTGATTTTAAAGTGAAAACAAAAACCAGCAGACCCTGTAGCTCTCCAGGACCAGGGTTGGAGACCACTGGTATCTTAAAGCCTGGGCCTCTCGTTGAGGAATACCCCGGTTCTTCCCAGCTTTGTCACTCTCTATGAGTAAGCTGATTAAATCCCGTGCCTGACACCAATGCAACAACTGTTCTCAGCCTTTTCTTTTTTATTGGTGGCTAAAGGCTTTACACCCCCGATTGGAACTCCTGTGTATCCCCCTTCCTTACTACATTAATATTCACTCCAGCACTTAACTGTAGCATAGAATATCGTAGGCCTAATGATGAGGGATCTTGTCCGGTCTGGCTTTGTGAAAATTAGATCCCGGAAACAATGGCTGCTTGAGACCTCTGCTGTTTGGTATTTACGCACAACCTTGACAAAGACACCAGTAGCAGAACAGTTACTGTATTTCAATACACAAAACTAAAGTGTGAAGCACAGTTTTAGTTACAAATACTAGGCAAGTTCAATGAGATATTTAAATTGAATCTGGAAGTGTGCAGAGGCCTTGCATTTTCTAATGTGGGCAATCACAGTTTCAGATTGGAAAAAGGAAATGGTTCATGTACAATATCCAGTAGCATTTTGTATGGATACAAGGTGGTATCTTTTGTACACTGAGTGCGGGGGTGGCCTTCTGGATGGTTTTCAGTGCCCAAGGCAATTTGACTGTGTGCTTGAGTACTTTTTTTGCATTGTAGGTGTGTGCAGAGACTATGGGCCTGATTTGCATACATAAAACTTGCAGTGCAAATTGCGAGCTGACGATGGTGTGTGTTGGCGTGTTCAGTCTGCCTGCAATTAATGTATGATTTACAAAGGCTACTGCTGATTACGAATGGTACTGCGGCTGCCTACTATTCCTATTTTGAGTGTGAAGCAGAGCTTAAAAGGCACAGTTGAAAAAACAAAACTCCTGTTTAGGGCATTGAGTACACAGTGAAATGTTTAGTGCTGTTTCAGCAGTCCACTCTGACCATATAAACTTTGCAAATTGATTTAACACTGAACATTGTATCTTCATTGGGTGTAGAGAAATTGACGTATCTTCTGGTGCCATGTAAGGGCATATCTAGCACTACGGACCCCGCAGGACAAAATGTGTACTGCGATATTCCAGCTGTGGCGGTAGTTGGCGATTGATTCAATCCCGATACGAGACTGTGATGTTCAAGTAGAACTTTATTTATTTATTTGTCCCCAGTGGGGCAATTGGTTTGACAATTGCCGGGATGGAATCGGAACGTTGCATGAGAGGTTCTGGGTCATCTTTTATTTATCCCAGAAGAGTAATCATTTCTGTGGTTGGGTGTTTGTCGCAGAAGGCTCAGGTGCCGTGGATTCCACGATTTCTGTATTTTTTCTTAAGGCAGTTCCGTGAATTTTACAGTTTATAGTGGTTTCCGTGATTTTTCATAAGTGTTGGATGGTAAGCAACTAAGCATAATAAATTACCTGCATCTGTACCTGCCAATAATATGTCAGGTGAGCTCTGTCAGACAGAGATTGTATGCTGCCAGTCCTTTTAATTCATGTCGCCCTTGCAAAGAGTGCCAGCTGGAATCATTGGCTAACTCTTTGCGCAAACCATTGTGCAACTGGTCGAAACACAAGCTGTCATTATCCTTGAAAAAAATGCATGATGACTGAGAGTGACAATTTGCAAGATTTATTTTTGGCTGGACTGCAACAGCAGGGCCAGCCCTACAAACGCGAATGTCTGTGACTGAGGGGGTGATGAAGTTACACCACAGGTCGGCCGGATCACGTGTGTTAGGTCCAACCATATACTAGGTTTTTACCTGGTCTTGTTTAAAAATCACTTCAAATAGAGTTAAAATTCTGTGTTTAATAAAACCATTGGGCTCTGTTTAATTATCCTGTTCACACTGCCACGGTGTTGATTAGAATTCTGATGCATGGCCCCCTAGAATAATGTGGGACTTATCTTGCGCATCATTGGCTGTGTCCTTGGTGATGCCAGCAATGCTGAAGCCTCCAGGACCGGGTTTGCCCTTCTCTGCTGTAGGCTGTAATGTTATGCTAGCGAGGGCTCAAGGTCCTTTTCAAGGTAGCGGATTAGCAGTGTGGGCTCATTCTTGTGGGAGGGGCAGACAGCTCTCTGTGAATTGCATTTGTGTGCATCCCACTGCCAGATTAGATTTTTTTTGATGCCCTTTTTTTTTTGTTAACATTTCTTCTAGGTCTACATATGACCTGTAAGCTGTCCCCATGCTGTGGAAACTGCTATGCCATAAAAACATATTTGGCCCCATCCTGATTTTTTCTATTATTGCATGTCTGCTCACTGAATGGTTTCAGATCTTTAGGGGAAAAAGTAGTATCAGACAAAGGGAACCCAAGTAAACACAAAACACATTGTTATTATTATTTTTTTTTCATTTCCTTAATGAAAAAATGTATAACTCACTTATCACCCTTATGAAAAAGTAACTTCTTTCTTTCCCGTAGCAGGGCTGCGTCTATGACCTCACTGCCTGGCCGGAGAGATGTACCCACCGCCACGGAAGGATTTCGTATCTTTAACCCTCAGTGAGCGGGACGGCGGCAGCTACAACAACAGCAAGCACTGGCGCAGGCAGTCCTGCTGGAGGGTGAGTCTGCCGTCGCCCTGCACCAGCCCCCTCCCCTCACCCCTCCTGGCCCCTCCCCTCACTCCTCCTGGCCCCTCCACTCACCCCTCCTGGCTCCTCCCCTCACCCCTCCTGGCTCCTCCCCTCGCCCCTCCTGGCCCCTCCCTTCGCCCCTCCTGCCCCCTCCCCTCACCCCTCTTGGCTCCTCCCCTCGCTCCTCTTGGCTCCTCCCCTCGCTCCTCTTGGCCCCTCCCCCTCACCCCTCCTGGCTCCTCCCCTTGCTCCTCTTGGCCCCTCCCTTCCAGCCTCTCCTGTGAGTTCACAGACCTAAAAGGAGAGGAGGATGATTCCCCTCCTTTGTCAATCCAACAAGAAATATTTATTTACATAGCACATTTCCTACACAGGCTTCCAATGTAATGTAATTTTATTTTAAAATAAAAGACGTGCTGAAATTCGTAAGAGACATGGTGAAACCAGAAGGCAGTGAAGCAAACGAAAGCAAAGAGCCCTTTTCGTTCTTGGAAGCGCACAACTGGCTACAGTGTTTCCTGTGGAATTGATCTCTTGGTGTGGTGGTGGGTGTCTGAAAGGGGGGGGGGGTGTAGCAAAGGCAAAAAAGTTTAAGACTATGAAAACATAACCTCTTGAGACTTTTTTTTATATCTAAATCTATCTTTTAGCTCTGACGAGCTCTTGATACAAGGAATAGCAGTTTGCAAGAGCTAAAAAGTAGTTTTAGATGTACTTTAAAACCATAAAAGGTTTGTTAACCCTTGTATTGTTTGTAAATATTGAGGCAAAATAGGCCTGTTTTTGAGTTATGGTGGGGTGAGAACAATTAAGAGCACATTGTCCATCTAGAAGTTGTATCTTCAAGAATAGAGGACTATATAACCAAAATTGATACTCAAGAAAAGTTACATATTGCACTTTAAAAGGGACACTCTTCTGCTGAATAACTCAATTACCATGACAAAATAGTACTTAGTTAGAATGTTTTATCTTTTTATTTAACAATATAATTTGAGCTGGGTCCACATTCAAAGCCCTCTCTCTCTCTCACTCAATGACAGAGTTTACATGCATTGTCCATGCAAAAAAATAGGAAAAAGTGAGAAAAATGGCTTTAAAAATTCTGTTCTGTTACATTCTAATTCTACTGAGAAGCATGATACAAAAATTTCCTAACTAACTTAGACGCTTGATTAATGTATTTTTTATTAGCTAGTTTTATCTGTATTCATTTTTGGACACTGCAGCAGCTTGTGAGACTGCTCCTCTCGTTATAATCATAATCGTCATTAGAATGCAGCTCTCTTTGTCAGCTGTAGCAACTGTAGCCTAACTGTCTGTTTTGCTAGCTCACTACATTCACAAAACCTTAAAAATAAACACTTTCCCTTTCGTTTTCATGGGGAAAAAACACCATGTTGTAGTATGGAAATGGAAGTAGTTGAATCACTCAAACATTTTAAATGCCCTTTTTAAAAAAAAAAATTCGCGCTGTTTTGGCGATTTGCCAACATTTTGCAGCCGTTATAACAGTAGCTCTAGATTTTTAAAAAATGGTAGGCACGTACGTAGCTCAACTGGAACAGGTTCGGCTTCGGCTCCGGCTCAAACAAACACTGTTTATTTTCAGACAACGTTACATATTTATCACATTTATTTTTTACTTGTCCGATCAGACAACTGCATGAGGCATTCCACTTGCCCGAACGGAGTTAGCATCCGCCAGCTGTCATCACCGAATGATAGTTAACGCCAGTGCTTGAGATGGGCAGGAGCTGTCGGGACTTGTATATGAGTACCGACTCTTCTTTTGATTACCAACATTAATTTATTTTAAACAGTATGTATTTTGAGGAGTAGGTACCGGCACGTATTTTGGTCCAATTAAAACACTGGTTAACACTATGGTATTTTTGTAATATTTGAAGCGTCGCTACCTACCTTTTCCTTGTCTTTCAGTGGCTGAATAAAAAAAAAGTGACGCTTTGACAGACCGTGCGACATTCGCGCGCTGCAAGTCATCCGACCACCTCGGAAAGGAGCAAGCACAGAGCGCGCGGCCTAGGCTCTTTTTGAAAATAAATATGTGGACGCGACAGTATGGATTTGAAAGTGCATTTAGGCAGAAATATTTAGAAAGTTTAACATTTTTAATTTATGAATTTAATATATATATATATTTTTATTTTATTTTTTTTTTTATTTTTATTATGGTGTGGCGGAAAGGATTTTGCTGTGGCACCACGCCACGGCAAAACCTTACCAGCGGAAACGTTGGGCTATTTTCAGCCCTGCAGCTGGTCTATCACGAGGGATCATTTTCTCTGTAGCCCACTTCACTTCTCTCACACTAATTTGTGACCCTGGCAGAAGATGTCCCCCCTCTAATAGATGAGACGTCAGAGGTGTTTTACTGTGCAGGCGGCAGCAGTGACAGTGTTTCTGCGTCTGGTCTGAGCCCGGGCGCTCCCTAGCTTTGGAGAGGTCAAAGATGGCGAAAGGATGGCCATTCTTGGTAGTGACTCCTTGGGAGTCATTGATGTCACTTCTCCTTTTGGCTCGTCCTTCTGACAACCTTTTTATTGTGAGCTTGTGCTTGTTGTGTTTTTATATTGGCCTTTTATTTCCTGTTTTTACTGTCCGGCTGCAGAAGTGGAAGCAGCTGTCGAGGCTGCAGCGCAGTCTGATTCTCTTCCTGCTGGCGCTGCTGGTGGTTTGTGGGATTGTTGCCTACCCCAATCTGACGGACCACTGGAGAGGTACGTTAAAATCACCTTAATTTCCATACCCAACGTTGCTGCGTTGGACCGCACAGACTGCTATACCTGGCACTGCCACTACGGACCATGCAGATTTCTTACACTTTGTTACCAAAAGTATCTGGAGACCCCTTGGTCTGGGGCTGTTTTTCATGGTTTGGGCTAGGTTAGTGAAGGCAAATCTTAATGCTACAGTGTATAATCACATTCTAGATGATACTGTGCTTCCCCAGCTGTTTGGGGATGGCTGTTTCTTGTTTCTGCATGACAATGCCCCTGGGCACACAGCGATGTCCGTACAGAAATGGTTTTGTCGAGAATGGTATGGAAGAACTTGACTGTCCTGCACAGGTGCTGACCTACACCCCATCCAACATCTTTAGGGCAGTTGGAAAGTTGACTGCAAGCCAGGCCTAACCACCATATCAGTGCCAGACCTCACTAATGCTCTACTGGCTGAATGGAAGCAGATCCCTGCAACAATGCCCTGACATCTAGTACAAAGCCTTCCCAGAAGAGTGCAAGTTGTTATAGCGGCAAAGGGCAGACCAATTCCATATTATTGCCCGTAATTTTGGATGAGAGGTTGGCTGTCAGCTATCCACATACTTTTGGCCATGTAGTGTATGTTCATCAATACTGCACTAATAATACTCATTTAAAGCTGTGTATTTAAACTGATTCATAATGTGAATAGAGCAGAGAAAAAGCAAAAAAAAGAAAAAGATACAAAACTTAAGTCGGTAAGCAAGAAGTCAAAAATAATGCCTGACAGTAGAGAATCAAAATTGAGATACAGTACAGTGCAGTGACAGTTATACGGTGTTGCTCGGTGTGTCCAGGCCTCTCTGACAGGTCAGTGAGGGACGACTGGGACAAAGAGAACGACGCAGATCTGAAGCCTGTCCTGCCGGGGGTCATCCCGCCTGGGGTTGTGCCGAAAGTCGTTCCAGAGCCGAAGAAAGAGGACGGGCTGGTTCTTCCCAAACCCCACGCCGCGGTCAGCACCGCCATCTTGCTCATTCACGACACAGCATCTCATTCGTTGTTCATTACATCACGTCACATTGAGTTACATTCATTTGGAGGATGTGCCTTTCCAGAGAAACCCAAAAGTGCAAGAGAACGGAAGTGTGCCTGTGTCAACCGGGTTAACTGCACTCCCAGGCAAGCTAGTGCAAGCATCATTAGAAGGCTATGCCAGCCTAGATCCAGGACACAATTATGGCGTAGATGTTCCTGTCAATACCATAATGATCACTGACTTAATGAAGATAGTAAGTGATGGGAGGGGAGCCAAGAGGCAGACTCGAGAGATGAGTCTGTAGTCAGTTTTGGATGGTGGCCAATGGTTTTACTCTCTTTGTCAACGTGTAAAGTTTGTTCAACCACTGAGGGGCATTACTCCACCCATTTCCTATATAGGCTGTCACATTATGCTCTTGGAAAACTGATTAAAGAAACAGCAGAACTGAGCTTCACAAACGCCCACGAGAGACCAGTATGCCTCTGGCAAGCCATGCTACAAGCTTACCCCTTTCCAACAGATATTGAATGCAGGGGCTAATAAACTCTGGGCCTACAGTGGGGGTGGGGAGTAATACGTTTTTATAGTGATGAACTGTAAATTTTGTGTTGGCATACACACCGGAGAACAGTTTTATTGCTCCTCAAATCTGACCGTCAAAATAGTGCCTCCTTTGGGCACAGACAATGCAGAGCCCTGATTGACCGGACATGTTTTTATCTTTTGAGATGTGTTATAAATTCTGAAAGGCCGCTATTGTTATCATCCTAGATGAGCCGGATTGTTACTGCTGTAGCGTAGGCAGTTTCATTCATTGGACTTTGAGTGATTTTACCGCCAGCATCTCAGGTGTCATTCCCAGTGGAAACTCGCCTGTACAGAGCTGTCATCTACTGCCAAACACAAATATCCGATCACAGTTTAGCGAAGCAGTTTGGGCGCTGTGCTAATAACCCAAACTGTTTGTTCCAATCTTGAGTGGGCTCAGGTTTTCGCGAACCCCTGAGCCACCTATAAAAGCCGCTTATTTCTGTCCCCCGTCAGCAGGTACCCGGCCGTACCAACGGGTCGCTTGGTGCTGTCCCACCCCGAAAACGGACTTCTGCTGAGCATGCTAACTGATGGAAAGCAGGTCCATTATTCTGGCGGTGTGAACGCACCTCACAAGCCCAGAGGCTTGGCCGCAGCAAGTTCCCTCTATTTTTCCCCTTATTTTTATCCTTTATTTATACTGGCCACGCTCTTCTCATTGGAGTGTAAACTGTTCGTCGGCTACTCGCTACTCTAGAGTATGAGCTCTGCGGCATTAAGAAATGAAACTTTTTGTCAGTTCTGGCCTTTAACTTTCTGCTAATGTTGATTTGTCAGACAATTTGTCAGAAAAAGAAAGCAATTTTTTGTAGTTAAAGTCTCTATTAGTACCCATCAGTAGAAGGGTGAAGGTGGTTTCGGCCTTCACACCAACATTGGAATGGGAAGTTTGCGCTTGCTCGTTATATTTGAAGCTGACGATCACTGGAGACGGGGATAGACCCCCCCCCCCCCCCCCCGCGTGCCCCCAAACCCACACAGCAAACAGGCGAGCGAGCGGGGCCTGATGGGAATCGATTGATGAGCTGTATGTGCTCATAATCCTGAATGTGGAGAAACGTCCCAGTACAACTAAAGCACGGCTGACTGTTAAATCTTCTCTCTCTCTGTCTTTTTCCTTTTTTCTCTCACTCTCTTTTCTCTCATTCTTTCCTCCTCTTTGTGTCACTGTCTGGTGCTCTTTATTCTCTCATTCTTTCTTTCTGTCTTACTCTTTCTCCTTTTCCCTTTCCTTCTTCTCTACATCCTTTCTTGCTCTCTGTCGCTCTCTTTCCATTTCCTTTTCTCTCTCTTCGTCTTTCTGTCATTCTCTCTCTGTTGTGAACCTGATAACGGTGAGGCATTTGAATTCATGTTCTGAGGCGTACTTACTGTGCTGTTATTTTTTTTTTTTGCGTTTTGTTTTTGGGCTTTGTTGTTTGGTCTTGCCCAAAATTAATCTTGATTTGTTGAGGTTCTATGGTCAATAAAGGGAAGTCAGATCCCGCTCTCTCCTCTCTCATCCTCTCTCTCTCTCACTCTCTCCTCTCTCACCCTCTCTCTCTCTCCCAGAAGCCGTTGCCCAACAGGCGTGGCCCCCCGAACCTGCAGGGCCGCTGGAAACGAGGGAACGAATCGGACTGGCAGGCGAAGGAGAAGGAGAAGGAGAAGCAGGGGCCTGTGGCAAAGAACAGAGATGAAGAAGTGCGAGGAGAGGAGGAGGAAGAGGGAGAGAAGCCACTGATCAGGTGAGCCCCGGCTTGCCCCGACAGGCTTCCATAAACCCACCCGATTGGCCGCTGAGGTCATTCAGCCTAGCACGCTCGCCTCTGATTGGCTCAGACAGCCTACACTGGGCCACCAGGGCCATTCAGACGGGTGTCAGGAGCACGGTGCGTGCCTGCTGTAGCGCGATGTGTGTGTGTCTGTGTGTGTGTGTGTGTGTGTGTGTGTGTGTAAATGCTGGGAGTCGTTCTTTCTTGTTTAGACGCTAATTAGCAAGTGTAATGGCCCGTAATGCCTGCTCCACAAAACAGGATAATGAAGGAAGTGAGGGGGGTGAATTCGGTCAGTGAAACTCTTTCCTGCAAGCAAACTAAATGCATAAATTTGAGGAACCCCGGGCTCTTCCCGGGGGACAGATTCTTGTTTGAGAAGAGCCTGTTTGTGGCTGTGTCCTGTGCTGTAGACAAGACTCTTTGTGTTTCCACCAAATTGATACTGCTGTGATTTAGAAATTTCTTATGTTGAAGACCCTGAAGACCCACAGTGTCCGTCTGTTCTTGTCTGTGTGTGTTTGTGTGTGTGTGTGCGTGCGCGTGCATGTACGTGTGCGTGCGTGTGTGTATGTGTTTGTGTGCATGCATGCATGCATGTGTGTGTGCGTGCGTGCGTGTGCATGCATGTATGTGTGCGTGTGCATGTATGTGTGTGTGTGTGTGCGCGTGTGCACGGGTGTCGCTCTGCAGCTGGAGGGGGGCCATGATTGAGGCTGATCACGCCACGGAGCCGCAGCCCTCTGCCAAAGAGAAGGACCCGGTGCCTTCCGGACCCGCCGAACCAGGAGAGGGTGCCCCCGTGGGGCCAGGTCAGGAACTGCATTTAGTCCTTACACACATCCACAGGGCTCAGGTCCAGTGTGATACACACAGACACGCCCACGGAGCTCAGCTCCAATGGGACACACACAGACACATCCACAGGACTCAGGTCCAATGGGATACACACAGACACACCCAGGGGGCCCAGGTCCAATGGGATACACACCCAGGGGGCTCAGGTGCAATGGTATACACCCAGGGGGCTCAGGTGCAATGGTATACACCCAGGGGGCTCAGGTGCAATGGTATACACTCAGACACACCCATAGGGCTCAAGTTCTGGGGGATACACACAGACACACCCGCTGTAGCCTGCAGGTCAGTGGATGTCATTGGAAATTAGGCCGAGCGAACAACATGCTGTGTGCTGTAACTCTGTAGGTGAGAAATAATGGAGTGTAAAAAAAAAAGAAAAAAAAACAGTTTGAAGTGCTGCTTGCTGTTAGTGTTCAATATGTCCATATAGCTATTTTGCAGGTGCTTTTAAACCAAAGCAACTTGCAGTAGGAGCATTTCGTAGATATTGGAATGCAAGTGTTACCATGACACATTATAGTTTAGTGTACATATGTAGTTTATTTTGTAATTGTAACCTGCGTTTCTCTTGGTATATGTGTATGCATGCGTGTGCTCTGTGTGTGCGTGCATGCGTGTGCTCTGTGTGTGTGTGCGCGCGTGTCCATGTCCGTATGCGTATGCGTGTGTGTGTGCTGCGTGCGTTCGTGCGTGTTTGCGTGTGTGTGTGGGTGTGTGTGTGTGTGTGTGTGTGTGTGCACGTGCGTGCGTGTGCTGCGTGCGTGCGTGCACTCGTGTGTGCGTGTGCGTGCGCGTGCGCGTGGGCGTGGGTGCGTGTGTGTGTGTGTGTGTGTGTGGGTGTATCCGTGTGGCAGAGCGGATGCAGGCGGTGCTGGAGGCCTTCAGACATGCCTGGAAGGGCTATAAGGAGTTTGCCTGGGGCCATGACGAGCTCAAGCCCATCTCCAAGTCCTTCGGGGAGTGGTTTGGTCTGGGGCTCACCCTCATCGACGCCCTGGACACCATGTGGATCCTGGGCCTGAAAGAAGGTACGGTGGCCCAGCCTGGACAAACATGTGATTCCATCAGAAGCCTTCAGTAGCCCAGGAGATGGGTACACGTTTTGTTTGTCAAAGAGCAAATTGGATGGTGTTGAAAATGAATGGCAGGATTGGGGCGGCTGGGTCATGTGTACCCGGTGTTCCTTTAGTCAAACACGGGTGCATTTTTTCTGTATCTGTATCTCAGATGGTGTAGGAGGTAGGAGGATTGGGGTCAGTTTGATTGTAGTTCAATCAGTTCAGGAAATGAATGTGTGTGGCTCTCTCTCTCTCTCTCTCTCTCTCCCTCTCTCTCTCTCTCTCTCTCCCTCTCTCTCTCTCTCTCTCTCCCCCTCTCTCTCTCTCTCTCTCTCTCTCTCTCCCTCCCTCCCTCTCTCCCTCCCTCCCTCCCTCTCTCTCCTGCTCTTGGGCAGAGTTCCAGGAGGCCAGGAAGTGGGTGGAGACGGAGCTCTCCTTCTCCAAAAACGTGGACGTCAACCTGTTCGAGAGCACCATCCGCATCATGGGGGGTCTGCTCAGCACCTACCACCTGACTGGCGACTCCCTGTTCTTCGACAAAGCTGTGAGTCGCAGAGCCAATCTCACCCCCCCCCCCCCCCACCTCTCTCTCCGGCCGTCCAAATGTGCCGGTGACCAGTAAGAGTAACTGGAAATGATTTTTAAATAAAGCTTTCAGCTGCGTTAGGCTGTTCCTGTAAGTGGACAAGTAGGAGGACCGGGAAATGGAGGCTCTTTTGAACGGTGCTTTCTTTTTTAAGTGCAGAGGCGGCAGGTTTCATCGGAACATTTACAGTTTCCAGTTTGGAGAGAGATGTGTACGTAATTTTTTTTTTTTTGTTTTTTTTCTTTCAGAAAGATTTGGGGTCCCGGTTAATGCCTGCGTTCAGCACCCCCTCCAAAGTGCCGTACTCGGACGTGAACCTGGGGAAGGGCACCGCCCACCCTCCCCGCTGGACGACCGACAGCACCGTCGCCGAGGTGACCAGCATCCAGCTGGAGTTTCGAGAGCTGAGCCGCCTCACCAAGGACCCCCGATACAGGGTGAGCCCCTCCTGAAAAAATGCCCCCCCCCCCCCCCTTCAGTCACCACCTGCTGTAATAACCCAGGAGTGTTCTCACTCTCCACTATTACTGTTTTACCATTTTATTTTCTCTGTTTCGCATCATCCATGTGAAGAGTGTTGTGCACACTGCTTGAACAGTGTTACATAATGTTTGTTTATTATTATTATTATTATTATTATTATTATTAGTAGTAGTAGTAGTAGTAGTAGTAGTAGTAGTAGCAGTAGTAGCAGTAGTAATAGCAGCTGTAGTAGTAATAGTAGCAGTAGTAGCAGCAGTAGCAGTAGTGACAGTAGTAGTAGCAGCAGTTGTAGCAGTAGTAGCTGTAGTAGTAATAGCAGCAGTAGCAGTAGTAGCTGTAGTAGTAATGGTAGCTGTTGTAGCAGCAGTAGCAGGAGTGACAGTAGTAGTAGCAGTAGTAGCTGTAGTAGTAATGGTAGCAGTAGTAGCAGCAGTAGCAGTAGTAGCTGCAGTAGTAATGGTAGCTGTTGTAGCAGCAGTAGCAGGAGTGACAGTAGTAGTAGCAGCAGCAGTAGTAGCTGTAGTAGTAATAGTAGCAGTAGTAGTAATGGTAGCTGTTGTAGCAGTAGCAGTAGTAGCAGCAGTAGCAGTAGTAGCTGTAGTAGTAATGGTAGCTGTTGTAGCAGCAGTAGCAGTAGTAGCTGCAGTAGTAATGGTAGCTGTTGTAGCAGCAGTAGCAGGAGTGACAGTAGTAGTAGCAGCAGCAGTAGTAGCTGTAGTAGTAATAGTAGCAGTAGTAGTAATGGTAGCTGTTGTAGCAGTAGCAGTAGTAGCAGCAGTAGCAGTAGTAGCTGTAGTAGTAATGGTAGCTGTTGTAGCAGCAGTAGCAGGAGTGACAGTAGTAGTAGCAGCAGCAGTAGTAGCTGTAGTAGTAATAGTAGCAGTAGTAGCAGTAGTAGCAGTAGTAGTAATGGTAGCTGTTGTAGTAGTAGCAGTAGTAGCTGCAGTAGTAATAGTAGCTGTTGTAGCAGTAGCAGCAGTAGCTGCAGTAGTAATAGTAGCTGTTGTAGCAGTAGCAGCAGTAGCTGCAGTAGTAATGGTAGCCGTTGTAGCAGTAGCAGTAGCAGCAGTAGTAGTAATGGTAGCTGTTGTAGCAGCATTAGCAGTAGCAGCGTGTGTCTCCTCCACCCGTTGGCCCCTGGTTTTGGCTAACTGGGGCCCCTCCCCCTGCAGGAGGCGGTGGATGAGGTGATGAGGATGGTGCACAAGCTGGAGGGGAAGCACGACGGGCTGGTGCCCATGTTCATCAACACCAACAGCGGGCAGTTCACCCACCGCGGGGTCTTCACCCTGGGCGCCCGCGCCGACAGCTACTACGAGTACCTGCTGAAGCAGTGGCTCCAGGGGGGCAAGAAGGAGACCGAGTGGGTTTGCCCTTCCGCCCGCACCTCATTCCGCTTCGTTCCGCTTTACGCTTCAAAATCCGCTCCTCCGTTGTTTTGGCCCCGTTTGTTTGAGCATTATTTCTCTGCTTTGTCCACGTTTGGTTTTGTAATGGCTTTGAACTTCTTTCTTCTGAAGCTGCCTCCTGCCGTTTTTCTCTTTTTACATTTCAGCAGCTTTTCTGGGGTGTTTTGTTTTGTTTTTTGGTCCGTTTCCTGCTTCCTGTTTGAGCGGCTTTGTAGCGGCCGCTGCGCTGGCTGTGTTCCCGGAGCTGCCGTAGCTCTGTGTGTGCGGCGGCGGCGGCGGCGGCGGCGGCGCTGTCCTTCCGAGCGGCCCGTCCGCGGGGCCTGCGCTGTTTTTAGATTAATCCGCCTCATCTGAATTCTGCGCGTGCCGGAGCCTCGCCACGGCAACGGACCCACAGCAGAGACAGGCACGGGGGGGAGGGGGGGCGGGCGCAGGTCGTCACGGTAACGGCGGTGATGATCCTTCTTCCTTGGTTTAGCGGTACGCTTGAGCCGTTAAGGGTCGGCGTTCCACCCGAAAAAGGCGATGGGGTCCGACTGGCGCAGTGCCCCGCAGGGCATCCCGAATTAGACCTCCGGTCCGCCCGGTCCGCAGGGAGCGGCCGCCTTGCCGTCGTGTCTCGCTGCCCTGGAACGCGCGGCCCCCTCGCTTCCGACCCCCCCCCCTCCCCGTCAGGAACCGTGAATCACACCTCACCCCCCGCCCCTCGCTTCCCCCGCGCCCCATGTGGCACCCCAAATTAAACCCGTACGCGGCCGCGTCTGCCGTCGGGATGAGTTACTGGGCCTCTGACGCACGCTGTGTGTCACGTCCAAAGGAGGCGGCCTTTGGGAGGGAAGGCTGTCCGTCAGAGCCGCGCTGAGCAGGGCCGGGGGGGGGGGTAGGCCGGGGGGGCCGGGGGGTGGGGATGCCGTGCTTTTCAGTACACCGCTATCAGTTCACCCACTGGTGTGCAGTTTTGCACAGAAGGGTTCCTTCTGTTGGCTAGCCAGTTTTTGAATGTTATTCCATATATTCATATCATCCGATGCTCATGTTCCTAATAAAAATAGTTAAATTAATTTATCATTACTAAATTTTGATGAATCTTAATTTTACTGTATGTATGTTACAGTATATTTCAGTGTATTTCTCCCATTATTTGTACTGGAATACTGTCAATAATATGAAAAGCATGATATGATTTTTTGGCCGCGTCACCCAGCCCCCTCGTACTAGTGGAGATGTTTTTGGGGTGTGCTGCAAAGCACGGCATTTACAAATTTTACCTCAATTTTTGGGGCATAAATTTTTGACTTGGGGCTCTTTTATTTGCTCCCTTCAAGTGTCAGAATGCGTGTGCTTCTCATACGCTTCCCTCCGCAAACCTGCCTGTTTTGCAGGGCTGCAGCTCTCTTGTTTTTGTCATATTTGGCTTTGCTCAGTGGAGAGGTGGTGCTGAGTCTGTCACTGTTTTTTGTTTTTGTCATATTACCCCCAGAAGCGAGTTTCTGTTCATTGTAAACTGTCAGTTTGTAAATATTTTTTGTGTTTGTCTCTTTCTGTATGTCTATTTGTGCCTGTGTTTGTACCTATATGTCTGTGCTTCTGCATATGCGTCTGTGTGTGTGTGTGTGTGTGTGTGTGTGTGTGTGTCTGTGTGTGTGTCTGTGTGTGTCTGTGTGCGCGCGCTGTGTGTGTGCGCACGCTGTGTGTGTGTGTGTGCGCGCTGTGTGTCTGTGTGTGTGTGTGTGTGTGTGTGTGTGTGTGTGTGTGTGTGTGTGTGTGTGTGTGTGTGTGTGTGCTCTGTGTGTGTGTGCTCTGTGTGTGGTGTGCAGGTTGCTGGAGGACTATATCCAGGCCATAGAGGGGGTGAAGAAGAACCTGCTGAGGCAGACGTCTCCTCTGAAGCTCACCTTTGTGGGGGAGCTGTCCCACGGCCGATTCAGTCCTAAAATGGTGAGGAAACCCCCCAAAACCACCACCTGTAACTGTACAGATACACCTACACACCTGTAACTGTACAGATACACCTACACACCTGTAACTGTACAGCTACACCTACACACCTGTAACTCTACACCTGCACCTACACACCTGTAACTGTACAGCTACACCTACACACCTGTAACTGTACAGATACACCTACACACCTGTAACTCTACACCTGCACCTACACACCTGTAACTCTACAGCTACACCTACACACCTGTAACTGTACAGATACACCTACACACCTGTAACTCTACACCTGCACCTACACACCTGTAACTGTACAGATATACTCCCACACCTGTAACTGTACAGATATACTCCCACACCTGTAACTGTACAGATACACCTACACACCTGTAACTCTACACCTGCACCTACACACCTGTAACTGTACAGATATACTCCCACACCTGTAACTGTACAGATACACCTACACACCTGTAACTCTACACCTGCACCTACACACCTGTAACTGTACAGATATACTCCCACACCTGTAACTGTACAGATATACTCCCACACCTGTAACTGTACAGATACACCTACACACCTGTAACTCTACAGCTACACCTACACACCTGTAACTCTACAGATGCACCTACACACCTGTAACTGTACAGATACACCTACACACCTGTATTTCTGGAGCTACACCTCCATGCCTGTAACCCTGCCTCATTTAATACCTGACCATTTTTACAGCAATTTTTTAATGTCATCATCGTACTGATGCATTTCATCAATTAATTTAGCAGATGCTCTTACCCAGAGAGAGACTCACAGAATATCTCATAAAGCAAGGCTGGATGAGTACCATCACTGCTCTGAACAGTGACTGCACCCCCCCCCCCCGTCCCTCACTTGTGTGAAGCCTGGCGGTGATGTTGATCTGATAATCTGGAAAGCTCATTTAGGCTTTCGGGAGTAGGAGATGGTGGGGCGGCCCGTCCCAGCCGGGGGGCCGATTGAGAGGGCCACGCGATGCAGGAGGGCGATTAAGAGCGGGCCGAGAACGAGCCGAATTAGCCCACACCGCTCTAGCGAGGACAGTTTTCACTTCATTTCCCACAATGCAGCAGCTTGTGCACTGTTCATTGGTGTGTGTGTGTGTGTGTTTGTGTGTGCATGTGTGTGTGCGCATGTGTGTGTGTGCGCGTGTGTGCACGTGTGCGTGTGTGTGTGCGTGCGTGCGTGCGTTTTTGTGTGTCTGTGTGTTTGTGTGTCTGTGTGCGTGTGTGTGTGTGTCTGTGTGTGTGTGTGTGTGTGTGCGCGCGTGTGTTTGTGTGTGTGTGCGTGCGTGCGTGTTTGTGTGTCTGTGTTTGTGTGTCTGTGTGCGTGTGTGTGTGTGTGTGTGTGTCTGTGTGTGTGTGTGTGTGTGTGTGTGTGTGTGCGAGTGTGTTTGTGTGTGTGCGTGCGTGCGTGCGTGCGTGTTTGTGTGTTTGTGTCTATGTGCGTGTGTCTGCGTGCGTGCGTGCGTGCGTGTTTGTGTGTTTGTGTGTCTATGTGTGTGTGTGTCTGTGTGTGTGCGTGTGTCTGTGTCTCTCTGTGTGTGTGTGTGTGTGTGTGTGTGTGTGTGTGTGTGTGTGTGTGTGTGCGTGTGTGCGTGCGTGGTGTGTGTGTCTCTGTGTATGCGTGCTCACGATGTACTGTAGCTTTTCATTCATTTATTTATTTGGTGTGTTCGCTCATTTATTTCGCTCGTGAAACTTAATCACCAGGAGCTTACCCAGGCAGTCTTCGGGATGCAATTTAATTTAGGTGGAAACAACGCTGTCAGGCCTCAGAGTAAATTAAAAATCTTAATACTGAAAAAGAAACGCTGCGCCTCTGTAATCTCTCGCGAATAAAGAGGGCTCGCCGCGCGCCTTTCCGCGGAGTATTGCCGTTGCCATGACAGCAGTCAGGCGTGCCCGTGGAGTTCATGCAGGACCCGGAGAGGGTGGGAGGGGGGCGGGGCTCTGGAGCATTGGAGGTGACCGATGTCAGCTTCTGTTGTGCATGCCGAGGGCAAAGGTTCACTTCCCCTGTTTAAACCCAGCTGTTTCGACAGCTGAATAAAACGTAGTCCTATTCTGTCATACTTTGATGTCCAATCTAGTGCGATCATAGCTTTATCATTTTATGTAGCCGTTGTGGGAAAAATCTTTTTTTTTGGTCGAGAAATTTGTATAAAATATATTATTTTGTTGCATTTTCATGATAGAAATTCCATACAGTTCCTGCTCGCTGTGTTGCAGTATCTCCTTATACAAAAGCCTCTATGCAGTTTGAGGCCAGTCAAGACTCCTCCCGACCCACACCCCCAGGTGGAAAGTGGCTTGTAAGAAGCAACAGACCTAGGCACGCATTTTCATGTGTCTTACAAAGTTGCCTTTTCATTTTCGCATTTAGGATGTGGAAATTGAACTGTAATAAGCGGTGTTAGCAAGTTTCTGGGGCTAATCAGTTGCTAAATCCAAAAGTGCCATTTTTGAAATTAAGTTAATTTCACCCAATTCAGTTAAAAATGTTAGCTTGCATCAACTGAAGTGTGCATCCAAAATTACCTGTGAATGCTCTCCAGCTATTCCGAAAGTTGTGTTCTTAAGCAAAGGAAACTGATGAAATGAAAGACTGAGGGGCGTCAATAGGCTCCTAAATGGTGGAAGTGTGGACACGGCCACTAAAACTAGCCATTTGGCGGATAACGAATAATTCAAAGACAAAGTGAATGATAGCGTACCAAACCTACATTATGCTAACGGGATTTCTCATAAGGAAAAGATTTCAAACACTTTTGAAAGGATTTCAAACAAAAAAAATCCCCCACAAACGCAGTAATCCCACTGGATCCAGCTTGAGGACCACTGGTCTAGCGTCAGGCTCGGAATTCGCTACTAATAAAGATGGAGACGAGTGGATGAGGGAGGACTGTTGGGACACAGCCTGTGAGCCTGTCCCATTAGCGCTGGGCTCTCAGCCACTCAGCCACTCTGTCCAGGCCGTCAGTTCTGGTGCTTTATTTGCCGTAGTTCGCTCCCTGGAGATTGCACTTATGGCTTCAGATGGCGCGATTAGCGTAGCGTCACGGCGGCGCCGTAGCCGCACACTGTGGAGTGCAGCCTTTTGGGATGGTCTTATCTCACGCGGTTTGCGGTTTGTTTGTATGAGACCCGCCCTAACTCAGTTGTGGGTTTAGGAATGTTGGATAGTTTGAAGGAATGTTGGATAGTTTGTAGGAATGTTGGATAATTTGAAGGAATGTTGGATAGTTTGTAGGAATGTTGGATAATTTGAAGGAATGTTGGATAGTTTGTAGGAATGTTGGATAGTTTGTAGGAATGTTGGATAGTTTGAAGGAATGTTGGATAGTTTGAAGGAATGTTGGATAGTTTGTAGGAATGTTGGATAGTTTGTAGGAATGTTGGATAGTTTGTAGGAATGCTGGATAGTTTGAAGGAATGTTGGATAGTTTGAAGGAATGTTGGATAGTTTGTAGGAATGTTGGATAGTTTGAAGGAATGTTGGATAGTTTGTAGGAATGTTGGATAGTTTGAAGGAATGTTGGATAGTTTGAAGGAATGTTGGATAGTTTGAAGGAATGTTGGATAGTTTGTAGGAATGTTGGATAGTTTGAAGGAATGTTGGATAGTTTGAAGGAATGTTGGATAGTTTGAAGGAATGTTGGATAGTTTGTAGGAATGTTGGATAGTTTGTAGGAATGTTGGATAGTTTGAAGGAATGTTGGATAGTTTGTAGGAATGTTGGATAGTTTGTAGGAATGTTGGATAGTTTGTAGGAATGCTGGATAGTTTGAAGGAATGTTGGATAGTTTGAAGGAATGTTGGATAGTTTGTAGGAATGTTGGATAGTTTGAAGGAATGTTGGATAGTTTGAAGGAATGTTGGACAGTTTGTAGGAATGTTGGACAGTTTGAAGGAATGCTGGACAGTTTGAAGGAATGCTGGACAGTTTGTAGGAATGTTGGATAGTTTGTAGGAATGTTGGATAGTTTGTAGGAATGTTGGATAGTTTGAAGGAATGTTGGATAGTTTGTAGGAATTTTGGATAGTTTGAAGGAATGTTGGATAGTTTGTAGGAATGTTGGATAGTTTGTAGGAATGTTGGATAGTTTGAAGGAATGTTGGATAGTTTGAAGGAATGTTGGATAGTTTGAAGGAATGTTGGATAGTTTGTAGGAATGTTGGATAGTTTGAAGGAATGTTGGATAGTTTGTAGGAATGTTGGATAGTTTGAAGGAATGTTGGATAGTTTGTAGGAATGTTGGATAGTTTGTAGGAATGTTGGATAGTTTGTAGGAATGTTGGATAGTTTGTGGAATGTTGGATAGTTTGTAGGAATGTTGGATAGTTTGTGCGGCTCGTCAAAAGCGTTCCCCTTACACAGATCTTTGCGTCTCAGCGCTCATCGATCGTTTGACCCCGAAGACGCAAACGCGAAGCCAGGGAGCCAAATTCTGCCGTCCCAAAGTCCCACTCCATCGCAGTGGTTTCTTCTCGTCTCCCCCCGTCCCTCTCGCTCCCTTTCTCTCAGTGTGCAGTTCAGTTTCAAAGTGGCTTCCCATTGTGTTCGAACCGGGCGACAAATAAAACAAACAGGATATTACAGGCGGGTCTCTGTAGGAGTTCATTGTGATTGTAATAAGAATAGATATACATCCCTCTCTCTCTTCTCTTTCATATTTAAATTGGATTTTTTAAAAATATGTTCGAGAGGGGCAACAGAAGTCATTTGCTGTGCTCGAGAGGAAGGAGAGGTGAAATGGATATAATCCGCCTCCTTATCACTCTCCTGCAGCACACATTTGCAAATTCATAATAGTTTATCGGCGTCCCAAGACATCGCTTGCTGAAGGAACGATGGGCATGTGCATGGCAATAGCAGTGTGACACGGATAAAACCGAGCATTCACTTATTAATTATTCAGCTTATGGTATTTTACACTCATTGATACATTGTTATGTTTAACTCTCTTGCTCTCTCTCAAGGATTCAGGCAGACTTTATTACCATGACTTGAAGAGATTCAGAATTGTCAAAGCATTTTAGAAAATAAGACTCTCCAAGCAAGTGAAAGGAATACAATTAAAAAGAAGAATGGCAGTCGTTATATAGAATATGGCTCTGAAATGTCTCTCTCAAATTGAAATGCGTTTCTGTTCACATGACAATAGAAATCTTAGGTTCAGCAGTAAAAACAGAGATGATGTGAATCTCTCCTTCCCCACCCTCCCCCCTCTATCTCTTCTGCCCCCTCCCCTCTATCTCTTTTGCCCCCCCACCCCCCTCCCTCCTTCCCTCTGTCTCTTCTGCCCCTCACCCCCCCTCTGTCTCTTCTGCCCCCCCCACCCCACCCCCCACCCCCCTCACTCCTTCCCTCTGTCTCTTCTGCCCCTCACCCCCCCTCTGTCTCTTCTGCCCCCCCCCCCCACCCCACCCCCCTCCTCCCTTCCCCTCTACCTCTTCTGCCCCCCCCCCCCCCCCCCACCCCACCCCCTCCCCCCCTCCCCCAGGACCACCTGGTGTGCTTCCTGCCGGGCACCCTGGCTCTGGGTGCCCATAACGGCCTGCCGGAGGACCACATGGAGCTGGCCCGGCGGCTGATGGAGACCTGCTACCAGATGTACGCGCAGATGGAGACCGGCCTGAGCCCCGAGATCGTGCACTTCAACACGCAGCCGCGCAACGGCCGCGACGTGGAGGTCAAGGTGGGCGGGGCGCCAGAGACACGGCCGACGCATCGAGCGGTGGTTAGCCGAGGCAGCAGAATGTGGCTTTTTGAAAGTAGCTGGCTAGCGTGTTTGCAGCATACTCACAGTAAAGGTGGAGGTGGTTCACTCATCCTGTTAAAGCACTGTTCTTGTGCGTGGATGGGCCCCGTGGTCTGGTATCAAATCCGTGCGATGCCCGTGGGGGACGGTGCACAAATGACTCTCGCCCAGGGATTGGAGGGTTTCGGTCAGACAGGATGAAAGCGCATCACTTCTGGTACATTAGGGACCCACCAGGCCACCAGTCCACTTGTTAAGCTGCACTTTGACCATCTTCCTCTGATTCATGTCTGTGCGAGCCTGACTTGTGGACTGTGATGTCATAAGAAGCGGAACTTTGACTGTCGTCCTCTTGGGAGGAGAGAGTGTGCTTGCCTGTGCTCTCACAAATCGACATTAGAGGTCAGCATGGGCATTGCGGTGCGAACATGATTTGTGATTCCAGATTGGTAAGAAAAAAAATGTTTCTCTAACCAGCTTCCAATCAGATTAGTGTGCCATGCCAAAACAAGCAATATTTCTTTCACACACGGCGATTGGTATGGACTCTGTAACAGACATTGGCCTTGATGTAACCCAGGTCTGACCCAGGTCTAACCCAGGCCCCCCCTTTTTCCTCAGACTGCTGACAGGCACAACCTCCTGAGGCCAGAGACGGTGGAGAGCCTGTTCTACCTGTACAGGTTCACTCAGGACAAGAAGTACCAGGACTGGGGCTGGAAGATCTTCCAGAGCTTCAACAAGTACACCAGGGTGAGATGGCCTGCTGATGTATGTCTCTTTGTCTCTGTCTGCAGTTCTCGCTATCTGCCTCTTCATTTATCTCTGAATCTCTGTCTCTCTGTATCTCTCCCTGTCTGTCTCGGTCTCGATTTTAATCTCTCTCTCTCTCTCTCTCGATGTCACTCACTCGCTCATTCACCCTTTCTGTTCCTCACCATTCCTTTCTCCCTCCCTCGATATTAATATCTCTGTGATCCTCTGCTATGGCCTTTGCATAATTGCAGCAGTAGCTGTGTTGCGAGACGTTAAACTTGCAGACTTCGCCCAGGGAGTGCGCAAAAAGTGCGAGATAATTCTGCACTCAAATTCACAGTCTAGACATGGCAGGGGATTATTAAATAACTTTTAATCGCTGGCTTTGCTGGTTTATCATTCACATGAAAGGAGTTTTGCTCTGTTGGGGAAGGAAAAAAAGGTTTAAAATAGGCTTGTGAGCATCTCTGGTGGATGCTGGTGAAAAATCCTGGCGAGTCCTTTCAGAGCTTTGGCAGATTTTCTGTAAATGAAAATTGGACCCGACACAATAAAATATAAAGGGTGACGGTTATGGACCTGGGCTCGTGACTGAGAGGTTGCAGGTTCAATTCCCACGCGGGGCACTGCTGTTCAGCAAGGTGCTAAAGCCGAGCTGATTCACTTGACATCCGCCTGTTTGAATTGATTGCATGTAAAATGCAAGCCGCTTCCGTGTCTGCCAGATGCCTGAACGTAAAAATTTAAACGCTGATTGAATCGTTGCGGTCCCTCGCCCCGTTCCCCAGGTGCCCTCGGGCGGGTACACCTCCATCAGCAACGTGCGCGACCCCGCCAACCCCAGCCCCCGGGACAAGATGGAGAGCTTCTTCCTGGGCGAGACGCTCAAGTACTTCTACCTGCTGTTCTCCGACGACCCCGAGCTGGTCAGCCTGGACAAGTACGTCTTCAACACGGAGGCGCACCCCTTCCCCATCTGGCCCTCCGAGCACTGACAGGAAGCTCGGCCGCTCCCGCAGGAAGTGACACGTACAGCATGCACACACGTGCTCCCCCAGGGCTTCCCTGGGCGAGGAGCCGTTGGGGTTTGAAGGGTGGAAAGTGGGCGGTCTTGGCCGGGACGGGGGAGTGAGGTAGATATGGGACTGGGCCTTTTCTTTTTTTTTTTTTTTACTTCTTTCAGTACCTTTTTTCCTACCCCCTCCCACAGCCCCTCTTCTACTAGACCTCGTCCGTGGCCCTGTTTAAGAAGCCTCGTTCTCCTCAGTGTGAAATGAAGATTTCAGAACTTTGATGCAGTTCAAGATTCCGTTCGCTTGAGAATCAATCAAGCACTGTTGTTGTTGTTGATCTCCATCACAATTGGCCGGCGGCGGGTTGGGGGTGGGGCTTAGTATTTAGTATCCTATCCATTTTATTGGTGGATTCGGTGAAGAGGTTCATATTTACTGGCCTGCTTCCCAACTTCCCCCCCTCTCCAAATTTAGAATGAGCCTCCCCCCCCTCTGTTGTGTACGGGAGAAATCTAGCCGGAAAACCCAGGAGCCCGTGGGGTCTGGATTGGCTGCGCTTCCTTGTCCAGCCGTTGGGTGGGTGCCAGGGACAACCGGGGAGTCACTGCCAGAAGAGAACCGAAAAGCAGCCCCCTCGTCGCTGGACCCCACTGGCGGTTCCGTTACTGGGGGGGTTTTACGGTTTTGAGAAGTGAACCGGGGGGGGCCACGCAGCGTCCTTCTCCCCCCGTGTTAGTTTCGACCGTCGCCATGGCAGCCTACTGTATGGAGGTGGGGTGGAGCTTTCAGTTTGTGCACTGTGAAATGTTTCCATAAGAGAAGCCAAGCACTTGGTAAATGAAACTTTTTATTTTATGTGTGTATTATTTTTAGTTTTTCGTGTGTGTGTGTGTTTGTCACTTGAAATTGGAATAGAAGCTGCTGGCTTTTATTTTTTTTATTTGAGCCTGTTTTCCAGGCCAGATCGATGAGACACTGACAGTATAATGAATTGTATCTTCTGTCATCTCTGTATTGCGAGCCGCATTATAGCCAGACAGCGTGACTGCATTACTTATTTCCTTTCTTCTTGTTTTTTTGTTTGTTTTTGTTTTTTGTCAGGGAATGGGTTGGCCTATACTAGTTACTAATTCCCCCTATCGAATCTCTCTTTTTCCTCCTTATTTATGCACAGTATACCCTTTTATTTTGTTTAATGAGCACTTTTCTGAAGTCCCAACAAATCATTGGTTGGCCCGCAGTGGGGTACAGTGCATCATGGGAAATGAAGTGAAGAGACTGGCCTGGGTCACTGTGTGGTCTCTTGTTGAGTTACTCTGTTACATGTGTACACAGTAGATCTAAGGCATATCACAATCCCGTGAGCTTGTTGGGTCACGCAGGTCCTCTCTCTCTCTGGAGTCGTGTCCGCTGTACATTCTTGACCACACACAAATGCGGATCCCTGGATTGTAGATTAAGCCATTGGGGCAACAACGTCGTGCACTTCCTTGTTTTGCATATGTGCAATGTTGGCATTGAACGTGTGTGCGTGTGTGTGTGTGTGTGTGTGTGTGTGTGTGTTAGAGTGCATTATAATGTAGCTTTTCTAGATATTGGTTTTTGGGGAATTATGACCAACTAGAATTTAAAACTATTTTAACTATTGCTGCCAACAGACCAAGGAACATTGTGGACTATGATCATTCCTGTAAATAATTACATAAATAATGACATAAAATAAAACTTGGGAAAAAAAAAAAAAAACTTCACCTATATTGCTCTTTTTAGTGTTTTGGTATACAGTGTATTTGTATTGCTACCAAAATGTTTGTCTTAATCTTAAGAGTTGACATTGAGAAGGAGAAGAATTGACATTGGGACTACCTATGCTTGAGTGGGCTATTTCCATTGCTTTCTGTCTGGTGGCACTGTGCTTTTTGAAGGGTTTCCTTATCTTCAGTGGACGTGATGGCTATGAAGAGACTGCTGTTTTTTTAGTTCCGCCCTCCTCTACCTACACACTTCATTCGATCCACGGCTAGAGGGCTACGCTCTCGATCAAAGTGGCTCCAAAATGGCCCTCTGGTGTGGTTTGTCCCTGTGGGTAAGTCAGAGTGGGAGGCAGTGGGTGTTTCTCAGTACCGAGAACGTCACGTTCGGACTCCAGTTCTTGCTCAGAATGTTCTTGTCAAGTTTCCTTGGGAGAGCGCGCTTCCAGGAACACAAGGATATACAATGGAGCTAAAAGAAACTCTGTGTGTTGTGTACATCCTCGATATTTGGGGGGAATCAAGACCAGTTTGGGGATCTTAAACCACTCTCACGTCTTTGCCTTCTTGCTTTTGGAACAGAACTTGGGTCGTTAAATATCACGCCACGGAAGTCCGCTAGAACCGAGAACGGACGAGAGCGGACATTGAGAAACACCCAGTGATTGGGGACAGTGGCATTGTGACCTCATCAGTGGGTGGCGATAGTGAATCGTGCTTGTGATTGGCTGAGGTCAGCGAAGTCCCTGATTGCTCCCGCCTGCTTTTGGACTTCTGGGAGCCCTTTCCGAAACAGAGTCACTCGTGGCTCTTGTAGAGTTCTTGACCGAAGACTGTGTTCTTTAGTTGAGTGTAGGGGTTTGTGGGAAACTTTGCCATCTTTCACGTGCCTTTTCCTGCTATGCTGAGCAAAAAAAAAAAAAAAAAAAGTTTAATAGTTTCTCCTTAGTTCTGTTCTGCTTAAGCTGCTTTTAAAATATGTATCGTGTCGCTGCAGACCGATAAGTACCTACTTTCCTTGTAAATGGTGCAATTTATGAGGCTGGAGAGAGGAAAGTGTGGGTTATTTATAACTTTGGATCATTGCCGTGCAAGACAATTTGAGATGAAAGTGGTTTGGAGGTTGCTGTATGTTTTTTTTTTTTTTGTTTGTTTTTACAGTAACGATCAGTCTAATTGTGAAATCGTACCACAGTAGCAATTCTAATCAGGGAGAAAGGGCCTTGTTGGTTAAAGGTGACTTAACTTAATGTGCTGCTTGTTTTCTAAGTGTGCTTTAAGACTTTGACCAAACGTGGACACATTTATATGGATTTTAACATTTCTAGGAATTCAACCCCAAACAAAATTACGTTCTAGTGCACCGATCGATCGATCGATCCGTCGGTCACCGAGAGACGGTACGAAATTGCTCGGATACCTGACCAGACGAAAAGGATCGTAGCGGGCGAAAGGATTATCAGCGACTGTCCTCAGAACCTGCTCAGCTCCATCAGGGACCTCTCCTCGTTCATGGAGTCCGGTGCCATGGCTGCAGTTTGCCAGAGAAAGAGAGAGCAGTTATTTTTTTCCCACTTTCCTCTGAGACTTCACCTGTGAGTAAGGATCAGGCACGGTGGAAAGAGTTTCAGAAAAAACCCTCGAGCTCAGTTTGCTCTGTGGCTACCAGACCGTCCATTAGGGCCAAGTTCACTACCCAAAAATGAGTTTTTTGGGTCCTGAGGCCGCTCCCTGTGTTCTGTTGGTGTGAGGAGACGGCCTACAAAATGTCCCCAGCTACCCCACAGCTGCTCCACTTCTGGCTTTGTGTAATTTCTGCAGAGACCGACATGGCCGCCAGCCTCAGTGTTGCTTTTGTTTTTTTTGTTGTTTTTTTAAATCTGTCAGGCGTCCACATGCTTTGTACCAAGCCCTGTACAGGGAATGAATGCGTTTTAACATCACTCACGTCACTGGTCTGCAATAAAATTTTGGAAATGAAGCAGTCTCGGCTCGTTTTGTTTGATATTCGTACAAAACTCCATTTCCCAGGTTCTCTCAGAACTTCTGTTTCCATGCGGCATTTCGGTCCCATAGACCTTCACCATGCCTGCCCTGGCAAAGGTGTATGTGACTGAAACACTGCACTGTGTGTGTGTATATATATATATATATATATTCTTTTTTATTACACAGTGGGTGTAATAAAAAAAGACCTTTTCTATTTTAGTCATTGTTTTTCTAGTAACAGTTTAGTTTTAAACTGTTATAAGCTTGTCCTAACACCTGCCATTATCCGGTAATGAAAGCACAGCACAGCTGGCGATAGGTGTTTTTATGCTGCACAGACGTAATTCGCTGCATGCACAGTGAAAGTGATGCGCTGCTTGTCGTGAGCTGTAATATGCTGCTATTGCAGGAAATGACAGGTGTTGTGTCATGATTTTTGCAGCAATAATTTTTTTACAATCTCTAAAAAAAAAAACTTAAAAAAAAACATGCCACATAGCAGCTTAATATGTAATAACCACGTTGGTGTTCTTTCATTAATTATATATATAAAAACTTAACCTGCGCAAAAAGCTAGATGCAGCTATCGTAAAGCCTAGTCTAGCCGTTAGCTTTGTGTGAATGATGCATGGATGTAAGTCGCAGTAAATAACACACCGCTTCTTTAATGTTTTTCTTGTTGTTTTTCTCTCTCTTTGATGCGGGTTCTGTCTCCTCTGATGCATGGGCAGCCCGCAGCTCATGCTGTGCAGCGCAGCAGCACGCAGCCGCGCAGTAAATGCGCCGCGGGGGGGGATTTAATGCGAAGGAAAACTGCAGCAGCCAGGGGAGCACCTCTCCTGTGGGTGGGGTGGGGTGGGGAGGGGGGAGGGGGGAGGGGGGGGGGGGGGGGGAACCATATTGCCAAAATTTTCCCTCCTTTAGGCGACGCTGCTGCCAGTTGTACACTTCCTGTGGCGTAGCGGCCAGATGCTGTCGCTCCCAGCACGTGGATTGGCTACCGGACCGTCCCACCTGCCTCAGCAGGATGGGCCAACCAACGTCCCCGTAAGTCATGTGTTTTTGACTCTGTGTGCGGCTCCAAAGGTTCGAGTGTTTGAGCGGCTCTCCGGGGCACCGTGAGCTGGGTGCCATCTGGTCCTGCGCGGGGGGGAAGGGGGTGGGGGGCGCCGTGCGAAACTGCAGTTGGGGGCGCGCTCTACCCACCTGCAGGCTCCTGTGCCCTATTCCAGAATCTGAAGAGGCTCTGCCAGATTGCTCAGCGTGACTTATCAATTAAATTTACCAACGCCCTACCGCACAGTCCTTTCAGAGAGTGCTTTTACGCTGGACCATTTGTTTCTGAAAAAAGGCGGCGTAGGGCAGAGGTGCTTTTAGTTTTATGTGATGGGAAAACTATTCAGAGGAAAGATCAAATCCAGATCTATTTATAGAGTGAATTTTACAGAGCATTTGTCACAGGCCTCTTCACAGCACACCGCAGCCTAACCACCCCCACAAGGGTCAACCTGGGGGCAACAGCAAGGAAGGAAGAACCAGAGCAAGGAAGTGTCTGCCTGCCTCGGCACCATAGAGGAAGAAACCTGGCGAGGGAGCCGACTCAGCATCCTCCCATCCTCCTCTGGGCCAGCTCGGGGTTTGGGTTCACGGTGACCGTTATTCAGTCTGGCTGATTCAGCTCAGGCCTGGCTGGGGGGGGGGGGGGCAGCTGGAGGTGGCAGCCCCCCACCCACTGGCCCTCCCTGCAGTGGGAGAGGCAGGTGAGATGAGGAATAGGTCATTAGGGAAGAGCGGTTCACGGTCAGGTCTTTTGACACCCTGCAGCACCCGTACCCTGCGGTGTAAACATTGTCTCGTTATCTCCCTCCTGCTCATTCAGGAAATGACATGCCGCTCGTGTCACAGGTCAGGATAAATTGATTTTTTAATATACTTTTTACTACAATGCTATATTCTGGCTGTTGGTCATACACCAGTGCCTTCTGATGTGTGAGTGTGTGCACCTGCTCCTCTGTGGTACTCCCTGAGACCTACAGTGTGTATGTACTCTAGCCTTGCCTCCGCTGCACTTGCTGCTTATTGTATGCGTGTGCATGTGTGTACATGCGTGTCTGTGCGCGTGTGTGTGTGTGTGTGTGTGTGTGTGCGCACACGTGCATGTGTGTGTGTCCGCGTGTGTGCGCGCGTGCGTGTGTGTGTACACGTGTATGTGCGTGCGCGCGTATGTGTGTGTGTGTGCGTGTGTGCACGTGTATGTGCGCGCATGTGTGTGCATGTGTGTGTGTGTGTGCGTGTGTGTGTGCACGTGTGCGTGTGCGTGCGTGTGTGCACGTGTATGTGCGCGCATGTGTGTGCACGTGTGTGTGTGCGTGTGTGTGTGCACGTGTGCGTGTGCGTGCGTGTGTGTGTGTGTGCATGTGCCGCGTGCTTGTGGGTCCTTGTGTGTGTATGCCTGCATGCGCATGTGTGTGCTATGTGCGTGTGCCTGAACAGGTATAGGATGTATATGTGTTGCCTGTGTTTGTGTTGTGTCTCTCATTGCATGTTTTTTTGTCTGCATTTCTGAGAGTGTGTGTGTTTGTGGTGTGGAGGGAGGGGGCGGAGTAGGGTTTCCTGTGGTCTGTGATAGTGCATGTGTGTATGAGCCTGTGTGTGTCTGCTTGTCTGTATTTGAGTGTATGACTGCGGTTTGTGTGCGCGCGCGCTTGTGTGTATTACTGCGGTGTGTGTGCGTGTGTGTGTGTGTGTAAGTGAGTGTGTGTGTGTGTGTGTTTCAGCTGTCATCTCCATACCTTCATTTTTGACGTTCACCGACCTGATGCCCATCTGCCTGCTCAGGGATCTCCTGGAGGTCCTGTCTGCTGTGACAGTAGTGGTGAGCTCCCTCCTTGCCTTGGCCCCTGGCGCAGTCACAGGTAGCTGCTTTTCTGAGCCTGATACGCGCTGTTTAAGAGAGAGGGTGGCAGTCGACTCGCCCACGTCTGAGGGAGGCTGACGTTTCATAAATATTCCCTATAAAACCCGCTTGACAAACACAGTGGTTATAACACTCGGAACGGTTCTATTTGGAATTGAGTTGGCTCAGCCCTATTTATTGCTGCTTTCTTTATAAATATCTTTCCTCTGTTTCAAGAAGAAATGTATCACGTATTATGAGTAAAGTGTTTTCATTTACCGTCTGTTGCGCAGGCACACACACACACAAGAATTTATTGCTATACTTGTGAGGACTTCCCATTGACTACATTCATTCCGTAACCTCTAACCCTAACCCTAACCCTAACCCTAACCTGAACCCCAGCCACTACATACCTAACCCTAACCCTAACCCCAACCACTACCTGACTAACCTAATTGTAACCCTAACCCTAAAACAGCCTCTTGAACTTGTGGGGACAAGCAAAAGGTCCCCACCTTGCGTAATTTTCCTCATCCTTGTATCCTTGTGGGGACATTTGTTTCTCACAAAATCAGTAATGTCCACACACACACACACATACACACACACACACTCATGCACACAGTTTTCTACTGAACACTGCAGGGTCCAAGGAAAACGGGAGAGGGAGAAGTGCCACCTTCCCTTCCACTCTGTTCTGCCCTTGTACTGCTGGAGAGAGTTTTTAAATGTCACTGCATAACCCTTTGGAACGCTCTGGTAGAGTGGAGTCTGTGGTCAAGCTGGGGGTGGGGTGGGGTGAGGGGCTGCTAGATCCCCTCTGACTCATCTACTGCAGGTGCTTTCTCTATAAAGCGTCTATTAAGGGAAGGTGGTTTAAATGGGTTTCAGCTCAAAAAATCCTGGAATCTGGTTCTAACTAGTTTTAAATTGCGCTCTCTTGCAGATCACTGGCTCATTTGCCTTGAACTGCCGCCTCCAAATGGAGCTCTATACGCAAGGTCAGAAGTAACCATTGGTCCTGTAGCAGTGGTTTATTAGCAAAGGCACATGCCTGGAAGGTGATTGGGCTTACAATGCCATAATGCTATGAGCAATCTGGTCAGGCTTATAGTGACGTGATGTTATGATCACCTTGGTTAGCGTCATGGTACCGTAAGCTTATTATCCTGATGAGTGAGGTTACTCTCTAAACATGGCGTGTAAAGGCTAAGTCTTTCAGTCACAACAAGCGGAAAGATAGGACATAAAAACAACACTGAGATGAATCCAGTCAGGGAGGAGTTTGAAAGCAAGGAAGCGGAGAAGAAGCTTGCAATAGTAATGTATAGCAGTTAGCGAATTAGCGCAAATGAAGAATTGCATCACAAGTACTGATTGACAGCAGTACCAGCATTATGAGGCCAGGGTCTGCATATTGTGACCATGTTTTGTGAAATATGATGCACAGAGAAACGATTAAATTAGCAGCCGAATCAGCATCCCAGCAGTGTCCTGTAATCACAATTTTATCGCCCTTTTGTTTACGATGGCAGTTAAATTAAGCTAGCATCATTAAGCCAGCACACGGTGTTTTCTTAGGAAAAATGCTTCTTTATTGCTCGTCCAGACCCATACTTGTGTCAGAGAGAGAGAGAGAGAGAGAGGGGGGATGTTATTTCCTCTGATGTAAAGAAGCATGTGAGGATGGCTTCCTCCTGTGAAGAGGAAGATAAGGGTGACGGTGGCAGCCTGGCTGGCTGGCTGGCTCAGGTGTCCCATGTCTCTGTTCTGCAGAATATCTTCACCTTTTCCTGTTCCATCCTTTTCTCTTTGCCTCTTCTCCCCCCACACCCCCCAAACCCCAGGATCACAAATCCAGCCACGGTGATATGTCAACTGAAAGATAGCATTAGACAGGTCATGAGCAAACGCTAGGAGCACAATCTGGCAGCCGGTCGCTGATCCCAAATTATTTGTGAGCTGTAATTCTTGGTTGCACCGAACGGAACACAGTTTTGACAAGATGTTTTTTTTATTTCTTTTTTTTTTGGAGAAGTGGTGCTCTGTCCTGTCTCGTTTTGAACTTCAGTTCAGACCTGTCCTGATCATGGCCTGTGGAACAACCAGGAAATGATGGTGCAATTAGGTGATTTTGAGAATTAGTAATCAGAAGTATTCTAAATCACTGCAGTTTCCTTTTCATGTATTTTTCATTTTCTTCTTTTGTATCTTCAGATGCTGTACTTCAGCCTCCTGCGCCTGGTGTCTGTCCTTTTACATGGACACCAGGGGGCAGTATAAACAGGCTCAAGGCTCAATCTGCATATGTTGCTTTTTTTTAAGTGCCATTTGCTGGGCACTATTCCAGGATCAGCCTACACTGACGCGCGCGTGCTTCACCGATGTTTCAGGCAAAAATAACCGGCCAGGGTCAAATTAATTTCCTCCAGCTCACTCGACAGTGTTCCCATTGGCGCAGAGTGCGGTCCGTCTCTGAGGACACGTGCAGGGGAAGCTTCTGGATCAGGTCGAACCCCCCAGTGCTCCCCTGTGCCACCTTTAGAGACCTCACAGTTTAAAACTTAATTCCTGCTGCCGGTTAGATGGTCCGTGAAAGTGATCCGGGAGCTCATTTGGAGAAGGTACCGGAAGACGGGGGGCGGGGGGGGGGTGGGGGGTGGAGGGGAGGTGCGGCACTGGGGGCCTGGGAACCAATGAGCCGGGGTAATTTCGGCTCGGAGTCTGAAGAGTCAGCTCTGAGACGAGGCCGGGAGGGGCTCGTCTGCCGGGACGCTGTCGGGGGGGCGAAAGTGCCCTCATCTGTCATTCAGGATCAGGCTTGATTTTTTTGTCTCTCGCCCCGTACCCATGGGTACAGGTCTTGCTCCCCACTCAGGGGTGATTGTGGGCTTTTTTACAGATGTGCACGGTTTGCTACGTTCTTTTGTTTATTTATTTGTTGTTCTGATGGGTACATACATTCATTTTAATCGAATCGATCTCCTAATTATGATGAAACACAGATTATCTTGCATATCGAGCAAAGAGATTAAGTATGTCTATCTGTATGTCAGATTCGACACAGTGCCACAGTCTTAATGTTTAGCCCGCCTTGACCTTAATTCCGTCACCTTAACTATTGTGACTACCTGTGTACCAAACAGCATACAGTAAATTGCCAGTTACAGCGCGATTAGCATTTGAATGCGCACTTTAATGGAAATGATCTGCTTTCTGGCATTACGTTCATGTGTTGCATTTCTACCCATGCCAGAGTGCATATCCAGGATAAGAGAGGAATCCAGAATTTCTAATAGAAAAATGTTATATATAGCAACCAGATGCATGTTGAAATTTTAAGTTGTTTTAATCCCATCCTCCACACACAGACACCCCTATTTCACCTGTCATATTGAAATTGAGAATGTTCCGGAAATCTCTCCCCCTTGACTGCAATGTCGAAAAAAGGGCTCGGCGCTCTCCAGTGCTCTGAGTTTGCGGTCTGCAGCGTGCCCAGTGTGGCCGGCCGCCACCGCTTCAGGCTGACTGCCGTCCCCCTGCGGAGCCGCCAAAGTCACGGCGGAGAGACTGCGCATCCGGTGTTGGCGGGGTGCAACTGCTCCAATCGGCCAGAGGGGGCGCTGTTGAGCCATGAGGCTGGGAGGTCCCTGCTGAGCGGGACCCTCCCTCCCTCCATGCAGTCGTGCACGGGCCCATGGGACCGCTGGTCATGGCTGGTACCGGCTGGTACTGGCACGGTCGGGGTTAAATCCAGACCGGGAGGCGCATCACTGCGATCCCAGATCTGGCTCTCCCAAAAAAAAAACTTGCCACCTAATCATCCCCTGATTTAATTGGCTAAAAATAATGTTCTCTCCCTCCAGTGGAGCTGCTCAGTGGCCAACAATAGAGGATTGTGGTTGTACTGGGCAGCTCCCAGGTGTGAACGTGTATTAGTGTGAAGCAGGGCGTTGCTGCAAAAGAGCATCCGTGCTCAGCGAACCTACCCTGGGTAAATAAAGGTTAAATAAATAAAAATTAAAAAATGGGAGCTCATTCCTTAACCGGGCAGCCTTCCAGGGCCCCATTAAGCAACCCCCAGTTTTTTAAAGTGAATTCCACCCCAGATCGAAGTGGCTCGCACAGCTGCTTTGGCTGGGTTTCGGTGATGCACAAAGGGCAAAGTATCATTCCAAAGGGCTTCTCTCCACAGCCCTGGCCTGAGGGACCCTCTTCTTCCACATCTTTCCCAGTGTCACGTCTAGCTGTTACGCGTGAGACATAACGATTTATATCCGAGAGCAAGGCATTATGGGAACACAGGAGAGCTGTCCGATGTGTTCGTCACCTATACTTCCAGAGACAACCCTAGCTGGCACATTTATAATTTACACTTTTGGTGTGAGGAGGTGTGTGTGCGGGGGGCGGGGAGTGTGCTGGAGTTATCTTTGGGTGCTGGCATGGTCTCCTAAGCCCTGGGCCAAAAAAGGGATTAAGGAATCGTATGTAATGTTAAATTTGAAGCGGGACTCAGTTCATTTTGTACCTGGCTCAGTTTCTCACTCAATGTGACCCCCCCCCCCCCCCCCGACTCCCCTTCCTCTTGAGCTGTATACCTGCGTCAAGGTCCCTGCTCTCTAACCAATAATACACTGCCTGGCTTTAAAAAAAACATCGCGCACACTAATATTTCGTTGGACCGCCTTTAGCTTTGATTACGGCACACATTCGTCGTGGCATTGTTTCGACAACCTTATGCAACGTCACAGCATTTATTTCCGCTCAGAATTGCATTATCTTGTATTGACGACGGGAGAGTCGAACCACTCCGTAAAGTCTTCACCAGCACATCCCAAAGACTTTCAATGGGGTTAAGGTCAGGACTCTGTGGTGGCCAATTCATGTGTGAAAATGATTCCTCATGCTCCTAGAACCACTCTTTCACAATTTGTGCCCGATGAATCTTGGCATTGTCGTCCTGGAATATGCCCGTGCCGTCAAGGAAGAAAAAAATCCATTGATGGGATAACCTGGTCATTCAGTACATTCAGGTACTCAGCTGACTTCATTTCATTGCCGCATAACGTTGCTGAGCCTAGACCTGACCAATTGAAGCCACCTGAGATCATAACACTGCCTCCAGAGGCTTGTACAGTGGGCACTGTCCAAAATAATCCAAACGGCAACTTTTTTTTTTTGGCCTGGCAGCGTATCTCTCAAGTAGTGCTAACATGGGCACGTTTATCCTGCTTGAATTTCTGGGACTGAGCATCTGGGACGCTAACGCTATTTGGTGTAACTCCAGAACACGTGTCCCCGTCTTTATTCTCTTGCAAGCGCCTCACACTGGCTTACCGTCTGGAAAGTGTAGCAGAAGCAGTAATGGCTGGGTTTTCTGCTGATAGATGAGCTCTTACTCAGCGCAGTTCCATTGTATGCAAACACACATTTCGGAGATAAGACTGGTGTCATGTTAACACTCCCTAATTTGTGTGCTCTCCTATTAAGCGTCAGTTCATTTTTTTTTTTTTTTTTTTTTTTTAGTTTTTAGAGGCTTTCTTTTTTATGAATTTGTAGGGGGACAGCGCATTGTTAGTCAAAGTGGAGGTGAACACGGGGGGGGGGGGGGGGGGGGGGCGCTGAATTGGCGTGAGCAAACAAAACGCCCGCGCCAGGATCCCCAGGCTCTCCGCGCTGGCGGACGTCCGTGGGCTGAGCTGTAATTACCGGGCGGGAAAAAATGCCAGGTGCGTTCGGGTTCCTCGATCAGAACGAGGCTGCAGGACAAAAAAACCGTGGACGGGCGCTGCGTGGTGCCCCGTGGGCTGACTAGTCGAACCTTTTCAAAGAAAAAAAAGCCTGTCCTCGGTGGATGGGAACGCCGGCCCCCACTCATCTGGCCCGCGAATAGAAACGCTTTCGGTCTGCAGGTGTCAGACGGAGGCTGTTGATTGACAGCTTCCCCGGGAGACCCAGCGGTCCGGTAATGGCGGGTTAATGGCGTGATCGCGGCGGCCGGCGGGCGAACGGTACAGCACGCCGAGCGTTAGCCCTAGCCTTTAATGGCCGCCCTGTCCTCCCGCTCTTCGCCGGGCTGCTGTCTTTTTTTTTTAAAAAGCTTGTAGGACAATTACCAAACGCTTGTTTAAAAAAAAAAAAAAAAAGTTGTTTGCTTCCTAAGGCTTACTACTGAAAAATACCGAAATACCATCTGTTTTCTGTATGTGTGTCCGTGGAGCTAAACTGTACAAGGAGCCAATGACCTGCTTTAATGTACTTAAGCACTTCTTTAAATGTCACCGTTTAAATGTGATGTCACCGTTTCAAAATAATATACTGGTTTTCTTGCTATGAGGCCAGAAGCTCTGTCTATGTGCACGAGTGCAGGGTAATTCGATTCTGACAGATTAACTTTACCAGTGCTATGGAGCTGTGTTTCTTTTTCTGATTCGGCAACATATTGATTTTGTGTTTCAAGGGCGAGCTTTGCGTACTTAAGCTTGGAGTGCATCTCTCTCTTAATACCAAAATCCTCCTCTCTCCTGTGTAATGAGGCATAAGGAGTGTGCCACCGGAGACATAATCAAGGAAACAAACATATTTTACATTTAACATGTATGCGCAGATCCGCATATTTATACAGTAAGATCATATTAGGCTTTTAAAGGAATCAGCTGTTCCCCCAGTAAAGGCCTACATCTTGATACGCAAGCCTCATATTACATTACAGGCATTTAGCAGACGCACTTATCCAGAGCAACTTACACAGCATTTACATAGCATTTACATTGCATCCATTTATACAGCTGGATGCATACTGAAACAACGCAGGTTAAGTACCTTGCTCAAGGGTACAACAGCGGTGTCCTACCCGGGAATCGAACCTGTGACCAGTTCCTTATCCATTATACTGTACCGCCACTGTCATATAATATGTGGGCCCATCCAAAGAAATGGCAACTGCAGAATAATTTATTTCAGCCTCAGAATGTGAGGCGTGGGCCTGCAGATTCTTCCTGTGTAACGTTCAGAGAACTGCATTTGCACAATGAGAGACCCTCATTTCCAATACTGCCACCATACAGCAGAAAACATCTGATGAAACAAGTACAAACCGATACATTTAAACATTCTAACGTTCCGGAATTTTTTCAGCGACAGCAATGAGTCCATCTTTAGGGTATATGGTAGAATATTCCATGTGTACGGGGCACTGGAGTAGAATGTAAACCGACCTGGATTTGGAGTTAACAGTGGGAACTCTGCGAACCAGCCAGTCCTGTCCTTGCAGGCCTCCCCGCCTCTGCCATCAGACCACGGCTGCCCGTCTGATCTGCGGTCTCCCCGGACCCTGCCAAGTCTCTCCACTTTTCATGTCCCTCCACCTTCCTCACATGCGTTGGCTCGCCTGAATTTCAGAACCTCGGTGCGAGCCCATTGGGCAGCTGAGGGGACAGTTCCGTTATATCTTTCAAAAGATCATCAGACCCTGCGCTCCTACCAGAGCCCTCTGTTCTCCTGCTTCTGGTTGTCTGACAGCTCTCCTTCCCTGTGTGCGTACACTTCCAGGTCACAGTGGCCCCTCGGTGGTGGAATGAGCTTCCCGCTGCAGTCCGAACCCCAGAAACCCTGCCCATCTTCCCGCTGCAGTCTGAACCCCAGGAACCCTGCCCATCTTCCCGCTGCAGTCTGAACCCCAGGAACCCTGCCCATCTTCCCGCTGCAGTCCGAACCCCAGGAACCCTGCCCATCTTCCCGCTGCAGTCAGTACCCCAGGAACCCTGCCCATCTTCTGATGCAGTCAGAACACCACCATGGCTCCCCTGATCTCCTTTAGGTAACTTTTCTTTTTCTCTTTCTTTGGATTTCCCCTTGAACAATTGCATAGTTATAGTCGTGTAAACAGGTTTTGTTCTAGTGCTACTCTAGTTACAATACAAATGGTTATTTGTTAGGTTAACATTACACTTACACATAGTAGAAGCAGAAACTCTGGGAATTTTCAAGACTAGGCTTGATACAGTGTTAGACACAATCCAGCCTGTTGGTAATCAGAGCACTAATTTAGTTAGGCATTGTTTGGCTGAATGGCCTCTTCTCGTCATTTTGTTATGTCATGTTCATTAATGGGCCTTTGTGCCTTCCTGGTGATACCACATTGTTGTATTCCTGAGAGTTAGGCTCCATTTCTGGATAACAGCATCTTCTGTGTGTAATGTAATGAGATTGAAATATGTTAATGATCGAATAATGTTGGGTCAGTGTTGCTTGTGCACTGAGTAAGTTGACCATGTTAAGAGCAGTCTTGCATGTCACTACTGATACACCCAGGGCTCATAAATTACGTGTCCCCTGGCTTTGCATAAGGGTAAAAAAGGAATCACTGAAATCGTGCATCCAGTTAATTTAAAGGTTTCGCATGATATAACAATTTGAAGTGACCCTCTGGTGTCTGAACTCTGATGAATGCTCTTGCGCCAAATCACTTTTTCACCGTTGAGCGAAGTTACCGGGTTTTTTTTAAATCTCCAAGGAAATCCGCACGTGCGTGTTACTCCTGCCGCAAGTCAAATTGAAATTGCTTCTGTCCTTCAGGAGTTAAAGACTTCGTTTGGTATCTCTTTTTCGGGGCAGAGCAGAGCGGAGTGAAACTTCACGATAACCGCAAACCCTTGAGTGGAAAAGAGGCTCTGTCAACAGCAATACAGTATACAGGTGCGGCATGAAATATTAACCCTGACAGCCAGGCAGTACATGAAAATCAGCCCGGGAGGACCTACTCGGCTCAGAAATTGGAGGCACTCTGAGGGATGAATGTTCGCTAATAGTCTTTTTCTTTTTTTTTTTTTTTTCCTTCGGGCATATTTACAGAAACCGCAAGGGATATGATGAGACGGATCCGTTTTCCATTTGTACGCATCGATTTCCGTTGCAGTCCGCAGACGCCGGTGATGTGCAATATGGCTTCTTTTGTGAACTGACTGGCGAGCCAGCTCGCATACATTATGGGGTTGGGGGGGGGCTGTGCGCGCTTGTACAGCCATAAATGAAGTGATATGTACCTGATTTCGCAATGATGTGTATTGATGCACGGTTCATTGCCGACGGACGTGCGCAAATTGAGTTCTGGAGGACCAGTGCATGTGCAGACTTAGGTTCCAACATATTATACTGGCTGAATGTTCAAAATGGTTACTATGGTCCCACCTATTTGGGACCGTAGTAAAACGTTTTCCCCAATGGTACATTTGTAGTTTGTAGGCCCTGCTCAATCTTTTATCGGAAAGGTGGGCTAGTTATATAATTAAGCACAATTGTTGTTGTGACGTTCTGAAATGCATTGACACTGGTTCTGCGCCCCCTGGTGCATAGATTATGAGCAGATGTGTTTACTTAATTTAATTAATGAGAATATTAATTAATGTAAAGATTAATTAGTTAATGTTTGTAATGTTTTGGGTTCTCCCAGGGTATGTGCCACCATTGCAGGTCATAGCAAGCGATTAATATCACTTTGTGGAAAATAAGATGCCTCCCAGTAAAACTGCTTAGACTATCAGAAATACATTTACTGAATATGTGAACATCGCATGTCCAAAAAAAGGCAAAAATTCAGCCCTACTATAAATGGCCATTATTTGTGTAAATGAAGAAGAATGCGCAACATGTTATTCTTTTGTTTCACTGAATCTCCTTCAGGTAGATGAAAGGGGCCCAGTGGCACTTTTGAAAGCGTCATTATCATAAAAAAAGGCGTAACGGAGAGGGGAAGCTCTGAAATAGGCATACCGTATGTCTGTAATTTTAATGAGGCACTTACCGTGCAGCTGCTCCGGGTCTGTTCTGTTTATGGCGAGAGGGGGAAGTGGGGTCGGGGTCGGGGTTGGGGAAGCGGGTAACGGAGTAAAGAAAAGCACCGGCTTGGAAGGTTCGCGTTTTCCGATTGTTAATTAAGGTTCTCTGCGTGAACTTACTGCTGCGTGGCTGAACGTCCAGCGCTCGTTTTAATTGAAAATTAAGGACAGGCCTTCTCCCATTCGCTCGTCTTTAATGACCTCATTTTAAAAGGAAGTAAATCAAAGGGGCCAGGGGGTAGGTCGGGGGGGGGGGGGGGGGGGGGGGGTTCGTATTGATGCTGAAGGGGAGCGAGAGGTCTTTTGTTCTTCCCCAGGAGCAGACATCTGACTTAGAGTAAATAAGTGCTCTTATAAATAGCCCAAGGCAACGCGGAGGCAGCCTGAGCTGAGTGCATGTCTACCTGCGGCTGCCGCTAATGCGGAGCTGCTTAAGAGCTCATGGGTCAGGTGAGCCGCCCCGCTGTTTACATGCAAATGTGGGCCAGCCAGGCAACGGTGTGCAACACTAAGTCGTATAGGCACACGCGCAATCTCACACACACACACACACTCACTCACTCACACACGCAATCACACACACACACACACACTCACTCACTCACACACGCAATCACACACACACACACACACACACTCACGCATGCGCGCACACAGACACACACACACAATCACAGACACACACACACACACGCGCACACACGCGCACACACACTCACTCACTCACTCACTCACTCACTCACTCACACACGTGCGCGCGCACACACACGCACGCACACACACACACACTCTCACTCACGCGCACACACACTCACTCACTCACTCACACAGGCACACATACACACACATATACACACACACACACACACTCACTCACACACGCACACACACACACTCACTCACTCACGCATGCACGCACACACACAGACGCACAGACACACACTCACGCACGCACACACACAAAGACACACACACGCACACACATACACATACACACACACATACAGTCTTGCATATGTACGCAAACACAGATGCAGACCCATACAGAAGCATGCGTGCCCACACTCACGCGTGCACACAGAACCACATACACACAAACGGACTCACGCACACATACACAAATACACAATCACCCAGACACGCAGGCAAGCACGTACGCTCTCAGTTACGTAAATGCACACACAGACACACGCCACTAAATTAATCACAGCATGTGGCACACAGTCATGAGCGATGGCTGTTATTTCCTTCTGAAATCAGGTTGATTATCTATGTTAAGCCCATCAGCCTCAGAATAGAGTTATTGGCCATTTGGAGGAAAATCCTCTTTATGAAAGGTATTTACGAACCAGACTCTGAAGAGCCACCCACCACCTATAAAAACAGAATGTAACAAATAAGTAATTTACTTTACGGTGCATGTCTTTTTGCTATTTGCATGATACTGATGAGATACACGTAGCCTGCAGCTCCCAGATGGTGTTAACGTATTTCTCCTGGTCTTGGGTGGAGGCTTTTATAATTCTACCCTTAAACTCTGTGAGGGGCGTGATGTCATCTGTGTGTGGACCCGCTGCATTGAGAAGGCCTAGATGCAGGGTTTCTTTTACTTAAACGATCTGGAGCTGTATTCATAATGCATATCATAGCAGCAGTGCTGATCTCAGATCAGCATTGCCTTTCATCTCATAATAGATAAGGCTAACATAGAGACAGAGGAGAACTGATCCTAGATCAGTGCCTTAGCAGTGCCGACTCATAGTTGCGCAGCATTCCAGTGTTAGCAGATTTAACATTTTCATATTTAAAAAAAAAAAAAAAAAAAAACCCAGCCCTGCAATGACTGATACTCTCAGCAGGGGGCGATGTTTCCATTACAAATTCACACCAGCACCGGCTTTATTTAATTAATGGAAAGCGTCCATCGGGTTGCCCTTCCAATCCACAGGTAATGTAAAATGAATTACTTCCTTGCCCCGGCCTTTTGTTGTCCTCTCTTGCGTGTCCTTGTGTGGTTCGGTTGGGGAAACCCCCGCTGATATACCTCGTCCCCACTGTGTTCCACATGTAATGTGGGGGGAAAAAGCCAAGGGAACGGCAGCGAATTGATGCAGATGCGCTTTACTGTGCACGCTCGTGAACGAGGCCTCGCGTTGCCGTCGGTACAAATGGAGAGCGTCTCCACGCACTCAATCTCAGCCGCTGAAGAGCGAAAGCAAATTTATGTTTGAAATAAAACCGGAAGCCACCGTGACAGCCGCAGATCCTGTCTGGACAGAGAGAGGGGAAATGGGACGCGAGGCAGGGCTGAATTATTCCCGCTATTTGCTGACGTTACGAGCCGAGCCTTTACGAGTACCCAGGCTTTAAAAAAAAAATGTGAGCCGTTCGGAAGAAAAATACACGTTTTGAGAGTACGAAGCCGTCACCGTTCGTTTTTGCCGACGACCGATTGAGATGAATTGAAACTCGGGTTGAACGTAACATTGTGTCATAATGGGATAGTGTCAAACTAAAAACAAGATGGGTCTGTTTTCTGTTTCCTGAACCTCAGCCCCACCCTCCCCCCCCCTCCAATCCTAACCCCTCCCAGTGGGCAAATCATCTCCCTCAACACAAACCAGGACCGCAGAATCATTTGCCTCGCAAATGCATCTAAAAATGTTCTCCTAATTAAACTCCTTTCTCCTTGGCTCAGCTAATACTGAATACTGAACACGCTGCATGGGCTTACTTGTGGTACCCAGGCTGAATCTACAACGATGTCCCCTAGCCCATTTGCTTTCTTGCAGTACTACATTCTCCATCTCCCTCTTGCACCTATTATGGCAGCTAATCTTACATTTGAAAGATTGCGTAGCGACTGCTACTCTCGGTGCTGACCCTGACTGCTTAGCAGCAGCACTGTTTGCTGTCTAAACCTGCGTGCATGCACTTACAGGCGAGCCGCTCTGGATAAGAAGACCATCTGCTGAGCATAAATTGCCGTGTAATAATTGCAAAATGTATGACTCATAAATGGCCTGTGTTTTTACTCAGTTAGGTCCCAACACAGCTCCAGGACAAAAACAATGTTTTCTCACATGTGTAAAAGATAAATAAACGCACAGATTAATTACCTATTCCGAAGGCAAAGGGGAGAGAGCTTGACCTATATGCAGAAAGCATGTCATATGTGGAGTGCTAACTTGGGGTCAGCTTTGCCGTTTGGTATACAGTGGGTGAGACTGAGATATGGCCAACTGAAACATGATCTTAGATCAGCAGTCCAACGTCAACGTAAAGCTATGGAGATGGCGTATGGCTGGTGTGACTCTAGATTATCTATGACAGACACATCGTCAGCCATTTATTATACTGCTTATTACGTATACAGCAGTTAAGTTACTCTCTCGATGGGATCATAATTACTATTTGTCTATTTTTTCATTGACACTTAAAACTTTAAAGAATAACACATTATTAGCAGGGATGGTGGGATGTTCATGAAAACTTAGTAGAAGCTTGTTGCAAGGCCCCTAATATTGTAGGCTTACTGTTAGACAGTTGTCATAGCAACCTGAAAATATCAAGATAAATTTAATGACGAATGTTATTACTGTTACTGCTACTACTTCTGTTACAGCTATTACTTCAATCAATCAATCTAAATGACTATTTTCTAAGGCCAGGTTTAAGAAAGGTTGTCACACAAATCTTCACAATGGAAATATTTTTAGAGGGAATAAAAAAGAAACTGAAAAAAAACCCAATTAAACATTTTTGGGAAAACTGGAAAATGATTCTATAAAGCACTGATATGAGTTAAAGCTCAGCTCCTGCAAAATAGTGGGATATAGAATAGCACAGTGATTAATAATAACAATAACTAATATAATAATAATAATAATAATAATAATAATAATAATAATAATAATAATAATAATAATAATAATAGTTGTTGTTGTAGTTATTATCACCACTATCATGTTTTACATATTTACAGTCTTGCTCTTGATCCCTCTTTCACCCCTCTCTTAAGTTGATACGTGAGAGAAAGAAGACTACCCTCCTCCTTTCTTGTCCCTCCTTTGCTATCTGCACTCCTTTCTTTCCCCTTTTCTCCCTCTCTCTCTCTCTCTGCTCCTCCTCCTCCTCTCTCTCTCCCCTCCCACCTTCCCTCCCTCTCCCTCTCTTTCTTCTGCTCCAGTACCTTCTGTCCTTCCTGCTCTGCTGGAAAAAACAAAGGTTCTAAAAATAAATCCCTTTTTCTGACATTTCTTTTTTATGTTTGATTCACAACAGTTTTTCCTGTTGTGCAATATGAATTGAATAGCACTCAGTGGGCTACAGCTCCACTATCATAATTCCATCTTCAGTCACTAGCTGCAGCAGTGATACATGGAAGCAGACTAGGATACAAATTGAAAATCAAGCTAATAGCTGAGGCTATTAGTGGTAACGGTGGTATATGGGGGCAAAGGGATTTAATCACTGAGTCCTTCGGTACTTATTGCGTTGGAATTAGACTTACTTGCACTCAATCTGTGTCTGGTTTGGAATGTTTCCTGTATACTAGTGTGGTTTTTTTTCTGGTTTTTTTAAATTCCCGTTGGCCACTGCAATTTTATCTGCGTGAATCAACAGGGGCTGGGGAAAGAAATAAAGGAAATAACAGAATTATTTATCTTTGGAATGAGTAAAGCTGTGAGGTTAACGAGCATAGCTGGGTATCTGGAATTGAGTAGTTTAGAAAATAAAACTCAATTTCTGCTGATAAGACCAATTTGGCTCCCTTCACCCTCTCCATGCTAGCATTATGCTCATTAGCTTAGCAGATGTAATTTTCTACAGCAACTTACACAGCATAATTTATTTTTCATGTGTTCTTTTTTTTATATAGTTTATACATGCACTACATGGCCGAAAGTATGTGGACACCTGACATCCAAAATCTCATTCAAAATTATGGGCACTAATATGGAGTTGGTCCAGCCTTTACTGCTATAGCAACCTCCGCTCTTCTGGGAAGGCTTTATACTGGATGTTGGAGCATTGCTGCAGGGATTTGCTTACATTTAGCCAAAAGAGCATTAGTGAGGTCTGGCACCTGATTGGGAGATTAGGCCTGACTCACAGTTGGCTTTCCAATTGATCCCAAAGATGTTGGATGGGGTTGTGGTCAGGGCTCTGTGCATGCCAGTCAAGTTCTTCCACACCGATCATGACAAAACCATGTCAGTACGTACCTCGCTGTGTGCATTGGTGGCATTGTCATGCTGAAACAGGAAAGGGCCTTCTCCAAACTGTTGGGGAAGCGCAGAATCGTCTATAATGATTGTATGATGTGGTATTAAGATTTGCCCTCACTGGAACTATAATGGCCTAGCCCAAACCATGTAAAACAGTCCCCGAGCAAGGGGTGTCCAGATACGTTTTGTCATATAGTGTATGCGCTGGAGTGGTGTCCATTTTTCCCAAACTTCCTTGCTCAAGACCACAGGAGTAGTTGCACCCTTGCAGTTGGTGGATAAAATTCTGTTTGTCCTTCATCCCGTCAAATTGGTTTCCTGGAAACCTCACTTGAAAAAAAAAAAATTCTCTGAAAAAATGAAAATATTCAGGACTAGTTGGCATCCTTCATTGAAAAGCTGTGCTTGGAAGAAATGAGTCATGTTGTGCATACATCACAGCCTGTAGTCCTACTGGTAGTACAGGCCTCTAATACAAGGGGACACAGTGTACCTGCTTCTGTGTGGCTGCAAGTCCAATTTAGGCAAGATTTTGTTGCCTCTTTCTTCTCAAATTTTTGTCCACGAGGATGAGTTTCTTGTATGAGCACTTTTACATCCAGATTTAGGGCGCCTGTGTTTTATCACTTGAGCCTCCATGACGTAACACAACAATCCACAGAATATGCATCGGTTATGTAACTCTGTCCAACTATGTGTTACAAAACGCACTTCCACTGCCTTGTTCTTGATCAGAGCTCTCAATGACTCACGTTGTGAGCTCAGCTCGTTTTTTTGGTGATGTTTGAATTGCTAATGGTGATCGAATGCGGAGTTTGCTCAGCATGTCAACACTAACAGAATTGACCTTTTCAAAGCTGATTTGACAGACTGAAGTGCCCTTAAGGTGCGGGAATATTGATCCAAAGGCTTTTTCTGACACATACCAATTTCAAGTGTCAATCCAACTGCCCTTCATTGTTCTCAGTTTCTAATTTTCCTTCACTCTTCCTGGTGACTGGAGGACAGCGTTATGTTAATGTTGGGACCGATACATTAGTGCCGCTAATTGTCAAGGAGTTCTTACTCAGCTGAGCCGTCTTGGTGAAGCGGTCAGTCTAAATCTCCACTGTCAATAAACTGTGTCTTTTCTGCAAGAGGGGATGCTATAATAAGGTCACACTGCCACAATCGGTGCATGTTTATATATCTATTAGAGGACTGTATTTTTGATATTGTAATATTACAAAAACAACAAACTTGTTAAGCTGAGGTGTTTGAATGGTGGTGGGTGGAGGTTGGGAGCCATGGATACTCGAACCGCTAAATTGGACTGAAAATGACCTTAAAAGTGTTGATAATTATGTCCTATGTGTCTGACTGGGTCCCACCGTAGTGTTTTGTTGGTTGCTAGGCAACACATTCCCACTATAGGGCTGCGTCATTTCCTGAGTAACGAAGGTCTGGTGCGAGACGCCACAGCAGAGTCTGTTGTGCACGGGAGTCAAATGCAGAAGGAGCAAGTGAACACGCACTCCACAGACAAGCAAAAGAAAAAGAAATCAAAAGAAAAGCGACCGAACATTTTCGAAAGCCGACTTTTTACCTGTAGTTTTTGTCTTTTTAAATGATCTACATAATAACATATTTATAGTTTTCATCTTTACTTTAGTTTGTCTAAACAGCGATATATTTTTGCGACGAGAATAAGACAACTCCACTTCTAACAGTCCTTGGCGTGCGAGCTACGTGAGCTGAGCAGAACAAAACATAAAAACAAATATGTTACCTCTGCATTAAATTTAATCCACATAAGGCAGTCGCGCTTATTTTTCATATCTTTTTGTAATTTTATTTTCTGACTTGGCATTTTCTGCTTGTTGACTCGAGGTGGGAGAGATATCGGAAATACAACGACACCTGACCCTCCACAATGCGCGAAGACAAAACGCCCTAATAGCAGAATCGAAACAGGTAGCTGTAAGGTAATTTCCTTGAGTTTTCCGTTGTTGAGTTCCGTTGTTAACACCGGCTTTGTAATTCTTTGTTGCAGAATTTAGTTTATTATCTGTTAACTTTTAAACTGCTCGTGTACATTCGTTTTTACACCGTTTTCAATGAATTTGTTTTTAAGCATCAAGATCTTTTAAATGATCATGTGAATTCGTTTTGGTCAGCACACATTAAATGAGACTGATGTCCCGTATTTATCTCTGGTGCTGTTGTTGCCCCCAGGCTTCGTTATAATTAGTTTGATCGAGTGAGGGATTAGCTCCTCGGCGCACACGTCTCTATGACTAACATGGCTATTTCCAGAACGGACTATCTCGGGGAATTGCGATGCGGTTCTCTGCCCTGAGCGAGCAAGGGCCACGGGCGCAGTCGCTACCCCAAATGCTCCCTTCTCCAGCGTGGCTCGCAGTTCTCGACAGGGCTCCAGCATGAGCACGGATCTAGAGCGCCTGTCGCTCAACTCGTCCTCTGCCAACTCCGTGGGCTCCGGCGGCCGATCGCTGTCGGCCAACGTGAAGAAGCTGCACAACGCGCTCAACCTTCTGCTCAACGACTTCGAGCGGGAGCAGTTCATCCACTGCCTTAATGTCTACCACTCCAAGCGCAACGTGTACGACCTGGTTCAGACTCTCAAAGTCATCCTCAACGCGCCCAGCAAACGCCAGCTACTGCCGATGCTGCGCCTGGTTATTCCGCGCTCGGACCAGCTGCTGTTCGACCAGTACACCTCGGAGGGCCTCTATTTAAAGTCGGATCTTTTGGCGAGCAACGGCAATCCAGAAAACCTCGGGGAAATCACCAACGCAAACCTCACCCCAATTGCTGGCGGTCACCACTCGGCACCGCCGGCGCAGTCCCATCACGCACACGGGGGGCTGAGAGCGTCTCCGGATAGTTTCAGCACCAGTAGCGAGGGAACAGCTCCTCTCGTGCCCCTACTGGGAAGAGGATTCTTGCAGGAAGTTCCCGGGGAAATCCGACAAGTGTCTCTGAAACGCAACAAGAGCCACGAAGGTTTGGGTTTCAGCATTCGCGGCGGCTCGGAGCACGGAGTCGGAATCTATGTGTCGTTGGTGGAGCCCGGGTCCTTGGCGGAGAAGGAGGGTCTGAGGGTTGGAGATCAGATCCTGAAAGTCAACGATAAAGTCTTCGACAGGGTGACACACGCGGAAGCAGTGAAGGTAAGTGGGAAAGGTGCCTGCTATGCTACATCTGTAATGTGCATTGCCTGTGTTTCTAGCGTGAATGGGTCTTTCTGGCTGTCTGCATGCCTGTCTGTCTTCCACTTGATTTGGAATCTATCTGTGCTTCAGAAAATAAAATGATAACAAAGATCATAAAACATTGACTATTCTAATTTCGCAGTATGGCCTCTATTTTCAAATTTATTTTTGAAAAGACACTCAATCATTTCCTTCATTTATTCATTAGGCCACCGAATAAAAATGTAGGCTACCTAAAACGTGAACTTACACGTAGAGTTTGGACGCCCCCTGCGCGAGCTCATCGACGTTAGTCAGCATGAAAGCTATTTTATTGGGAAGCGAACTTCGCCTCACACGACTTCCTTCGGCTTTGAAAGAAGGAAGAATTTCGGCCGTGCCTCAGTGATATATGAAAGTGCACTCAGGCCCGAAGGCTTTATTCGAACTAGTAGTTACCGTGAAATGTAAATCAAACTTATTTGTTCTCCCCATGGGTGTTTTTTATATTTTATGTTATTGCCAACGGCAGACGCGTGTCTGAGCTGACTCATGACCCCAGCCGAATGCATCCCCGCCCCAAGGTCCACGTCCTGCTTGATTGATTTCACGTGTAATTGCCTGAAATTGACCTTTGAGGCTTTTTTTTGCTAATTTATTTACGCTGTTACTCGGGGGCGTTTGCATGCCATTTAGTGCCGTTGATTTGACGTGGCGAGGCAGGAGGCCTGTTGAGGTTTGAAGTGGTTTGTTGCCTGAAGCTTGAACTGAATGTTGTCGAAAAAAGGCTGCGTTTGCGCACTGCCATGGTAACGAGAAGTACGGATGTCTTTTCTGTGTCGGAGAACTGTGCTCGTTGAGTCATGACGGTGCAGTGGAACTCCTGTGAATGTAAACGGTAATAAAAGCGCCGTTTGCCCGAATGTAGCGGAGATATGACAAGTAGCCAGTTATTGCATCATCGGGTACAACATTTCTAAAGGTCTGAAATGCAGAGGTATGTTGGGAATGAACGCTTACGTGCTCCCCATCCCCCCACCCACCCACCCACACATGCTTTTTGGTTCTTTTCAGTTGCTCAGTTATATTTATTATCTGCGTGTATTATGTTATGCGGTTCAGAACAATAAACACGACTTCCCTGACCTTGTATTGGTCAAATGGAGAAAAAAAACATAAAAACAAAACACAAGTGATGTGGAATCCTCTCTATTGATAGATCGCAAAAGAGTCAAATGAAATGCTACATGCTGGGCTTGTTCACTTCCAGGGTTTCCCCAGATTGCTTTGGGAATAGTTAAAACAAAAAAAAACGTCACAACTGCTTAATGGAAGCCTGGGAGAATTCTACATTTATGGAGCTGGAGCTCTTGGGTTAGAGTGATATTTTACAGGCATTTTACACCAGTCTGTGTCCCTTCTCCCCTGCGACCGAGGATCTCTAGATCTTGTCCTGATGGGGGAGTTGGTCCTGTGGGGGGTCCCGTGTATAAGGTGTAATGGAGTGGCAGCTAACAGGCTTGCCTTGGTGTCTGTGCATGACTGCATAGTGTGGCGAGAGGGAGATGCCAGCTCCAACCCCTCACGCTGTGCCTGTGTGATGGTTTCTCCCCCCACGGTCACGGTTTTAGAGTGCGCTTCTGGGGGTGGGGGGGGGATGTAGGGGAATGTGTGGCACTGCATGTGCATACCAGAGTCTATGTGCAAATTCCTGACTGGTTGCCTTTGTGTGTGTGTGTGTGTGAGCATGCATGTGTGTGCCTGTGAATGAGGGAGAGAGAGAGACTGGGAAGAGAGGCAGTCTCTCTCCACACAGGCGGAGTAGCATGAGTGCATCCAAGGCACCGGACAAGGGGGCGGGCCCCCTTGCTGTGTCACACACCCCATAATGCCGCTGAGCGTCGCCATGGCGAGGACCCGGGCCCTGGGCTCGGAGCGTGGGACGAACTGCGTGACATTTAAACCCAAGCGGAGCATTTCTCACACTTAAGTGTATTGATCTTCGCCCAGTTAAAAGAGCGAGCGGGGGAGAGAGAGCGGGGGAGAGCGAGCACGGGGGAGAGCGAGAGAGAGAGGGAGAGAGAGAGAAGAAAAAGAACGAATCTGACATTTTGTTGGCGAGGATCTTTCTGCTGAAAGGGCAGGGCACGTTGGACTGCCGGCTCCTCGCTGCGTTCGGGCTGAAATGGGGGGGGGGGGGGCTCCTCCAGGGGGAGAGAGAGGAGCAGCGGGAGGGAGGGAAGTGGAAAGAGGAAGTGAGGGTTAGGGACCGGAGGCCCGGGACGCGCTGGAGAGCCGGGGCGGCCCCCGTCCGTGTCGCGGCGCTGTGAATAATCCCTTCTGAGGCTTTCGGGGCTCCGGAACCTTCTCCCGCGGGGAGGGCCCTGGGAGGTCCTGGAATGACGTGAACTTTGTGAACTTGGGGTTCTTTTTTTTCTTTCTTTTTTTTTTAAAATAATATAAAAGCAATGTTTGTATGTTTTGATTAACGCGTGTGCCTTCTTGGCCAGGGCAGTGTTTGTAAATGAGAATTTGTCCTCAGTCGCTTTTACCTGGTTTAAATAAAGGTTAAATGAATAAAAATAAGTGACCTGTGGGTTTGGAGCTCACCCCCTCTGGCTTGCGGCTGCCTCTCGGCCTCTCCGTTTAGAGAATCGGGCCCAGGGGAGACGTAAGAAGCTGCCGTTGTGCGCTGGTGGAGGACCAGCGTGAATAGGGGTGGGAGTCAGTCTCTGGCTAATTCTGCCCATTAGCGGGAAATTATGAGGGCAAGACGGATGCCCGCACAATGCATTAAATTCCCAAGTGGCGTTAGAGGGCATTTAATACAGTCTGCCTCTTTTTTTCCTCCTCCAGTTCACATCATAGCCCTGCCTTATACAGAGTTCTTAAGTGCTGTGTGCACTTCCTTTCTGTGGTCCGATTAGTATTCATTTAGAAAGGAAAGTAGCCGTTTTACCTTCACTGGCGGCCGTGCGCGAGTGCTCAGACTTGACTGTGATTGGACGGCTGTGTGCTGGAGTGTGTGCGCGGTTTCTTAGTGTAGCGCAGTGGTAAGGGAACTGGGCTTTTAGTGCAGAGGGTGATTGTCCCATTCCCAGGTGGGGTGCTGTCTAGGGCTGCTCGATTATGGCAAAAATCATAATCACGATTATTTTGGTCAACATTGAGGTCACGATTAGGCTATTTAACACGATTACTCGTTGACTTTGGAAACATCATGCATCTATTGAACCTTTTTTTTTTTTTTTTTTTTAAACTTGTCTTTTTAACAGTGGATTTCCTTCTTCCTCCAACTTCAAATATAACTAAACCTGTCACAGCCTGGCTGAGAGTGAGTGTGGGTTTTTAGGGAGGGGTGAAAGCGCCCTGCTGTAGAGGAAAGGGGTGCGCTGGATTTATAACACAGACAAAACGTGAGCATCGTTGCGAAACGGAATGCGGCACAATAGTCTCATCTCGATTATCTTGTTTTCATAATCGTTGGAAGCCGAAATCGTAATTGAAAATAAAATTTGATTAATCGCCCGGCCCTAGTGCTGTCATTGTACCCCTGAGCAGGGTATTTAATCCCCCTGTGTCCAGTTTACTTATTCGCACCTGTGAAACTGTTAGCCTGGGTCAAATACACCCCAGGAAGCACTGAGATGTTAAAGCAATGCAGAATTAACATTTATGCAAACGTACTCGAATAAAATATTTTATCTTTATCTCAGTTCCAAACAATATCAACTTAAATTGTTCATACTTGGCAGTTACCTCTGCTGGAATATTTTTTGTCAATTAAAGAGTCATTACTTGTTTGTAATAAAGATGTGATTTATATTTTTTTGAATTTGACTATAATGAAGGCATGGCATGTTTATCAGTGAAAAAGTAAAATGAAATGAGATTTTCATGCTGTATAGATATTTATTGTCTTGAACTGAAATTATCAATTATTTTTCATCTTTATCTTAATATATTCAAAGTAACCATTTTGACAGAAAAAGACAAAGCGAATACAGATGATGAACAACAAATAGAAACACAAGCCTAGAATCAGATCTTCAGTGGTTTAGATCCAGGTTATGAAATAGGCCTTCGTCTCTAATAAGTGCCATTCCTCTTCCACTAAAAGTTTAAAATGAGTGAAAGCTTAACCTGAATTGCTTCCAAAAAGTACCCAGCTGTGTAAATGGATTGCAGGTGACTGAACGCACACTGTGCAGGACCCTCTGTGTAAGAATGACTATTAAATTTCTCAAGTGCGAAAAGGAATAATGGAATGGAAACGACGTTCACGGGGACGTCTGCGGTTGGAACGCGGAGCAGCGGGTTGCTGGCCTCCTATTGGCCGGAGTCCGGCGTAATGGGCCCGTGTGCGCAGTACAGCAGGGCTGGCGTGAGGTCGCCTTTGCTCTGATGCGTTCTGTCATGGCCGCCTTCTCACAAGCGCTTCCGTTGCCTCGTCTGCGGGGACGATGGGGAAATGACTCTTTCTGCTGTGCCTGCGTACCGTTCTCCGTTTCCTTCTCTCCCCCCCCTCCTTCCCTACCTTTCTCTTTTTCTGTTCCTCCTCTCCTTCTCTGTGAGTTTTGATTTCAAGGTGATTCACCGAGGTGACACTGCAGTGTAACTGAAGCAAAGGTGGCAAATCCCAGCAGCAGGGAACACGCGGGTAAAATTCCTCAACACTGTGTGTGTGGGGGTGGGGGTGGGGGGTTTAGATAAAATAAAAAAAACAAGGAAACAAACAAAAAGTCAGAAGAGTCAGAATCTGACAGACTTTTTTATTATTCCCCTTTTTTCTGCTGTTCAAAAAGAACAAGACATGGATACACAGCGTCAGGTGCCACCTTGCACACTCAAAGTGAATTTAGAATCGAATGTTGGAAATGTCCTCGTCCCAAGACCACATCCCCTTCCATAAAGCTTCCAGCTACGGGTATTTAGACTCATTATGAGAGAGAGAGAGGGGCTGTTTTTAGATTCTCTGGGTGATCCAGTAGCCTATTCCAGTCTGTAACCACCCAAAAAACAAGACCAGGTCAAAACCTAGTGTATGGCTGGACCTCTCCGGGCCGACCAATGGTGTAACTTCGTCACTCAGTCACTCAGTCAGTCACAGACATTCGCGTTTGTAGGGCTGGCCCCCGCTGTTGCGGTCCAGCCAAAAAGAAAAAAAAAAAGAAAAAACAGGACTCCAGAACAGAGAATTAAACTGAACAAGGCCGCCTCATCGGAGACAGCTGAACCCAGCTTCCCTGTCACTCTGCTCCATTCCAATTCTGCTTGTGAACTAAATAATTCATAAAACATTTTAATTAAGCGGCATAAAGCAGGGCTGCATTCGGTGCGAGGCGCGACTGGGCTAATTTATCTTCCCTTTGTGTCTCTCTGCACTGATTAAACAAGAAATGTTTACCCGCGGCCGAGGGAGGAAGTTGGGGAAGAGACGTTCTCTCCGATGATTCAGACGCTTTTGGTTTTTTTTTTTTTACGCAGCGCCTCGCGAAAGTATTCTGAAACATTTTGACAGTTTTTTTTTTTTTTCTCCCCCCACCTTGTGCTGGGCGATATGACACATTCACTTTTAAATCCATTCAATATTTCTTTATTAAAAAAACTTGCAGGCTCCAAATGAGAAGCGAGAAAGGTGAAATTAGTCATATGCCAGCAATATTTAAAAATATATAAAACCGAGATGTGCTGCTAAATTAATTATTCGGAAACTCTTACATTCATATTTGTCGGAAGCCTTCACTGTGTAGGATGTGTACAGTTTGCAGAAGTTTGCCTCAAAGATCAGACCCTCAAAGGAAAACACTGTTTACTGTGCTGACAGGGAGTGAGCAGGCGTGTGATAAAGAGACAGTGCTCGTTTCAAAACAACCTACTGGATCAGCATTATGTGAACCTGAGGTTCTCCATAATACAGTGTAATCATGTTTTTTATTGTTGGAAAGCTGTCGTGGGGAACAAGTTCGGGTTTTTAGTGGTGGGGGTGGCCACCAAAGATCTTGATACCTGTGGGTCAGTGCCCATCAGATAGACGCTAACCCGGTGTGATATTCTTGCATAGATAGTGCAAGCAGGATCATTGATCTGTACTGTCTTCTCACGATTGTGTCTTTATTTGATGACTTGGTTTTTCGCTTTTATACTTTGGGTCTATACTGTAAGGGGAAACGTGGAATGGTTCAGGGAGACACGTCAACACGGTGTCCTAGTGTGCACATGCGCGTAGACATTCAACAGCACACACACTTTTGCTCCATTCTGTATTGTCATTGTTAACATACTGTACAATAAATTGCATTCACTTTAACCTGGAATCCCTTTTTGACTCTTACCGCTGCGCAACTAGCAGTTTGTAGGTCCTAAAATACTGCACCCCATAGTCACTCGCCTATACACTAGTGTCATAGCAAGATGTGACGAAATTGTATTCATGCAGGCTACACAAGCCAGAGGCACGTCCCCGTCTGCCAAGATAGATAGTGATCTGTATAGAGACGCTATTGGTGGAAATCTGTGTCCTCCATCTATGCATAACCGTTAGCACCGAGGAAAGGTTAAAACACAATTTTGGAGTCAGATAATGGAGATATCATCAAATAAATCTTGTTCCAGTAGCACCGGGTGAGATTGCACACGTTCCTCTCGCCTCTCAGATGCTTTCGCTGTTTGGTGTGTTGGAGGGGTTCTTTACAGTTGGTGATCTTGATGTGATAAGATCTTGTTTCTCACGGTTAGAGACCTTGATGCTGTTTTGTGTATCTGAGGGGTTTCTTGCAGCTGCAGTAACAACTTTAAGTCTTTTTGGATACGTTTCTACCAACTTCACTAGTTTGATACATGACTAACTTAGCCCTTAGAAATGTTCAGTTTGAGCATGTGCGTTTTCAATAAAGATATGAACTGGATAACAGAACTTTAATGTATCACTGGTAATGCAGCAAAACTTGAAAAGTGAAGGGTCTGAATTTGCAAGCGACAGTACTATAGAAAGGACACAGGCAAACATTGGCAGCAGCCCTCCTACAGGTTATTCCCCCTTTTTTAAATTCCCCTCCTTCATTGGCCCCTTCATTCCTGTCCTCTGCGTTCCACTGCTTTCCGCACTCCTCCCGCCCTCTCTTCACTCCTCTCTCAATGCCCTCTCTCAATGCTTAAAAAGCTGTGCCTGTGAGTATTTAAAACTGACACTCGATTCCTCTTGTCCTCTTTGCACATTTAAAAAAAAAAAAAAATTTTTAAACATTTTATTTTTTGTGGGCTCTTTGACAATGCTCCCTTGCCTGCTGTCCACTTTAAAGGGACCATTTGCGCACATTTAACACCCCCCTGCCCCCCTCTACTAGTGTCTGGCCAGCTCTCTCCCTCTAATTGGATTATCTTTTTTTTATTATTGCTTCTGGTCAGAATGTCCCCAGTTAACTCTGGCCGTGAGAGCCCACACTGGCCTGCTAAAAGTTTCCATTGCATAATGTGCATGTTGAGCCAATAAATGGCCAGTTTACTGCACAGCTGAATTTGGATGAATGGGGGGATAGTGGTTTGGGTTGTTAATGGAATTAAATCGGTCTTCCTAGAACATTTCCACCCTTTCTCCGCAACATACATTGCCATATATTTTAGAAAATAGTTCAGTGAAGAATTTTTTTTTTTTTTTTAAATAAAATACTGGCTCCCAATGTGCGGCAAAACATGTCCAGTTCCCACCCTAATTTGGAACGTCCAATTCACAGCCACATTCATTGGTCGCTACTGCCCAATCAGGATAGCGAAGACGTCCGCGGTTCTCGGCGTCACCAGCTGCTTCTGTTCACGCAGCAGGCCGCAGCTAAGCCTTACCTGAATGAGCCACACAGCAGCTCGAATAATGATTTTCCATGTACAGAGGCGCTAATTATACGTTTTCAAATACATACCAATTTCCACTGGCTATTTTGCATGCGTTTCTGTGCTGTATCCTCCTTGGCTCCATTTTCTCCTGTTTTGTAAGTACGTAATTAAACAAATGGTTGCTGCAGTGAAAGTGACTAAATGTTCAAGCGTTACTCAGACGGGAGAAAAACATAACCAGGCTTAACTGCCCTAATTTAAATGTGCCGTCTGTAAAGAGAAGCACGTCCTTCTTCTTTACCCACGAGCCCCATCTGAGACTGCAGTTAAACATTTATGCGCGTAAGAAACGGGAATCGGGCGCGATGCATCGAAACCGACAGGCCCAGAACACCACCGCAGTTCACCAGCAGCTGTTTTTCAGACTTAACAAAAGGCGGAAGGGGAAACGAATCATTTAGAAAGGTCTCACAAGACAGCTGACTTGGGCATCACCCAGCTGGGACGCGAAGGGATGGGGGAAGGCTTTTACTTCTTGGCTCCTTTAAACTGGAATATCACATTTAAAAAAAAGACTCTTCCTTGAGATCTCTGTTTCACTGAATGAATTTAAGGGAAGAATCCAGAGAGTCATGCTCGAAGAGCGTTATCATTTTTAACGGGTGTTCTTAATCGTTTTTAATCATTTTAATGTTTTGAGTTTTATTATGTATCATTCACATCTGCGATCATTTCATTTTTAAATTGTTTTTTTGTGCTGCCCTCTTGGCCAGGTTCCCCTTGTAGAGGAGATCCTGTGTCTCAGTGGAATTTTGTGGATAAATAAAGGTTACCACGGTAACTTTAAACACGCCCACAGCAAGGCTTAGTGTGAGCTCTGTACTGCATGCATGTGAGGGCAGGTGGCATCCAGGTGCTTGTCCAGTGCGTGCCGCTCGTGTAAAAAAATAATTGAAACCGTGCGGGGCTGGTCTCTCCGGAATGCCGAATCCGGGTGCGTGCGGAGTCAGAAGGGCTGAACTGGATCAGGGATTCCTCTCTCTGAATTATAGAGGAGACACCTGCCAGCTCTCCTCACCCTGAGCCCTGGCTGTGTCTGCAGCTTCCCTTTCAGAGCTTGCCTCTCTCTTCTTTTCCTTTTTTCTGCTTCTGCCTGTCCTTTGTACTCCTTCCTCTCCCCCTTTCCTCCCTTCCTCTTCCTCCCCATCCTCTGTTTCTTCTTTCTCTCATTGTTCTCCTCCTTTCTCATCCCTCCTTTGCTACCCGCATGGCTTTCTCTCTTGCTGTCCCTCTTTTTCTCTCCCTCCCTCTTCTCTTTCATTTCTCTATCTTCCTCACTCTGCCTACCTCTCCCTTTCCCTCTCCTGCCCCCTTTCTCTCTCCCTCCTTCTCCCTCCCTCCCTCTCACTTTCTCTCTCCCTCCATTCCCTCGGTCTGAATCCTCAGTAGATCAGAGAGCTGGCTCCGCACCGCCACCCGCACTCGTTTTGCATTTCCCCTCCTTCCACAGGCCGCAGTGGCGTCCCCCCCGCTCTCCCACGAGAGCCAGCGGAGACGTTACCGTGCCGATCGCGTCGCCACGGCAGCACAGCGTTCCATTCGGGTCACATGATTAAAAGGGCAGGCGGGCGGGCATCCATCCGTTTTCTGTTGTCCCGTAATGTGCGTGAAATGACTGGGGGTTTGTTGTGCCGGGGGGTTGCTGTGGGTCCCTCATTGGCCTGAACAGAGCCTCTCTCTCATGGATCTGCATTACACTCAGCCTCACGGGAGAATATTACACACGGTTATAATATACAAAGATATTTTGGGTACACGAGTGTGATTCACGAGGTAATTGTTCATTTTATTACGTTTCTTAACGGACTTACACAGCTGAGCATTTAACGGAGTAATTCAGTTAAACTGCCTCGTTGAGGGGCAGAGCAGAAAGGATCGAGTCCAGTCAGTCACCTTCAGGCTATTGGCTCGGTGCCGCCCACACGTTGCCCTGTGTTTAACCCGAAAGGTCAGCTTGTCAGTCATTTCCCTTTCACACCGATGAGCTGTAGAGACGAGCCCTGGAAGGAGTGTGATGCGTTGCCGAGAAACTCCACCGTGAAACCCTTACCGTGGCGACCATCTTTTAAATTGTGTTTCAGGAAAATTAATATTGATTTATTGATTATGGGGCCAGTTTTGGATTTAACCAGGACATGGGGAGATGACGCTCCTTGCTTTTTGTATAAGTAACATTGGATCTCCGCATTGAGTGACAACCTCGATTTAACATCTTACCTGATGAACGTCGCCTCCTGTAGCACAGTGTCCCCATCGTGGCACTTAGGGCATTGGATTTACTCTGTTCCCTGGGAGGACACCCGCACCCCCATCTCTTCCAATCTGCCCCCCCTCCAGGGGGTCTCCCTTCCTATTTCACACCAAATCTCTCCAATCCATCCTCATAGAGCCGGCCCGATCGCGAGCTAGCCCCGTCTGCTGTTTGCAATTTATTCCGCCTCAAGCCATTTCGAGCCGTTAGGGCGGCCAGTGATCCTTCGGCTCTTTCAGGCTGTGATTGCCTCTGGTGTCGCCTTAATGCTTTTGCCCTTACGCGTGGCCGGGGGCCGTGCTCTCTAAAGACACAGTCCTCGCACATCGGGCCTGGGACACACGCAATCGGAGGACCGAGCCCATGCATTTCTGTGGAAGCCGCTGTGTGCTGGCTTAGACAGCAAAGCTGCAATGTTGCTGAACAGAAAGAAGCGTGATAGCGTTTGGATCTCAGATCCTTCAGGTCAGCGGGAGACAGGACTGAGTGTGCACTGTGCCATGTTTTCTGGCTCACACATCACGCTGAGGATTGATCACAAGATTTTATTACTGTCCTTCTTTTATTTCCTTCTGTAGACAGGGCCTCTGGAGACAGTGTCCTCTGTGCGATTTGTGTGTGTGCGTGTGCGTGTGTGTGTTTGTGTGTGTGTGCGTGCGTGCAGGTGGGTGTGTGTGTTTGTGTGTGCGTGCGCGCGTGTGTGTGTACGTGCGTGCATGTGCGTGTGCGTGTGTGTGTGTGTTTGTGTGTGTGGTTATGGCCCAGCTGTTAGCCGGTAGCCCCTCTGATCCGTGTGCGGCTGTGTGTGTGTGTGTGTGTGTGTGTGTGTGTGTGTGTGTGTGCGTGTGTGTGCGTGCGGGTGGGTGTGTGTGTGTGGTTATGGCTCAGCTGTTAGCCGGTAGCCCCTCTGATCCGTGTGCGGTTGTGTGTGTGTGTGTGGGGTTATGGCCCAGCTGTTAGCCGGTAGCCCCTCTGATCCGTGTGCGGCTGTGTGTGTGGTTATGGCCCAGCTGTTAGCCGGTAGCCCATCTGATCCGTGTGCGGTTGTGTGTGTGTGTGTGTGGTTATGGCCCAGCTGTTAGCCGGTAGCCCATCTGATCCGTGTGTGGCTGTGTGTGTGTGTGTGTGTGGTTATGGCTCAGCTGTTAGCCGGTAGCCCCTCTGATCTGTGTGCGGCTGTGTTGCTCAGCCCTGTGATCCCTCAGCGCTCTGACTTTTCTTTTTGTTAGCGGCCGCAGCGGCCCGCGGGCTGTTCGCCGGTTCGGCTGCGCCGACCCCGTTTGGTCACGGTGATAAAATCGAAACGGAAAAACAGCACTCCTCAAATATCCGGGGCCAGTGAGTCATCGTGGGGACGGGGGGTTGCCGTGGTGGTGTGTTTGCCCAGTCAGAAACACTTAGTACAGGAACAAATCTCCAAAAAAGCCTTTAGTTTTCGAGATATCCCTGCCCAAGGTAGAACAAAGCACAACCATTTTTTTTTTTTTTTTTGGAGAAGCCTTAAATTTTCACTACTTTCGGTTTTGGGGAGGATCCAAACATCAACCAAATAGACTAATTTTGCTGTAAAATATTTTTATACAAGCATCCATTTCAAAAACTAGACATATTAAAGTTATGAAAAAACATTGTTGCGCCTTTGTTCTACCTCAGGTAGGGGTATCTCAACTTTTAGGGGCCTTAGTTCCTCTACTAACTGTCTGTCCAGCAGATACCTCAGCCAATGGGCTGTTGGGGTTTCCATGCAACACCCAGCAGTTATGCAAGACAGGGCTGGTGTATGAATAAGTAGAAAAGGTGCACGTGTGTATATAGCAAATGTGTGTGAGCGTACGTTTGCATGGTTTATGTGCAAGTGTATTTGTGTTTCTGAAAGTTTCTGTGTTTGTGAGTGTGTGTGAATAATGAATGTATGTATTTTGTGAATCATGCGTGATGGTGTGTGTATGTGTGTGTGTGTGTGTGTGATTATGCGATTGCACGCACATGAATGATTTTTGTGTGCTTTTGTACATGATGATTCTGTAGCATGCTGGACCCTGTGGCTCCACAGGTGAACATTCACCTCCCTACAGCAGGAAATACAGCTGGCCCTGACATTTTCATCGCCGAACTCCCTTGAACCACGTTGACCGTCATTCTGAGCAGCGATGAAAGAAAGCGGCTGAATGCGTTATGGATGCATAATTTGTGCTGTGGGTTTTTTGATCGGGCTTATTTTTGTGTTTGATCAATAGCGAGTCAGACCGCCCACTGAGGGATCAAGCTGAAATCCGGGCTGTTCTGCTAACAGGGATAGAATGAGCATGACGGAAATATCCGGACAGATTACACGCTTTTTTGCCTGACTTAAAAAAAAAAAATTTTTTTAAAAAATCTCATGCCAAACCTTACCTTGCTCAGTGACGTATTGCGTACCTGCCACCGATTGGGCAATAAAAGGGGTCGATCCAGATGGCGGCCACTGACGCACAGTGTTACTGCTTTGCCCTTTCTCTGTGCTGTAGGCCTTTGTATTTATTTGTCTGTAAACCCTGGTGTCGGAAGCTGTGGGAAGCCGCTCTGATGGTAAAGTTAAGCGGGACCATCTGTCTGTTTCGTGAGGGAGGCGGCGGTGTCACACCGGTCCTATTCATACCTTTTTATGCCTCCGCGACGGCACAGCCGTGACCGGCGGCATTGTGTTTTCGGGTTGTCCGTCCGTCCGTCCCGATTCTCCTGAACGCGATATCTCAGGAACGCCTTGAGGGAATTTCTTCAAATATGGCACAAACGTCCACTTGGACTCATGGATGAACTGATTAGATTTTGGTGCTCAAGGGTCAAAGGTCAAGGTCACTGTGACCTCACAAAACAGGTTCTTTGCCTTGGTTGGTGGAGGAATTCGACCGCGAGGCGGTATTTCCAGTTTTGCCCTGGGATTCCCCGTGGCCGCACCAGCCAGGACCCGTGTAATTTAACGCGCTAGGCCGCGTGTTCTCGAGCATCGCGACGCGTGATGCGCTCACACGCGTGTGACGCCTGTATGTGTGTGTATGTTTCTTTGCACCTTGTGAAGCACTTTGTGGCCCTTGTCCTTGAAAAGTTCTGTATAAATAAAGTTTACTCGCGTGCTCTCGCTTGCACTCTCTCTTCGATTCGGGTTCACGGACGGCGGACCACAACGAGACGGTCTGTCCTTATTGCCGACCGCAATGTCTGCGCACAAAACGAGCGGTCCTGTTCCCTGTCACAGCACCCTTTTTTATATCAGTATTTATATTGCCGTACTTTTTAGATGCTCTGCCATTTTTTATTGCGCTTTATCGTTTTATTATTTATGTGTTGTCCACGGGCGGGAGGGTGTATCTTGCGTACGGTACGGGGCTGTGGATGCTAGCCTTAGCCGTATTTATAACGGCTTCCCAAGGAATGGGACAATAAAGCGTTATTAAAGGTTAATGAAACAATATGGAACTGGTCCTGAAGGTGACGGGGAGAGCGGGGTTGACGGGCTCAGTGGAGTTTGACTTGGCTCTGCGGCCCTGCAGGTTGTAAATCTGGAGAAACGGCCAGAACTGCCACGCCGGAGTTTAAAGAAAATAAACAACGATGCGTTTCATTTATCCGCCTCATTACCATAACCGCAATTTAGCAGCTGGGAGGAGCTAATGTAGCGGTCACCTGGGCAACCTGACCCCGCTCCTGACCCTGGTGGGACGAGGGGGGACTGTGTCCCGCAGGGTACCGCCCTCGTTGGGCCGATGAGGCTCCAGCCTGTGACTGTGGAGGCCCATCTGTCTGCAGATTCTCTCACACCGACCGCTACGCGGCTTCCTCTGGATCACACCGCCGGATTTCTGTCTTAAAGGTTTAATAATTTAACCCTTTAGGCAGCAGTAGACTTCCTGCAAATTGCTGACAGTTTCAGAATCAAAATTCTATTCATAAACACTCGGGAGTGAATCCTTTTGTCTGATTTTATGTTTTGGTTAGAGACAGGGTGCCTTGTAGGTTCTCAGGGATCTGCGGGAGTGTTTTTAGATTTTAACACCGTCTAAAAAGAGTGAAAGCATAACACGTAATTATTTGACCCGGGCCAGACGGGTTACTCAGTCCGTTCTATCCCCACCAGGACTCGACTCTATCAGTAGTCTGCCGGAGAAACCCGTGACCTATTTTTTCTCTTCTCCACTTCCACTTCCACCTACCTCTGGGGTAAAACTCTATTTTCACTTTATTTCATTTCAAGTATTTGTATTCTATTCATGCCGATGTCTTTGCATTTTTGTTATCGGCCTTCTGCAACGCTCATTGTGTCCCATCTGTCCTGATATGCAAAGAATCATCTGTGCTCTAGTGCTGTGATGTTTTACAAACAGCTTGCATCCCTCAATTCTCACTTTGATGTGAAGACGAATAACTTTTATAACTTCAAGATTATGCTCGCTGTTGTTTGGGTGTGAGTCTTAGGTCACCTGACATCACTACAGGCTAGTCTAAACCGAGGTATTATTGCTATTATAACGAGAAGCAGCCCTGAAGCCTTGTCTTAAAAAAAAGGGCCACAAACAGACGACTCCAGAAGACACGGGGAAACCTGCAGCCTTGGCCTGCGATCCTGTGAGCTGCGGAATGCCGCTGCGGCGCAGTCCCACAATGCAACAGTCCTGCTCGTGGCGAATGAGCCCTTGATGTTTGGCAGCCGCGTTAGGGCCGGCGGCCGTTCTGCCCCCTCCCAGTGGTTCATCTCGTCCCATTACGGAGGATTCCCGGGGGGTCAGTGGAAAGTCCTTGAGAAGCGCTGGGGGTTTGTGAATTGAGGAAACTCAAGGTCGTGAAAGTGCTCGGATGGCTGGGGCGCCTGATTTTTCTGATGGCTCATGTTGTTCTCAGAAATCTCATTCCCCCCCCCCCCCCCCCCCCATTGCTATGCATGCCTGCTTCAGTGAATACCCAAACTGCTGTGAATTCAGCAATGATGCTGCTTTTCTGTATTTTTAAAGCCCGCGGCCAACTATGAACTGGCTACCGTGTGAGATTGAGCCCTAGTTGCCCTAGTTAACTAATCTGCAGTGTATTGTGAGATCACTCATGTAAGAATGAGGTGATTGAGAACTTTGGAAATTGCCCTCTGAATATCCTTGATTGATGTGTCAAAGCATTGTATGAGCCCTGATTAAGTGGCATCATTATTTGCTTATTAGACACATTCTCTGGGTGACAGTTACATTTCCTTGTACATGGCTCAAGAAAAAACATTTCTTTCCGTGTTCAATTGGATACGAGGCTCAAGAGATCCAGACTCTTGATCGGTTTCAGAATGGCGGAGCCTCAATCAAGAAACGACAGTTAGTTCTTCTGATAACGAACCTCTAACCTCGCTCTAATCGCCGCCGACAATCTCGCCGGTTTGCGTCTGAAGATGCGGAACGCAGGTTGGTCTGCCGGTGACGCGAGGTGAAAGTCACTCGCGAGTCTCTCAACCGATTCCCACGGGCTAATTAAAAAGGAATGCTGTTGCTAGGATTCGCGCAACGACGCGGCGCTTCAAACGAACGGCTCTGGTATTCGTTTTCACTGTTGTTAGTTTATCGGTAGAACTCCCTTAATTACATGCAAAGTTTTTTTTTTCCTTCTTCTTTTTAATGGCGGGTGAAATGCGTTCCCTGCCGACCGCACTGTTAGCCGCTGCGAGTTCTAAACCGATCGGTGATTCGTGCTTTACAAGAGGGTGTAAATGTATGCATGGCAAAATAATTAATTACAAATAAATTAAGTGCGCTGCAGACAGGGGAGCAGAATGGCTGTGAAGCTGATGTCACGGTCTGTCTCCAGCTGCTCTGTGTGATGCAGGATGCGGTGCGCTGTGGCGAATGCATTGCCCTGTCCTACCCATCTGTATTGCGTTAACTGTATTGTATTGGATGTATTTCGTCTGTGTTTAAATGTTAGAAGGCCACAATGGAAATATGCCTGTTGGCTTTCTTGTGTTTCTATCCTCTAGAATTTTTAAAGGATTACTGTCTGCTATGCGGTTTTATGAAATCTTGTTTTTAAATTGTCTCACAGATTCATTCATTTATTCATTCAAAAGGAGCGACAGTGAAGATTTTTGTTTTACATGATCAGATTTGCAAAACCTAATAAGACCCAAATCAGATTTTTTAAAATGCGTAATAAGAATCTGTCAGTCTGCCATATTGTCTGTATGTATCTGCTGGCCTCAGGCATGGTCTGCACTCCTGCTTGCTGTGCTGCTCTCCTCTGAGCTGCAGGAGTGGGGAGCTTAATGGGCTTTTACGGGGACCCTCTCTGCCCTCTCAGCAGAGAGGGGTCACCTGGCAGCGCTCGCCCATTCCCCAGGTCAGTTCTCCGGGCGGCGTTTCTGTTTTGCCTTTCTACCGCCCCCCCCCCCCCCTCCCCCCACCCTCACTCCACAGGCCTGGGACCCACCAAGCATCTGGTCTGCCCTGGCCCATCTGAGGAAGATGCCCTTTGCCCCATACCCGTCCCAGGCTTTCAGTTACCCGTCTATTTGTTTGCAGCGCTTGAGAGCACGCTTGCTTGGGAAAGCCTTCAACCCATTATAGTCAACGCTGTGTTCTGAACCACTGGGAAAAAAGCTGAGGCCTCAGAGGTGCCTCTGTAGCTTCAGAATGCACACTCAATGAACCTCTCTGTCGTTCCAGTCTTTGAGACATGCCTCTGCTGCAGGGTGACCGCCCCCCTCATCAGCCCTGTGCAGGACGTCGCTGGCTGTGCGTTGGCTGTGCGCTGGCTGTGCATTGGCTGTGTGCAGGTTTTCATTGGCTGTGCGTTGGCTGTGCGCAGGTTGTCATTGGCTGTGCGCAGTTTGTCGCTGGCTGTGCATTGGCTGTGCGTTGGCTGTGCTTGGCTGCTGAACAGAGTCTCTGGCGCCGTGGTTTTTAGCGTCTGGATGAGCTCAGAGCACCGGTGGGCCCTGCCGTGCCGGGGGCATGCGATGGCGGCCTGCTGCGCGCGAGCCATCGGAGAGTTCTGGAAACAGCTGCGCTGCAGGGCTGCTGTACAGATGGGGGGGCGGGGAGACGGGGGGGAGGGGGGGGGCTGAGGCATGTCTGCCACACTCAGCCTGATTCCCTTAAAAAGAAAAACGAAATAAATCACAGGTAGAATCGTATTTTGCTCTGGGCCGGCTTTGGACGTTGATGGATCTCCTCCGCCCCCCCCTGCTCCCCCCCCACCCCCACCCCCCTTGTGAGCCAGGGTGTACGCTGTGAATCTCTCAAACCCGTCTCAGGACCGGCTTTCCTCCAAGGCCAGTGGCGGGGAGGTTTGATGAATGGGGCGGGGCCGGGGGATTGGGGCTATGTGGAGTGGGGGGGTGGGGTGGGGGGGGGGCGGTGGAGATGTCATCGTCACCGCCAGCTCTGTCGGCACGGTACGAGATGCCATATCCGACGGGAAGGGATGAAGACAGGAGAGTGACAGAGTGCTGACGAGAGCGAGCGAGGGATGAGGGACGAGAGGAGAGCGGCGATAGGGAGGGGGGTGGAGGGGGGGGCGGGGGGTTGCGTGTCGGGTGGGTTGTGGTAGTAAAGAAGATTAGCGGTGACAGCCAATTTGGAAAGCTACTTTTGTGTCTATTTCAAAGGCGGAGCGAAGGCAGCAGCGTCTCTAACAGGATCCCCTCAGGAGTGGGGGTGGGAGGGGGGGGGGATTCCGCTCCTCCAACAGGTCCTTCATACCCCCCCCCCATTGCCCCCCCCCCACCCCAGCCAGATAAACAGAGCTCAGTATTTGCCTACCATTGACCAACAATAGTATGCTTTGGAGGTTTGTTCTGATTGGGCCTCTGGGTGTAATAATTGCACAGAAACGGATCTTCGAATATCCACCTCTGGCGCTGGGGAAGCAGAAGTGCTTTTCAATGGGGTCTGGGTGAGCGAGTGCAAGCACTTTTAAAATGACAGTCCCCCCCCCCCCCCCCAATCTTTCATCATTTTTCTGCTGGATTTGATGAAAGGAAAGAGGATTTTTAGTTAATTAAATGGGATTAAGCGCAGCCTGAGGACTGCTGGTTCATTTGTTCCCTATCTCTCTGTCTGTCTGTCTGTCTCTCTCTCTCTCTCTGTTCCTCTCTCTCTCTCACTGGCCTCTTGAGTATGAGAGCAGACCAGATTTTTTTTCCTTCTTTCCTTCCTTTTCACCCCAAATTGAAGTAGATGGATTCGGTTCCTCTTACAAACCCCAGTGGGGCCGTGAGCACAGATCAGTGCAGCCGGGGGTGGGTGGTGGGGGGGGGGGGGCAGTCAGTGTTCTGCGGGAGGGTGATAAAAACTCCTCCTGCGCACAGGGACTTGTCAGACCTGGCAACCGGACGCTGCACTGCCAGCTCACCTTCACTAATATACACCGTGTCACTGCCCCCCCCACCCAAAGTGGCCCCCCAGCCCCCCTTCCTCACTCCACCTAAAAATACCACCGGGCCCTCCAACCCACACGGCCCCTTGGCCCCGCCTGGCACGCATGCGGAGGATCCGATTGGCTCCCAGTCTGACTGTGACTCAGAGCGCTCTTGTGCTCAGAGCTGGCACTCCAGAGGGGTGGGGGGTGGGGGGTGGGGGGGGGGATGTTGGGTGTTTTGGCCGGGTGCCTGGCTCAGATTATTTATCAGCCCTCTCTTGGCAGGGAGGGCAGGCCGGGTTTGGGGGGGGGGGGGGGCGGGGGTGGGGCCGGGGTAGATTTATCTCCTGCCATGCGCGTTGTGCTGCGGTGGCATGAGGCTGTAATTGAGAACGGTCAGCTGCGCCTCTGAGCGCCCGCTCGCTCGCCCCCCCTGCTCCTCTTCGATCCGCAGCTCCTCTCCGCAGAGAGGAGGCCCGAATTGATCAGAGCCAATGGCCCTGTGCCTCCCTTCGGGGGTTAAAAACTGGGGGGGGGGGGGGGGGGGGGGGGGTGGTTAGGGAGCTGCTGGGTGGCTCATCCTGTTAAGGCGCTGTTCTGGTGTGCGGGTGGGACTCCACGTGTTCTGATATCGAATCTGTTCCCTGCCAGCCCTGACTGTCGCAGAATTGGCAGTGGTTTGCCCGGGGAGGAAGGGATCCAATTTTAGGCGGGACGTCCATATGTCATCGAACGCCAGCTAATCCCCCCCCGGGGAGGTCGGGCGCCCCTCAATCTGGCTGCTAAAGCCGCGTATTTATGACGTCCCGGACCGCGGTGGGGAAAAGCAGGGGGTGGATTTACGGCCTGTGTTTCGGTGGAGAGCCCATTCTCGTTCCCCCCTGTCCCGAATTTACGGTATGGGCTGCAGTGGCGATTGCAAGCTGGGGTGATTCCCGGACTGGGAGAAAATGGAAGAAAACAGAACTGGCAATTTTACTGCGTTTTCTAATCCCTCAACTGAATAGGCCCCCCCAAAAATACGGGCCCTCTTGTCCAAAACACTCTGGCGCCGCCCCGGGGTCCCAGCCACTGCTTCTCCCCCCCTGCGCCGCTCGGTTGGGACAATAAATAATTTCGGGATGCCGCCTCACCTTCCACACGACCGGCACGGTGAATAATAAAGAGAGAGAGACGTGACGCGCTCACGCTCCCATTAAGGGGTTCCCCCTGCATGTTTGGTAATGGATTAGATGGCGGAAATGGAGGCAGTAAAATCCTCCATCGGTAAATCACTCCCCAACGCTCTGGGAGGCCGGGGCCGGGGGCCGGGGTCTTCCGAGAGAGAGAGGGAGAGAGAGGGAGAGAGAGAGAGAGGCTCCTCCGTCACCTGGAGTTTATGGGTCGTCCATTAGCGTTAGCCGCTCGCGCCCCCGGACATGGTCCCGAAGACCAATTAACCCCGATAATGGAGTGTGCTCGTTCATTACGGGGTTTGCGGAAGGGAGGGGACGCAGACTCATTAGTCTGCTGGCCTTTCAGTGTAGTACGAACTGTAAAGTACGGTGTTTCTAACCTTTACCCAACACGATCAAATGGGAGCCGCTTTAGGAAAATTGATGGTCGTGATGGAATGGCGGCCTACAGTTTCGTCCTGGATCGTCAGTATGGCGAAGAATCGACCTTTCTCTCTCTCTCTCCCCCTCTCCGTCCTCCTCCCTCTCTCTCCCTCGCTGAGGTTTTTACTGCTCTCAGTGGGTGCCAGGCCTGTGACCCGCGCCCTTTACTCAAATTCTGACGGAGTGGGGACAAAGGAAGGGGTCAAAACTAACGACACAGTCAGGCCCCAAAATAGCCCCTGCCAGCGCATAGAAGGAGGCGACCTCCAGATATTGATTCGCTTTTTTGAAAAGGCTGGCAGTTGATGTTTTTGTGCTGTGTAGTTATGGCAACGGCTCAGTCTACTAGCGATGTGGCGCTTGTTGTGAAGCAGGTCCCGTCGCTTCTTGTCACGTGACCGGCGTTGCTTCCACACGCAAAAAAAAAGTGCCTGGATGTCACTCATCCAGACCCCACCCCATCCCAGCCCCTCGTTAGATCAGTCCTCTCCTTGCTACTGAGTGACAGATTGCATTGTGTAGTTCTCTCCATGCTGTACTACTGCTGATAAATACTCTGCTGAGGTTTGAGCCGTTTGGTTGACACATTTTACAGGCATTTAAAGTGCGCTGATATGGGACGAGGCACTAATGCAGTGCAGAAATGTGGCAGCGATGGAGAGTTGCTGGTGTTCAAGCTCTGTCCATGCGTCCGAGAGAGAATCTGCTCTAACCACAATAGCACTTAGAACAAAATGAGCATTGAGAATTTATTTGAACACCCTCTAATAAAAACACATCTTGGGAGGTCTCCAAGGTAGGCGCTCGGTGTTTGACAGGAGCCGCTCGTCACAAAGTGCCCTGCCAGGAGGGGGCGCAATGGGGGCACAGTTGCCCTGAAGGTGGCTTGCAGCTGATCCTGGTAGAAGAGGGACCACCTGGAGTGCGTTCGTGTTTAAAGTGGCATGTTCCTGCAGTCACAGTGAAAGGTGTGTTTGAGATGAACCCTGCTGCGTGATGGTAGAGCAGGGGTGGGCTTTGCCAGTCCTGGAGGGCCGGTGTGTGTATGCAGGTTTCTGTTTTCCACCAGTTACCCTGGCTAAATGAGCTAACCGGCTGTACGCACCAACACTGGTTCACTCACAGTTTAGAGCCCGGCGAAATGTTTCGCATTGGGACACAAGAACAGTCCCCAGCTGTCATTCGTGTGCTTATCAAGAAATGTAGATCTGGCTCAAACGGCAGATGGCAGAAATGTTTGGGCTAAATAAGTAATTAAGGCCAGATGTTGGCAAGAGAACCAGAAAAACAAAAATACGGCCCTTGTTGCATCTGGGGTAACCCGTTCCCCAACACTGTGAGGTTACCTGTTCTGCAGTCATTTCCTGTTTTACCTTTATTTAACCCATTTAGACCTGAGGCGAATAATGAATAATGCATTTCGCCTTCCCAACGTGTATTTCAGCGAATCGCGATGCATTTCATCGGTCACGTGTCTTGAAAAAACGATGACGGCATCTCTCACGTTGCATCCGGGTCTAAAGGGAGAAACAGAAAAACGTGGCACCCTGAAACATGTTGCATCAGGTCTTAATGGGTTAACCACTTCAGTCTCATTGAGATTAAACACACTTGCAGGACTCATTGTTGCCCCTGGTTCAGTCATGGTTAAAACCTGGCGCGTTCATCATGTCTGAAGAAGGCTAACCTGTTCTATAAGGCCCAGCCAGCCTCATTCCATCTGGACTTCAGTGAGATGAAAGAATAATCAAACAGCAGCAAGAGAAAAACACAATTCCTGTTTTAAAGGAATATATTACTCTAAAAATGTGATGGCCCTTTGCATTTTTTATTCCATCAAAAGGAATACATAAGACCTCATTTCCATATTGAAGCAAAGTCAGTGGACAAGGAAGGCCCAGTGATGGTTCTGCTGTAAAAGGTTTTAAAATGGATAAGAATCTCATTCAGAGGCTGTTTGGGTACTTAAAACAGCCACGTCAATGACCATATAACCTCTTAAATAATCTTGTTGACAAGCTGAAGTGGCTCAGCTGTCGCCAATATGAAAACACAGGTAAGAAAAGTTGATTGATGTTACCCGATCTCCTCTTGCCCATTCTTCTGTTTGTTTTTGGTTTGGGCTATTTGATGATGAGATTTCCAGGGTCGCAGTGTGTCCACAGTGACGCATGTGATTGGATTTCAGTTTGATTGCTCAGCTGATGCCAGGTTGGGCCCGGGGTGGGAGGGGGGACTTTATTATTTTGAGTTTGTGTGTTTTAGGATACAGTGGGAGTATTTTGAGACTGCAGATTATCAGTCGGAGCGCAGCTGATGGGTGTAGCAGGTGTGTGTGTGTGTTCTTGACGTAGTAACTGGCTTGTCAGTGTTCTCGGTACGCTCCCACGTCCTGTCCCGACGGAGGCTGCTCCAGCAGTCGTGAGCCTGCAGGCCTCGTCTGAGGACAGATCCGTGGTTCGGTTCGAGCGGACAGATGGGAGCAGATCTGCCCCATTACTGTGAGGGACAGAAGACATGAATTAATCGGAGGGTCGAATTTTGAAGGACGACTGGCTCCCGTACAGACCTGAGTCTGGATAATGCCCCGAAGCAATCTGCATCCATGCCTATGGCCTCATCACCATCAATCTATATTTGTGCGCGTCTTTGCCTTTGTGTCTGTCTCTGTGCGTATGTGCGTCCGTGCATACGTGTGTGCATCTTTTGTACGTATAGTGTCTTATATAAATGCATACGTGTGTGTGTGTATATGCATGTTCGTGTGCCTGTGTGTGTCTGCGTGTGTGTGTACTTTTGTGCGTACGTGCGTGTGTGTGTGTGCGCGATCGCACAAACGTGTAGGTCTCGGTTAGAACAGAGACTTCAGAGGATTACCTCCCGGCTGATTTGATTTATTTGCTGTTGATTCGCCGCTGATTTGATTCCCCGTGCCGCTTGGGCGGCGACGAGGGGGCTGCGTTTCCCTCTGTGCTCCAGCAGGGGGCTCCCTCCTGCCCCCCCGACATTGTGCATGGAAGCGGGGTTCAGCTGGGAGCCCAGGGTGTGTGGGGCCTGGGGCCTGGGGCCCGGGTGACTGTGACAGGCCGCTGTTGGATCGCTCTCTCAGGCCTGCGGACTGCTGTTGTCTCTCACCGTTGTGTAATCTCAGAGCTCTGGAGACAGAGCTGGCGCTATGCTTTCAGGGCTGTGTGTTTCAAAAACCTTCCTGTTCTGTTCTGTTCTGTTCTGTTCTGCCTTTTTCCAGGGTTAGGCTTTCAGCCGCAGCACCTCATTAGTAACTCTTTACTGTGACACCAGAGTTGGGTCTACATTAGGAATTAAAAGGTGTGGGTGTACTTAGGGTTAGAGTAAAGTTGACCCATAGGGACGATAAAGACATGCTGTACTCTTAGCCTGAAGTTAAGGGGCCTACTTTATAGTTTAGAAGTCTGGTGGCTTCCTTCCTGGTTTAGATATAGTAACTGAGGGTATACTGTAGAGCTAAGAAAACTGAGGGTCGATTATATTGTTTAAAAGATGTTGAGCAGGGATGTATAGATGCACTATACTGTATATTATTGGCAGAAACATTTAGCATTTAACCAGCATGAAAGTACATTTAGCCATTTCATTTGACACCTAGGGTAGTACCTCCCTTCCCTTGGACAGCCACAGAGCGTGCTGGTTTGTGTTATTGCTCAGCACTTAATCGATCGAATGGACCATTAACTGATCGCACCTGCTTTCTAAACCGTATAAACTGACTTGCTGCTGATTTTTAGCGGATACAGAAGCCATCCACAGCGCGGCTCTCCGGGGGCGAGAGTGAATGGCGCTGATGTGGGGGGGGGGGGGGGGGCAGCCGCGACGGTAACGAGGCTGTAATTTGAAAGGCTGCGCTCGCTGTGTGATCTCCGCTGTCTCGCACGTGGCCCCTGCGCGCTCAGCTGTGTCACCATTGGCTCATCTCGTCCTCGCTCTTCGTTCCGGGGCCCGGGGGGGCCTGGTTTCCCCGCTGGCGCGCGGAGGGGGTGCAGTCCACCCCGTTTGCCAGAAGCTTCTCCACAGCTGTCGTGCCCCCACCCAGTCCCTTCCTGCTGGAATGCGTCCCCGTCACCCCCCCCCCCCCCCCCCACTCCTCCTCAGCTGGAACTCTTTTTCCGTAGGGCGTGCACCAGGGACCCAGTTCGACGCCTAACAACCGGGCCTGAAGTCATCCGGCCTTCGTCGCAGCTGCTTATGACTCTTCCGTTATGAGCGGCCTGGCGGGATGAGGGCCTACGGCAACGGCAGCGAAAGGAGCCGACTTCGGGTCCGCGCCTCTTAATGCAATGCGTCGGCTCAGCCGCCAGGCGCGTGCGCCGTTTGTCACGGAGTTCGCGGCTAGGTTAGCGTAAAAATCGAGTCCAGGAGAGAGAGCCACGGCCGCCTGGTTATCTCTGACGTTGTTTCTGCCCGCTCTTCGCTCCCTGTTGGGTTGTGAATATTAAGAGCCGGGCCCCGGTTATTTTCCCGTCTCCCCCGCTCATAATGGGACTTTCGGCGGCTCAGAGCCCCCCGCTCCGTGTCCTTATCTCTCCAGAAGCAGGGGAAAGGCGGGAAGGCGAAGATCAAAGGGTGTTCACGCTCCCGCCTTTAATCCTGAGGGAGCGCGTTCTTTGATGATCTACCGCATTTTTAAAATAAGTGGCAGCTCAACGTGTACGAGTCAGGAAATTGGGCCACGCTGTAGGTGGATGTCTTTGAAGAAAGCCGCTGTGTTTCGGGAACAATCGGAAATGCTGTTTATAACTTGGACCGGACCTGCTTTTTTTTTTTTATCGTCATGTTTTGCCAGGAATGTGTTTCTGGGTCTGCGATCTGGCGGTTGTGTTATGTGGAGAATTTGCCAGCATTTTACCTACCCCTAGGCCAAATGATTTAATTTGAATAAATGTACTTTAACCCTAGCACATAGACACCAGTAAATATTCCTGCATATATTACAAATAAATTCGAAACAAGCATCTATTTTCAAAGGCATTTCAGCGCAAAATTGATTGTAGATTTCGGTTAGTAACATTTCATTGAGCATTCTCAGGGTTCTATTCAGATTTTAATTCCATCTGTAGACTTACAAGTCTGCAGTATTACACATGCATAGTAATACAAATAAGTAGGCTATTTGATACGGGCTTACCTTCTACTCAGCCTGGTTTGCCAGTGGATGTCCTTCTGAGCTGCATCTCAGACAGAACAGAGCATTATATTTCGATGAATATACTTTCAAGAGGAAGCTGGGAGTTTCCATGGTCACCAGGAGAGTTCCTAAGAACTCAATCAGACAGTCCATTCAGTACTCTGGTCACATGACACTCTGCGTGGAGGGCTGATTGGTTACACTCTGATACAAGGGATATTTTTCTGTGAATGAATAGCTGGTGGGGACCTTGGGAGCCAAGGCCAGCGGTCGCAGGCTAATAATAGCGATGTTCCCTCAAACAGCGCGTATTGTCGGCCTGTCACGAAGATCTCAGACTCCTGGAGGAAGCCCAGGAGGGTCACAGCGTCCGGTAGCTTTTTTGTAGTTTCCCTTTTATCAGCAGGTGTGGGACTTGCTTAAGCACCTGAGTGCTCAATCGTGCCTAAAAGCAGCAGCCCTCCGGGATTCGAGCCCGACACCACTGGTCCAATTGAAAGACCAGCCCGCGGGACAAGCGTTCGGGTGAACTGGCCGAGTGTTTTCACGCTGACTCAGCATACTCAGCATAAAAGTTCTCTCTCCCTCCCACTCCCGCTGTAACTTTACAATTTTACTGAAGTAGGGGCGTGATGATGAATCGTACTGCTGTGACAATGGACATTCTGTAATACCACACCACACCTTCTGTTACCAGCCGAAGCTCCTGTTGTTAAGGAGTCAAGGGGGGAAGGAAGGGTTACCTGTGGATATAGGCTAGATATGGGCTACGCCACACCAGAGTCAAAAGTGTATTTGAAATCCTTTCAGCTCTTTAGATGATGGCATATTTTTAAAAAATATTCCTGCACATCCCTAGACTTTTCAGTGAGATGTGTTGCTAACTGAAGAATGATAATCATATGAAAAACTGATTTTGTTCTCAATATATTCTTTTGAGGTAAAGATGGATGCCTTAGTGGTGCAAGGCACAGTGCCCAAGCTGCCATAGTAGGGTCAAGGGTCACGCCCCGGTATCCAGGTGGGAGTGGAGGGTAGATTTGGTAGTTACTGGGGGACAGGAGATCCTCAGCATCTCCAGGTTCGAGCCCCTGGGTGGACCCATGCAATGCTCCCATCAGCCCAGTTCTTATAAAGTGCTCGGTCAGTAATCTGCAGCAGTGGGCTAGGAGGGGTTAACGGTATTAAAGTAGTCAAGGTGGTTTAAGTCATTATTGGATCTTAATTTGGTGATAAAGGGAAGACTATGGTAGGGTGTATTTTTTTGTGTGTGTGGGGGTGGGGATGGGGGGGTAGGGTGACATGACCATTGGTTCCACAGTCCAGCTGTGCCACCCAGCCTGCCCCACACGGTGCGGCTGTCTGTCACTCCCTTGTTGCTGCGGAGATTAGAAGCTCCGCCCCTGACAGGCGCTCTGGGGCGTGATTGATTCCTCTGCTGACTTCAGGAATCTCATTCTGCGCGGCTGGCCGCTGGGCCAGGGGGAGGAGAGCTGTCAGTATTTCCTCCCGAATGTTCATAAACGGGCAGAGGGGGGGAAAGGGTCCCATAAAAGCAGCTCCTGTGGAGGCGGGGAAAGGCACAGGGCTTAAAATATACACCTTTTTGAGCTATTACGGCTGGCTTTCATTGTTTCCGAAAGGTCACAAGTTTTACGGTTTTGTCTGTTCAAGCACTTTAGTGTGGCTGCAAGCCAGACTGTGACCATGCGCGTGTGTTTGTGTGTGTGTGTGTGTGTGTGTGTGTGTACGCAGTGCGGAACATTGACAGGAGAGTGGGTCTTCACAATAGTGGGTGGGGCTATCAATCAAAGAATCACAGGATCCAATCAGAGGTCTCTCCTCTGCATAGCTCCCGCACTATGATCAGTTAAAGTCAGTGCCTTAGTGATAACATGCGATGGGCATTTTGGGGTTTCACAAGACCTCCTACTCCACCAACAGAGGACAGCTCGTGGAAGACTGTGACCACGGCAGGGCCTGACTGGAACTAAAATTAGGTCCTGGCATTTAATAGCCATTTTCAGATCAGATTTCCCTTGTGGAGAAAAGTCTCGCTGTTTTGTGTGTCTGTGCTGTTGTGCTCTTTACCTTAATATTGTAGAAATAGTAGAATGTGGTAGACGTAGTAGGAGTAGACTTAGCTCATGGTGTTTCATACACTTCAGCTTTTGCACTAATAGATGAATAAGTACATCCAGATGATTATTAAAATATATGCCAGCACAAAGTACAATTGCTACCCCTTTCACATGCTACCAGGATCATGACATCCAGTCTGTTAATCTCCCTGCAGTACCAGAAGGCAATGAGTGTCCCCCCCCCCTTTTGCTATGGAGTGACAACAGGGAGGGGGAGATTGTCCCCTGTGGCCAGAAGGCATTTTATGCTCAATTTAATCTATTGTGTGAAATGCAATGCAACGTTGAATCACCACAAAGAGTCCATGACATATTTCATGAGTCATTTGTGTGCTTTTTAATGTATTGGTTTAACAAAAACAGTGCCAAATTTGATGGAGTTTCTTACCCTGCTTAAGTTGGTGAGAAGCACTGTACGGAACACTGTGAGCAAAAGGATAACTGACCAATGAGGAGTACCCTCCAAGCTCCATAAAGGTGGACCAGCCCATATAGATAGTGGGACAGTGCAGCAGCTTCTGCTTTGCATTTCTTACTAATTTTATTCCTCATATTATTTTTTTTAGTGCTGGCCAGATGGCTAGTCTGTTTGTGGACCAGGGGTCTTTAACCCTTGTCCTGGAGAGTCATAGCCGACAGAACCTAAGGCTTGTAGGTCACATTAACATAGCAACCAGTTTAGACGAAGGTCAACTGGTGAGATGCGCTAACTGCGAAATTTAAATAAACCGTATGGACTAAGTAACAACAAAAACCGGCATCTCTCCAGGACTAGGGATGCCATAGACTAATTCCATAGAGTACACGAGACCAGGCCTCATCTTGGACTCTTATAGGCTAAGAATGGTAATTACTGGCCATTTTCAGAGTGCTGTCATTTCTGATCATTTTTAGAAGGTTTCATTGCTGGCAATTTTTTTGTGTCTTTGGCAGCCATTTTTAGTGTGTCAGTGCCAATTTTGGCAGCCATTTTTAATGTGTCTTTAATTTGTCACTGCTGGCCATCTTTAGTTAGCCATTTCCAGCCATTTTGAGTGTGCCATTGCTGATCATCTCTAGTGTGTAATTTCCGTGCAATATGTGTGAGTTGGCTGTATCTCCCCCCCCCCCCCATCCAAGAAGGAGACATAGGAAATGGTGCAACTAAACTGTTGTTGTGGAGTGGCGGGGAAACAAGGGGTGGGGTGGCGGGGGGGGGCACTTTCTCAAAACTGCGGGTCCTGGTCCTTCACCGCCCTCCTGACAGGAGCGTATCGATCCCCCCGGGGGGGTGAAGTCAGGGAGGATGGGCGGGCCTTAATGAGGGAAGCACTCTATTAATTTCTCACAGATCACAGCAGCTCCGGGGGATGTGTGGGGGGGGGGTGTGTAAGACGGATGGGTCCCGGGTCACGTGATGCTCAGTGCGCGGCGAAGCCGAGACGGGGCTGGGAGTTCGCTCGGCGCGTGGACCTCCGTGTCACCGTCACTCCGAGGAAAGCATTTGCAGGACAGGAAACGCTTAGATGAAGGCGATCAATCGCTCGGACGCACAGAATCCGTTAGACCAGACGCTCTGAGCTACGGCACGAGGGGTTACAACCAGCCGCGATCTTACCCCCCCCCCCCCCTCAAAAAAAAAAAATTTGTTCAGCTGGTCAAATGGCAGCAGAACATTACGGTGGATCTCAGCATCCCAACATTCCATTAGAAAAACTGCCACTTGGGCCAAAAACACACACACAGACACACTCATACAAACATATACTCTCCAAGAGCACATTATCATGTTTATGCTTTCCATTTTTCATAAGACGTGCTCGCTGAAAAGCAAATGTTTTATTTATCAGATACTGCAAAAACACGACATCCGTAGAGATTCATCACTGCCAGAATGCACTTACTCATGTTTTTTTTTAAATTTTTTTTTTTTTTTTAACTGAACTGAGCACCATTTATTTATCTACGTATTTATTTTTATATATCGGCACGCAGGTAAAATGAAATGGCAGCAGCAGGCAGACTGTAAGGGAGGAAAAAGACATACACTCCAGCCCGCTTCTCTGTTTTGTGGTATTTGGATTTATGAGATTTGTTTTTTTTTTATTTATGGATGTGAGCTAGCAACCCCCAAAAGTGGAAGCTGTTTGATTATTGCCTGGGAGGTGACACTGTGCGATGCCGGGCTTCGGAAGCATCTCTAAAACATCTATCTGCTGTGTCAAATCGCCTGCAAAAAAGCATATATTTTGATTTGAAAAATATAACTTGATAAATCTGTGATGTAGTGCTAGAAACAACAGTAACCGGAGAACGGTGATAAGAGGCAAGGCTTTTAAAAGTACATCTTTAGCCTGAGAGGAAGGGGAGGAGAGGGGAGGGGAGGGGAGGGATGAAGGAGAGGCTGATAAACTCAGAGGCCGCTGGAAAGGAGGAGAGAGCGGGTAGTTCCCCTCCACTCTGCTGCTGTGGGTCTGGATTGGTCTGTGTCTGGCCTGAAGCAGATTCTTCAGCTGCCAGTCTGTAAGACTTAGTCTGTGAGCTCTGCTAAAGAATTGCTATAGAGTCTCTGAGCTCTATTAACGAAGTAGAGTCTGTGCGCTCTCTCAAAGATGTAGAGTCTGTGAGCTCTATTAAAGATGTAGAGTCCGTGCGCTCTCTCAAAGACTTACTGTAGAGTCTGTGAGCTCTATTAAAGAAGTGGAGTCTGTGAGCTTTGTTAAAGAAGTGGAGTCTGTGAGCTCTCTCAAAGACTTTTTTTATGTGAGCTGTCTCCATTTCAGATATTCTGTCTAGGCCAAGGCCAGATACCTAAAAAGCAGGACTCAAACCCTGCAAAACATGGGACCCTGTATCTACAGGTTCTATGCTTGTACTATTCAGCACACTCTACATTATTTATTAATTTACTGGTTCTTAACTTTTTGCATATTACGAATGCATGGTGTAATATAGCTGGGTGTTTATTGAAAGCATTATATTCACATACAGACCCACACAAATACTGTTTATACATGTCCGTGTGTGTGTGGCACACCCATCTCGGCAAGAATCGCATTTGCACAGTATCACCCGATTCTCACTGGCTGAGCACTTTAACGCGGCTCTGAGACCCACAGTTGGCTCGCGCCAGACATTTTTATCATCACCTGTGAATGATTGTGTGACGCGGGGTTCCAGAACACACAGTACACTGTGACAGCACGCCCCACAGGGACAAGGCCGTCCTCTATTGGAGGAGGTGGGAGGAGGCATTGTGACATCACCGCCTCCTGTATAGACTGCCTGGGACATCTAGGACCCTGTACACACGGAGCTTTTTCAGAACGTTTTGGGAGCATTCTAGAATGTGTTGGCAATACAACGGTTGTAGCCTGTGCGCACGCGCACACTGGTAGGAACCGTTCGCTAGCTACACACTAGCCTACCTACGAGTGTTTACTGTAATGATCGGCCTAATCATGGTCTTCACTGGGTCCCAGATTCGTACATTGATGTTTTGGAGGAGACTGTCAGCCATGGTAGAAATCGCCCTATTGTCATTGAGCACCGAAGACCTGTCAGGCTTCAAAGGCTGTTTTTGATGTTAGTTACGGCTGTCATTAGTGCTAGCATCAATCGTACCGTATGGACGAAAGAGAGAAGTAACGTTTGATGGGGGCAAGTTGTACTCGGTGGCTTCAGCGATGAGGACTGGCAACAAAACTTTCGGGTGTGAAAGCACACGCATTATATGTGTGATCAGATGAGGCAACGATTGAGAAGGCGGAATACCAATGTGTGCAGGGCAATTTCCGTAGAATAGCGAGTTGGTGTCGCGGTTTTGTGGCTAGCAACAGGCTGTGGTTTTAGAACCCGGTCACACTGTTTCGAGTTGGGCAAAGCAACCGCCAAAACGTTTTTTATGGACACGCGCAACTCAACATGCGTTGTGCAATACCTACCTCCTGAATGTTTTTTTGTTTTTTTTGCCACAAGGATTCTGTAAACGTTTCGAGGTGTATACACGCATAAATAAATTCCGTTGTAGCCTACCGCAACTGTTGTGTAAAATTTGTTGTACAACGAATTTGGAAGCTCTGCGTGTCCAGGGTCTAGGACAGCCCAGAGAGGGTTTGGGAGTGTGTGCAAGAAGTCATGCTGGACAGGATCGTCAAAGCCTCAAGTCTAGGAATAGATTTGTTTCCTGTTTACTTTTTGATATGCGGCAATGCTATGGGCCTTCTCCATAACCGCCTACCTGCACAATATCAGGATTAATGCAGCTGAAGTCATATCATGCACAAAGATGTCAATGCTCTTGTCTAAGAAAGGAATACAAAACGATAACAACAAAAAAAAAATACCATGGTCCAGAAATGGAAAATGCAAATGAATAGGGCAAATTGTTATTCCACTCCTGTTCAATGTGAAGATGTATTACATGCTTCGCTGTTCCAATTAAATGTATTCTTGTACACCGTGCTGTCCTGACAGAAATGTACTGCACTGTAACCACTGTACCGTTGGAATAAATTAGACTATTTGTCTTTGCCACGTACGCGGTCCTGGACAAACTTGCGACAATTATTACATAGTTGTGTATTCAACACAGGCTGTATTCCAGGGCGCACTTGAGAATAATCATTTCATTATAGCCGTGCATCAGTGCATTTGAAAGTGAGAAAATTAAGCCGTGCCAAAGCAGAAGAGAAAAAAAAATGCTACCGCCTGGAGTAAGAAAATGAACAATTCTCTAATTACAGCGCTGGTTTACCTCTGCTTGCCATTTTTCTTTTTAAAATTATCATGCGTGCGGTGTCCATCTCTTCCTCTGGCTGAATACATGGCCGATATTCAATTAACGATTGTCCTTAACTTTGACTTTAAACTTTTACTTCGCGAACTCTGGGGAGTTTTAGCGATTGCTCTACGCTCGATGCTGTTTGCGAAGGGAACATTTTGACATTTTACTGTTGGTCAAAGAAGTTAAGCACTGGCCAATCGCAGCCAAAGTCTGCGTGAACTAAACTGGCGGACGGCGGATTAAAACCAAGTGGCGGCTTTGACATTGCGCGTTTCAGTGAAAATGGTGTGCTGGCACTCTTCTTGATTAATGGGGAGGATACAGCAGTGAAAATGGATGCAAACGAACGGGGGTAGTACATATCTGGAGAAAATATCGGGAAATGTCGGGAATTGATCTGCAAAAGAAAAGAGATAACGATTTCACGCGTCCGAAGAAGTGAGATACGACTCTCTGAGCGCGCGGAGTTACGGGCTGCCCTACGTACCTTTAATATAAAGATACCATAATATCAGATACAGCCGCCTCTCGCTAGCGCCGAGGAAAGTTTATTGCCGCGGCGACTGCTGGGGTTCTCGTCAGCGGGAAAATGAAAAAAAGAAACGGCAAGGCATTCCTCATCAAAAACGATGTCATAAATAATGGGAGTGGCGGAACGACAAGCCAGTAGGAAGGGTTCGTTGGTGGGGAGATTCGGGTGATGTCCGAAGTGGCCGAAAAAGAACAGTTGCCTGGTTTCTTAATGGGGTGGCGGGCTGGCTCAGTACCTGTTGTGCTCACACTGTGAAGTTGCATTTATTTTATTTGCTGAACACACGCGCTTATCTGAGAGGGATAGACGCGTATTTTACATTTAGCGCACATTTTACTTCCCTTAAAACAGCTGGCCATTTGTCACTGTCTCTGCCACTTAGACGCACACACTCGCAGAATAGAGAGAGCATCAGCACAAGTTCCTAAACGACTGCGTTATCCTCCGATCGCATGCATAGAAAGACGAACACACGCCTTCACACACATGCGTAACAATATCGTATGCATGTGCACGTATCACACACACACACATTCATGTGTGCGCACCATACACAAGCATGCACAGATGCAGACACACTGACACTGTAAATGCACGTAGACCGTAAACAAACACACGCATTTTTGACAGAAAACACATACTCATACGCACATTCACATGTGCATAAATCTTAAACACGTGCTCATACATGGCACACACACCATACACAAGTGTACACATGAACACACAAACAAGCGCACAGGCATAAACATTCACACGTGCATACCATAATCAACCATGTGCACACATGTACACATACACACATGTGCATGCATACTCTCACAGCCAGAAATAGACACAATGTGCAGTGTGCGCACAGAAATATTAGACATGCTTGCAATTCGATTGATCCTGATTAACCTATATGGTGACATCGACATCATTGCCATGGGATTCAATAAATCCATGTCTGTTACAAATTAGTTGTCCTGACACATGACAAGCAGGGACTGTTTACATACCTTCCCTAGTTCTGAACCAATGGAAAGACTCCTTTCCAAGGTGGGGGCAGGGCGGTTCTCTTTGTGACCTCATAATCAGATTCCTGTCAGAGGCTGCAGTGATCCAGGCTAAAATCCATTACTGGCTCTACTTTATAGCTGTCATACTCAGAATGAATGTTGATGTGTGTGCGTGCGCCAGCTTGCCTTTTGGTACGTCTGTGTTTGCTCTTGCCTGTTCCTCTCCCGGCCTTTTGGCTGCAGATGTGGGAGATGGAGCTCAGTGCCTCAGTGACTCTTTCTCTGGTTTATTGCCCCCTCTGGACATGATGGCAAATAAAGCGAACGCTTCCAGATGCTCGTGTGTGTGTGTTTGTGGGTGTGTGTGGGTATGTGGTTTTGTTTGTGCGTGTGTATTGTGTGTATGTTTGTATGTGTGTGTGTGTTTGAGGGTTTGTTTGTGCGTGTGCTTTGTGTGTATGTTTGTATGTGCATGTGTGTGTGTGTGTGTTTGTGGGTTTGTTTGTGCGTGTGTATTGTGTGTATGTTTGTATGTGTGTGTGTGTTTGAGGGTTTGTTTGTGCGTGTGCTTTGTGTGTATGTTTGTATGTGCATGTGTGTGTGTGTGTGTTTGTGGGTTTGTTTGTGCATGTGTTTTGTGTGTATGTTTGTATGTGTATGTGTGTATGTGTGTGTTTGTGTGTTTGTGTGTGTCTGCATGTTTGTTCAAGTGTATCTGTATGTGTTTGTGTATATTTGTGTGTGT